>CAJVGC010000591.1:53516194-53597310 GCA_910822075.1 Senecio squalidus
AAGTCCTCAATTAGAACTTCATCATAGTTGATTGGATCAACATTGAATGATTCTTTTGGAGGTGTCAGGAATCCTAGGTTCATCTATGGATGGAGGGATATAGTTTTGGTTAAATGGAGGGGCAACTTCTTTGTATCCTAAACCAGCTTTTACCTTTCCATGTATTTGTTGTTGGATTAGATTATTCACTGATTTTGAAGCATGTTCTAATTTCCCTACATCTAACTTAACTTTATCATGTTGTTGTTCTAATCTTTTGATTTCTTCCCTAGCCATCTTAAGTTTAACTAGTAAATCCTCTCTTTGCCATTCAACTAAACTAATTTTCTCTTGATAACTTTGTTCATTTATTTTGTGTGACTTAATTTGGTTTTCTAAGTTATCAATGACTCTAGCAGCTGATCGTCTTTGTTCTTCTAAGATTTTGATTGAATCACTCATTAATTGATTGTGATTTTTATATTTAACAATTACATCGTTACACTCAGAAGAACATAGTTTAGTATTTACCTCGTCCATGAGAGATGGAGTTTCAGGATCCTTTGATGATGAGTCTTTTGCCATTAGAACATCTTCTTGAGTTGCTCCTTGATCATCTTCGGTCCAGTCATATCCAAGAACATCGTTGCTAATTTCCGTAGTACCCAGGCCAGTATAAACTAGCTCCGTAGTAACTGTGTCCTCCGTAGAAACAGTATCTTCAGCATCCATTACTACTGCTATGCATGCATGGTGAACAGTAGTAATATCTTCCGCAGAAACAGGATCTAGTTCTTCAGAAATTAACGCCCTGTTTTGACTAGTTTCTTCGGCTAAGTCATTCCAATCGTATCCAAATATGTCCTGTGACATAAGTGCAATTTGATTGTTGTCTTGTGTGGTTCGTGGATTGTTGTATTTTGACTTATTTGGACATTCTCTTGCAAAGTGTCCTTGTTCATTGCATTCGTAGCACTTCACCTTGCTTTTATCAAAATCAATTCGTTCATTGTTCCTTGGATTGAACCTTCTTCCGGTTCGATTCACAAATCTCCTTGCACGAAGAGCTAACATGGCAGTTTGCCACTTCAAGTCCATCATCTTGATGTATCTGCTTCACATCATCGCTAGTGAGATTTGAGCTTTGTGAGATGAAAGCTTCAAAAGATATTTCTTCGCCACTTTCATGTTTTGTTCCTCCAGATGTAGTGACAAGAGCAGTATTAACATTGTTAATACTATGGCTACTACTGTTAGGTTTGTCTGCTTCCACCTCGGATTCAAAGACTCGTAGGTCGTTGTATAGATCATCTAACTCCAATTCTTCCAATGTGTCTCCTTGTCTATAGGAAACCGTGTAGATAATCCATCCCTTACCTAGAGCTCTTATGAATTTTCGGTTGATATCATCTTTGTCATACTTAATTCCTGCGCTGACCATCTCTCATGTGAGCTTTTTGTATCTATCAAACGTCTGAGTCATTCGTTCGTCTTTCAAGGCATTGAAATTTTCGTATTCCTGTTTAAGAAGAGCTTTCTTGTTTTTCTTGGTATTCTTTGTTCCGCTGAATCTTTTCTCCAATGCTTCCCATAGAGATTTGGCATCTTGATATTCTTCGAATTGTGATTGGTACTCGTTGGGAATGGCAATTAAAAGAATACTGAGAGCCTTGATTTCCGTTTGTTTTTCTCTTCTTTCCAGGTCAGTCAATGTTCGACGAGTGAGGACTCCGGGTTGTCCATCAGCTCCTTGAGTGGTAGCAACCTTGTTACCATTGATGATAACATCCCAAACTTTATAGTCAGACAGTAGAATGTGTTGCTTGATACGTAGTTTCCATAAATCGAATTCGTTGCTATTCAGAACAGGAACTTTGTTGAATGAAACATCAGCCATGATGTTTATCTTGATTCTTGCGTATGAGGGTTATAAACTTGTTGATCAATGGATCTAAAGCACCTCATGTGCTCTGATACCACTTGTCAGGATCGAATAAGCTAATATAGCTTATAGTTTGCCTTCGTTAAGATCTTGATCTATTAAAGAAGTTCAGCAGCGGATGAACACTTTAATATTAACAAGTTGTCGAACAATAAATATCGTAAGAATATGAATAAGAACGAACAATAATGTTGTCGAATGTTAAGCCTCAATTGCATTAATCAAATATCAATACAACGTGTTTTTATCAATACAAGGATCTATCTATTTATAGACCTTGAGGCCGACCTATCTAAATAGGAAACTTCATCTAATTACAAAAGGAATCATAATCTAATTCTAACTCTATTAATTATCTAAATAGGTTATCTATACCACGGTCCGATTGAAGATCATGTCTCTCGGAATTGCAAACAGGTTAGAGTGGAAGACTATTTCTCCTATCTAGAACGTAGATGTGACTTAGATGTGGTTAAGGGGCTCGAGTTGGATGTGCCTTGGGTGTGTTTGCGGTGTTTGTTTGTTTTGTTTCTTCAGCTGGTTTGAGTGTTTAGTGGTTGTGTTGGGTGGGTTTGTGTTATGGTTGTGTTGGAGTACTGTCTCCATGTTTTCTCTCAGATGATTCTTTGGTCTCATCTTGTACTATAACTGTTTTTTGTTAATATATTTTGTCGGAAAATTTCCCCTTTAGCGAATATATATATATATATATATATATATATATATATATATATATATATATATATATATATATATATATATATATATATATATATATATATATATATATTTATTGGGTAAAAGGGTGTAAATTAGAATTTTTCTTTTAGTTTAGATGGGAATTAAACAGAGAATGTTATTATGTATTGTAAGAGGGTGTAAAATGAAAGTAGTATTTCATGACATTATCAATTTGATCTAACGGTTGAAAGAAAAAAAGTTAACCCATCCAAGGGTTTTTACTTCGCCATTTCTTATTTAAGGCCTCTCTTTTATTATATATATATATATATATATATATATATATATATATATATATATATATATATATATATATATATATATATGGTTAACATGGCTACATTTTCCTTTTGAATTTCTATACTGAAAAAGATGAAAAAGGAAAGTAACACGAAATGCATGGGGTTGGCTATAGTGGTATGTAGCTAACATTTACCATATATATATATATATATATATATATATATATATATATATATATATATATATATATATATATATATATATAAAGAGAGAGAAAGAGAGAGAGAGAGAGAGAGAGAGAGAGAGAGAGAGAGAGAGAGAGAGAAAAAAAGTGAATATATATGGTTGTTACACACGTAAGCTTATATACGAAACTCATGAAAAACTATGTCGTTTTGTTAAAAATTCTTCAAATTTATATAATTTAAATCATATTTAATAACTTCTTCATAATAAACAATGCCCCCCTATATTTTGGGGATCATCTATCTCTTGATGAATATATATATATATATATATATATATATATATAGAGAGAGAGAGAGAGAGAGAGAGAGAGAGAGAGAGAGAGAGAGAGAGAGAGAGAGAGAGAGAGAGAGAGAGAGAGAGAGAGAGAGAGAGAGAGAGAGAGAGAGAGAGAGAGAGAGAGAGAGAGGGGAAGTGAATACGAGGTTATTATACAAGTAAGCTTACATCTAACCTCATCTAAAACTATGTCGTTTTATGGTTTAAATGTTATTCAACACTTGATTTGTCTTATATTTATCAGGGGAGAGATGATCCCCAAAATGCAGGAGGTCATTGTTTATTATCTAGAAGTTATTAAAAGTTACTTAGATAGATGTCGAGTGATAAGAAAAAAGTTTTATATTGTTGAAAGACGCGATTAATGAAGTAAAAGATGAAAATAGATCAAAAAAAAAAGCTAGTAAAGTCGGTTCAATAAATATGATTAAAATTATATAGATTTGAAGAATGTTTAACAAAACGACATAGTTTTTGATGAGTTTCCAATGTAAGGTTACATGGGTAACAGTCTCATATTCACTTTTAACACACACACACACACACACACACACACACACACATATATATATATATATATATATAGGGTTGTAAATGAACCGAACGATAAACGAAAAGTTCGTGAACCGTTAGGCGAGAGTTCATTTGTTTATTAAACGAACGAACACGAACACAATTTTTTGTTCGTTTAACTAAACGAACGAACATGAACAAAGACACATTTCGATCATTTACGTTCGTGAACGTTCGTTTATGTTTCTTCATTTATGTTCATTTAATTATGTTCGTTTATATACAATTATCATATATCTTAACTACATATAAAGCATTTGAGAGTTTGTTGAAATTTAAGTAGCAAATTTACTAAAATACCCCTAATTGTCAACCAATATTTCGTTTCTTGACTTTTTACATTTAATTTATCAACTAAACGAAAATTCAAAAAAGCTTATATTATAATATAGATAATTAATTTAACTATTAAACTAATAAAAAACTAATATAATATAATAATACTACTAATATATTATTTTTGTTTCTAATAATCAAACTTATTTTTTTTAAATGACTTTAACATAGTTATATTTTAAAAAAATTTCAAGTATAACACGAGATAATTATTGAAGCTTACAATCAATAATAAGTATAAACACAATATTCTCTAACATAAAAATTTCACATCCGGGGTTGTAAATGAATCGAACGAACACGAATGAGGTTTGTTCGTGTTCGTTTGTTTAAATTAAACCTAACAAACGAACGAACACGACCACATTCACAAACGGAACTCGATGTTCATGTTCCTTCGTTTAGAACTTACACTTGTTCGTGTTCGTTTGGATGCTAAACGAATATACGAATGCTCTACGTACATATACGAATATACGACTGCTCTACATACATATACGAATATGATGCTATACATAAACACCCTAAATTATTAATAAAAATAATTACCTTATCTTTTTAAATCTAAACACAAATAATTTTTATTAAAATTTAATTTCATATCTATACTTACTGATTTTATTAATTACTTCTCAAGAAATAAAAATATTTAAATAACTCTAAATAATATATTATTATGTTAACTATTTTAAAATGTACGGATCATATAATAAAGTAGCCTTAATAAACTAATCTAAATGAATACAAATGTAAATGAATGTCCACAAATGTAAATGAACGAACAAGATCTTTCTTATGTTCGTTCATTTAACTAAACAAACAAAATATCTTATCCATGTTCGTTTGTTAACTAATTAAAGGAGCATAAACGAACTTTTTGTTAAATTGTTCACGACCGTTCGTTTACAACCCTACTCACACGAACAAATTTATGTGGCTTTGTTAAGAGGTATTTCACGTGACAACACAAAGGTATTGCTAAAGGCTGTCAAAATCTTAGATTTAGATGAAGTGCCCATAAAATTTAGTGTATCGATATGTACTGCATGACTAGGTTATTCGTTTGTACACATTATAGAATATTGTAAATCATTTCATTCATTCTCTCTTTGATTTATTAGTGCTTAAATTTATTTCAACCGAAAATCCTTATCGCCCGTAAAGTTATTGAGGAAAACATGTATGCGAAAAAGATTGCTTATTCAAAAATTGAATTATCTATTTATCGTCTTCGCCGCAACGCATAGTTAAAAAAAATTGTAACGACCCGATTTTTTAAAACGACTAGTATTGTAATAAGTTTTGGTCTAGGACCATCTTTGTTATGAAATCGACATTTTGGGTTAAGAAGGTCATTATAGCACAGTCAAAGGTTTATTTTGTAAGCTTTATTAATATCTTTCAAACCTCTTTATAAGGTTACCTTAGCATGAAAAAAGCAGCAAAAACCATTTTATGTGTGTTTGTGAGCATGGAAGAAAGAAAACAAAGAAAATAAAGACCGTAGAGTTGTTTCGATCGATTCGGACGTGAGTTCTTATTGGATAAGTAAGCGGAGTATACCGTTGAACTCCTGGAGTTGTAGGGAATACTTTGGTATAGGCGAAATTTAGTTTCGTTAAGATTGAACTCGATCCGTATCGGAACCCGGTTCGTTAACAGAAGGTATAACGTGTTATTTATGTATACATGTTAGTTTTAAGTAGTTTGCAATCGTTTAGCATTGTTTTTATTGAGTTTGGTGATGTTTTATGAGCTTGTAACCATGAAATTTGCAAGCTCGGTGAAGACGATGAACCATAGGTTCCTACCGGCGGTTAGACTGAGCCAAACGGCGGTTGGGGTGGAGTTTGGTCAGCCGGCGGCTGGCTGAACCCAATCAGCGGCGGACTACCCTATTTTGTGATATTGTGGTTCTGTTTCGAGTGTTAATTTTATATCTTCGAGAGTTGTTACTACTTTATTTAAGAGCAACATTTGATCAGGTGGATCGAAAAATCTATCGTTAAAGTGGGTATTTCTTTCGGAAGACTTAGCGGTGAGTATAATATGATTTTCAAAACCGAGCATTAAGATAAAATACCGTTTGAAACAGGTAAGAAATGTTTGAAAATAAAGTTTTGATCAAACATCAATAAACCCTTACACATGATAACTTATTTGAAAAGTTGAGTGGTTGTAGCTACTCATGTTCGGTTTTCTTGTACAGGGTTTAAAAGTACACAGTCATTTTAATTATATATGTTTATATAATATTTGTTGTGATTGTTTCTTTTATGCAATCAGGAGTGTGCCTTAGTTCGCATAAGAAACCTTTACTTGATTACGGGTAGTGTAGATGCTCATAAATAGACTCAGGAAACCTAGTGGACTAACTAGGTAAAGTGATAGCCAATAGAGATATTTAATTATGTAGGTATGAGGTGTAGAACCATTCTGAAGACTGGTATGAGGTGTAGACTCATGTTGAAGTCTAATTGCGGGGAATTCTAGACCTCCTTGGCAATAGATGGTATGGGGTGTAGACTCATACTAGAGGAATGTTTTGACCACGTTGGGTCAATGGAAACCATCACCTGGGACTGGGAAAGTGTATGCGTTAAATACTGTGGATCCTCTCCTTAACGACAAGGCATTTATATGCTAAGTCAGGGTAGTGAAAGCCTACATTTCGGGTTACTATAAAGGTTGGGATTTGCGCCCTAATGCTTATAATAACATGCGAGAATGTGCGAGTAGCGAACGGGGTAGTAGTTCCTACGGTAACGGTAAGACCCTTCAAAAAGTATTGTGTAGGGTATCGATGGGCCAGATAACTTGAAGACTTAGGACATCGACATACCCTAGATTAATTCCTACTAAGGGTTGATGATAACCCTAGTAAAAGTTAAATAATAAGTACATTGTTCGGAAGATAATTAATTTTGAGAATTAATTTCTATACGTGTTTTATATTCCTTATTGATATTTATCTTGTTCATATTTGAATATATGGCTAAGGCTAAGGATTGGGTTAGTAAAGACGAAATTTATTTATTGTTAGTGCAATATATGTGACAGTTTTTCTAGATTAATTAAGTCTTTAGTTATAGTTTATTTGAGTTTGTGATGGCCATCAAGAACATGTATGTTTGTGGGCTTCACGAACATGTATGTTCGTGATAAGTTCGTTTGGGATTAATGTTCCTCAAAGAGTTTAACAGTTCAACTTTTTCTCCACGAACATGCATGTTCATGGCATGTTCGCGCTTTTGAAAACATCTCTTACGAACATGTGTGTTCGTCACTATGACGAACATGCATGTTCGTGCGCCTTTTAAGTTTTCGAACGAACATGTATTGTACCATTTAATGACAAACATGTTTTCATGCTTCAACGAACATGTTTGTTCGCCGAACATACATGTTTGGCGAACTTGCATGTTCGTGGCCTATATGTCTAATTCGTTTTATCTTTTCAGATTTTACAGATGGCTCAACGACAATTTGACAGAAGGCATAATCAGGCAGTCAACTTCGCCCTAGATACTTCTCATGCACTTCATCATGTTCTTCTTTTTCTACAGAGATCACGAATGTCCTTTATTCTACAGGAAGATATTCCGATCATTATTTTGTTGGTTCAACAATTTCTCACTACACTCGCGCACGTGGATCTTATCATCCCGTTACAAAGGCGCACAAAGACGGTTTACGAGCTGAGGTTAATGGGCATGAAATAATCATTACAAGTACACGCCTCTGAGACATCTTTCAACTTGGACGTGCTTCAGGAGCGTTCTGGCTCTATGCTCAGTCAGCGGTTTCTTGGTCGAAAACTGCCACTCTTGGGTTACTCTGGGAATCTACCCACTAACACATATCACAAAGGCAAATTCTACGGCCAGTGGCGTTATCTTGTTCATGTCTTCGTATCCTTGTTCAAAACGACCTAGACTGCACATGACACTATCGACACTCAGCTTCTGCCCATGCAACTCTGCCTTATTCTTCACAGACCATTTCCAGTAGCTGAGTAAGTTTTTCAACAACTGCAGAACGATCTTTTTCATCCCAAGCCTCTAATGCTATATCCGAGGTTCATCATGAGTATTCTACGACACTTCATCCCCGACCTTCCTCTTAACGGTCCAAGCTCCAAGGTCGGTGTGATTGGTGGAAAAATCTTCACTTCTTGCCTCAGGCATCACCCTCGGGCTGCGGGGGAGGCTCAAGCTCAGGAAACCAATTTATTTGGGACTATCATTGATGATGACTATGTTGATAACGATGTTGATGAAGATGCTGATTCCGAGGAGCCCCGTACTGAGAACTCGGCTTCTGCAAATGCTCCTCCTGTATCTCGTGGGGAATCTTCCCACCCTCCGCGCAGGGCGCCGGTTCCTCTTTCTTTGGACTCAACATCTAGTGACAATATCTACAAGGATATCGATAACTATCAAGGTACTCCACCTCAGAGTCCGACTTTATCCGTTATTCATGAGCAACCTCTTGTTACTCCATCTGGGAGTCCTAGGATTGTGTTCACAGAGGTCATCGCAACCTCCACTGTCATTGTTACTCCATTAGGGAGTCCGCACACCGTTGTTGCCACTCTTACCATTGTTGATCCAGATCCTGCTGCTGCTGCTGATACCATTGAGGACATCAATGCAACCACTGAGGAGGTCAACATTGACACTGACAATCAGGAAGCTGTCACCTCTCAGTTCCAACCGGTGAATGTTCATGAGCCTAGCCATGGGAAACGTTCTTTCCCCGAGGACGATGAATCGGAGTCGTCCTCTGCTAATTTGATAAGGCGTCCTCGCAAGAGACAGGCTACGGAGCCTGTTAATGCTGCTGCCACTCCTAACCTACATGATTTACATCTTCTTGTTTTGCAGCTATCTTCTCAGGTTGCCGCATTACAACAATCTGATGCTGAAAAGTCCACACGCATTTCTGACCTCGAGGCTCAAGTTAGGGAGCTTTCAAAGCGCCCATCTGCTCAAGGGGGAGGATACATACAGAGATAACACTCTCAGGCTACAGAGAAGAGATGATCCATATGATCTAAGTGCTGAAAAGTCAAGAGAGCAGATCGGCTCCACTTCTCAAGCAATGGTAATTTATCAGCCTAGTGGACAGGGGGAGCAGCAGCAACAACAACCGCAACAACAAGGGCATAAACAACAACAAGAGTATGGGGATAATAATGAAGACATCTGGTTAATTGAGGAGAGAGTCAGTGGCGATCAAGCCGAAGGAGATGAACACATATTTGAAGAACCTGTGAGTTGTAATGAAGACAAGGCTGAAAGCAGTGTCAAGCCGAGTCTAGATGAACGCAGAGGATGGTTTCGGGAAATCAATATGAAAAAGCATGATCCTTTGATTCAAAAGTTCTTCTCAAAGAATTCTGAACGCCGGCCACAGCTTGGGATTATCAGCTGGTTGTTTGATTCTGAGTTACAAGTTTTCATTATTAAGAGATTTGATGGTGTGCGATATTTGAGCAAGAAAAGAGAAAACTTCAATTCATTTCCAAAGTTCGAGCTTATCTGTTTATCGAAACTTCCGCTAATCAATCGCGGAAACGGAGAATGGGCTAAATGGGTTGAAAGTATTATTAAGAGAGAAGGAAATACAGGGCTGTTTAAAGAACTCAAGCCAGCAAAGGGGAAACTCATGATCCATAAGAGCAAAGCCAATCCAAGAACCGGTAAATCAGCAACGAGAATCGTATATCCACCGATAGCCTGTATGTCTAAAATTCCAACGAAGAACTTCGGACGAGATATTCTTGAAGACATGTACATGTGGGCTGTGGATACATCAACTGGTGAAGCAGTAATTTATAAGAAAGATGACGAAGTTGAAGAAGGCATGTCAGAGATTTTACGAGTTATCGATGCAACTTAACTCGCCAACTTAACCGAAAAGGACTTGAAGATTTTGAAGAGCAAACGCATATACGCACAAGACGGTTGGGGGGACATTGGTAGAGATTACCAACGTATCGTCACCGGATGTGTAAACTTGAAAATAAATGCCGATAGTGATATTTTGAACAAAGAATAGAAGCAATAGTCAAGGGGAAGTTTGTTAGTGCAAATATTAGATGACTAGTTGTTCTATTTGCTTTGTTATTTATACTTGTATTTACTTAGTTATTTTGTATTCCCACGAACATGTTTGTTCGTGGGCTTAGAGCTAAATGGGCTGCTCACGAACTTCCATTTTCGTGAGGCCCAGTAAAGCTCAAACTGGTCGAACATGTTTCTCTATATAAAGAGATGTTTAGGTTAGTTTTGGGTTGGTTTTTTAGCTGAGAATTCAGAGAGAGTACTCGTTAATTGTAACTGTGTTTATCAATTAAAGTATTCAGAATTCGGTATTTCGTTTGTGTTATTATTGCTTATTCGATTATTACTTGTGCAATACAATTGATTACGAGATTCCGCCTTGTGATTAATGATTTAATCCTGTAGATCTGACCACTGGGACCTACAATATCCCATTTGTCAGATCTACAGGATTAAACCAATTGATCACAAGGCGGAATCTCGTAATCAATTGTATTAGCACAAGTAATAATCGAATGCAATAACAAATAAGAACACAGTTACCGAATTCTGACTACTTTATTAATTGAATCACTCAATTACAATAAATAGTCTTCGCAGAATTCTCTCCCTCTCTGTCTGTCTCTGATCCTTAACCCTAAACCTAAACTCAATGCCTCTTTATATAGAGACATGTTCATAGGCTTGGCCCACTAATGGACTCATGGACTATGCAAAGTCCATTAACACCCATAACAGACTAAATAGCCCACTTAACAATACAATGTTATTGGGCCATCACAGACTCAAATAAACTATAACTAAAGACTTAATTAATCTAGAACAACTTTCACATATATTGCACTAACAAACTCCCCCTTTACTGTTGCTTCTAGATTCTGTTATACGCTCAAAGTCTTTATAGTCTTTTTCTCCTTGTATTCCTTGCAGGTTCTTCTAACTCATCATTGTCTTGAATAACTCCCCCTGAATTGTTGCAATAATTCAGTCTTCTCCGTTTAAGCTTGTGAAGAGTCAGTCTTCTCCGTTTACGCTTGTGAAGAGTCAGGCAGCTCCCTTTGTTGTTGTGAACTTCGTTGTTTATCATAGTCTTCAACACAAGTTGACTCAACTAAGTTCATCACTTTTGCTTGTATTCTACGAGCTTCCATAAATGACAACAAAACTCCCCCTGAGTTGTCTGACCCTGAACAACGTCTCAAACAGTACAATTTCAAGAGTAGAGTTTCGTACAAGCGCAACTAGCAAACAAACGTCAGTAATTTTTTTTTTTTTTTTTTTTAAGATATCGACATGAAATTTTGAGCTTTTCATGTCGATTCTAGTTTTCATAAAAGAAATAAAAAATTACAAATATATCAGCTAAACTAGCAATGATCAGTTATGGTGGGGAACTCAAGCCATAACGCGTCTTGATTGTCCTCTTTCGTTCACGTAGACAAATTCCGTGAAGAAACCATCATCTTTAGTAACAATAGCTTGAACTTTAGAATTCAGGTGGTTCCTCGGTGGAAGAAAGGATCTCGATTGCTGATAACAGGAATGTACTCTCTGACTCGAGCAGTATGGATTAGAAGTTCAAAAAGACGGTCGAAAAGGACGCGGTTGAAATGAACGATAATTTGTAACACTAGGGCGTTCTTGTTTCTTAATCCATTTTTGTTGCACCTGTTTCCGTACAGGTGAATGTGATTGAGCCATTGATTGCCGAACAGGCTGCACCTGTTTCCTTACAGGTGAATGTGAACGATCCATTGGTTTAGTCTTCGGTGAAGACGATCTACTAGCTTGCTCTTTCTTCTTCTTTAGACATACATAGGCCACGTGACCATGTTCCCGACATATAAAACACTTTAAATCATCCATAGGCTGTTTGGGTTTTGAGTTTTCAGCTAATGTACTCATATTTGTCTCCGAAACACTTGACTCATTTGAAGTACTTGACTCAGTCTGATCGTTCCTTGTAGAGGAAGATTCACAAGAAGAGTCAACATTGTTTTCCTTTACATCACATTCAGCTTTAAGAAAACTATAATTGTGATTAAAAGGTGGAGATTTTTCATTATATCCCAAACCATTACGATTTCCACTTGGCCTTTGGCGACTCAAAATAGAAGTTAAGGTAGTAGAAGAAGTGCGAAACTGTTCGATTTTTCTTTCCTGCTCAGTTAGTCTGATTTCACAATTGTTTAATTCTTGGACCTTCTCAGCAAAACTCTTCTTTTGTTTTTCAAGGCAGACATATAGCATGTCGATTTTATGAGTTAAAATGCCGAAATTTGACAAAAATTCCATTCTGTCCTTTTCATTCTGATGAAGTTTCTTTGAAAAATCATCTTTTAAGAATGTTTGTGTTGTCACATTAAGCTCGAGTTGTGTTTGCTGAGTTTCCAAGGTTGAAACAAAATTAGTCAAATTCTCGTTTTGATGAGTTAAGATTGTAAAGGATTTGCAGAACTCTTTTACCGATTGAAGATCAAGAAGTACCTTTGACTTCTCGGTTTTGAGGTCGGCCATCTTTTCAATGAAGTTTTCACTAGATAGGTCCAACGTACAGCTGCAAACCTTTGATTCATTTTCAGTATCTTCAACATTTTGAATATCTTCTTCATTCGAGCTAAATTGCAATACTAGAATCACCTGCAGTTCTACTGGCTTCACTGCGAAATTCCTCAATATATGCCATGAGTGCTGACTTATATCCTCTGAATCTTTCAATCACCTTTTCCGAAGTTAATTGTTGACCACCATATCTAGTCAACTCGATTTCATCTTTTATCAAGTTTACATATACCTCCCAACGCTTAGGCAAAGCATCCAAAAATCTCTCTATTGTTTCCTTTCCAACAATTATACGATGTCTGGAAAGTTCTACAACGAGATGATAGTATATGGTGACAGTATCTTCAAAGTTTTCGTTAATTTCAGCTCTGAACGTATCAAATTGCCTTTTAAGGATGTCTCCTCTACTTTTGCTTTGTTTAGCAGTTGGACTATCGAATTTTAAATAATTCATTTCTTTACTTTTTGTTAAGTTAATTAAGTCCAAATACTAAGTCCAAATCAGTCCAATTAATTTGAATTCCAATAAACGAGTCCAATTACTTAAGCAATCCAATAAAAGTCCAAATTAAATTCCAAATCAGTCCAAGTACGAAGTCCAAGTAAAGAAGTTAAGTGAAGCCCAGATAATAAGCAAGCCCAATAACCAAGTCCAAAATAGAAGGCCCAATTAAAGCGTCTTTCAATCCAATTCACACAATCAACAGCCACGAACATGAACCAATTTTGGATTTCACTAACTTACAGTCCACGAACTTGATTTTCAATCAGCCACGAAACTTGTTGGAATATCAGTCCACGAACATATAAGAAGATGCAAAAAAAAAAAAAAATTTGAACTCACGAACTTGGATACAAAGTTGATTTTAACGAACAAACAGTCTAAAGTGAAATTGATTCAGCGACTTCACGAACATGAATACCAATTTCGTTTTAGTTAGCGAACGAACATCATCAATCTATCACGAACATAAAGAACGAACATCCACGAACTAAATCTTTAAAATCAAACGAACATGTAATTTGACGAACTAATAAACCTCAAAATCAGTCGCGAATATGAAGCTAAACGAAGATGAAACAGCGAACTTGATATGTCGAAAATCCACGAACTTCAACTGATTACAACGAACATGAATCTGAAATCAAGACCAACATCAGTCGGCGAACAATCACCACGAACATCAATAATCTTTATTCACCACGAACTTGTTGATTACGAACATATATCAATCTCGAACGCCGAAGATGATTTTCAATAACAAATAATCCACGAACTTGATGTATCAGCCACGCCGAACTTGTTTTTAGCTGTGTCGGCGAAAGATAAGAAAAAAAAATCCCATATTATTAATCGCCGCTGCCCAGATTTTCTTCGAGTGTCTTCGATCACCTTTTCAATTTTTTATCTGTCTTTGTGTATTTTTTTTTCTTATCGCCCAACTATATTTTATCTATACCCACGCCCCTGTCTTGTTGAATTAAAGCCGCCACAAAACCAAAAAAAAATTAAACCCTAATTCTGTAGCCGTCACAAA
Source organism: Senecio squalidus (assembly GCA_910822075.1). Classification (NCBI taxonomy): domain Eukaryota; kingdom Viridiplantae; phylum Streptophyta; class Magnoliopsida; order Asterales; family Asteraceae; genus Senecio; species Senecio squalidus. The sequence continues at coordinate 53,530,702 of CAJVGC010000591.1, forward strand.
CCCTAATTTTTCAATAACAGCCGCCAGAAAAAAATGAAGAACCTTAATTTCTCCAAGAAGTTCAGCCGTCAAGATTAAGAAAAACCTGAGTTCTAACAAAATCGATTAAAACTGAGATTTAAGCTTGAACCAAATCTCGATAGAGAGCAAACAATGTGTTTGCTCTGATACCAATTGTAGGTCCCAGTGGTCAGATCTACAGGATTAAATCAATTGATCACAAGGCGGAATCTCGTAATCAATTGTATTGCACAAGTAATAATCGAATAAGCAATAATAACACAAACGAAATACCGAATTCTGAATACTTTAATTGATAAACACAATTACAATTAACGAGTACTCTCTCTGAATTCTCAGCTAAAAAACCAACCCTAAACTAACCTAAACATCTCTTTATATAGAGAAACATGTTCGGCCAGTTTGGGCTTTACTGTGCCTCACGAACATGCAAGTTCGTGAGCAGCCCATTTAGCTCTAAGCCCACGAACAAACCTGTTCGTGGGAATACAAAATAACTAAGTAAATACAAGTATAAATAACAAAGCAAATAGAACAACTAGTCATCTAATATTTGCACCAACATTTATAATAAAATGTTTTATACTCTTTACTAATAATTTATTGTCTCGCCAGCTTTATGCTGATACTCTTTTCCCAATCATGTCTTTTACTCGTAGATTGCTTAGGTTCCTGGTGAATTGGGATGTTTCGGGGTTGCTTGTGGTCCCCGTGTCTTTTGGAAACTTTTGTCGACGTGTAAAATATACTTTATTTTACATTTTGAAAATATTAACATAACGAATGGTACGACGTTGTATTAAACTTTTGTGAACCGCTAATCACGGAATTTATATGTTCCGTTGTTATAACTCTAATAACTGAAAAGGTTTTTGAAAACGTGATTTTTTTTTTAAACCATGTCGTTACAAGTTGGTATTAGAGTCGTGTTGAGAGTGAATTGAGTACAGAGACCAATGTTCTGACTCTTACAAGGACGCGGTTCAAAATTATTAAAAAAAAATGGATGCCTAGGTTGGTAAAGGGTTGAGAGACTGAGTTTTGTAGGCTTACTTGTTGTTTGCCTAGTATAAGAGTTCGTTCTCTTAGTTATCGTGTTCGGGTTATTGATCATAAATGGAGAATGTTTCGAACCTCAATGCCCATAATTGAAATAATGGAGGGAACCCAGTATCCCAACGTACTCACTCTGAGGGTTATACGCCTGAGGTGCGCAATGAGCGGGATGTTTTCCGTATATCTGAATTGGAAGATCAACTGCAAGCCATGAAGGTTGCGATGATTGATGCATGTTTACTAAGAGTCTCACAACAACAAACTACCATGGTTCTGGAGTCTTACTCTAATAAGGCATATAATAGCCTCGTTGTTCATGAGAGAACTGTTTTAGTTGAAAAAAAGGGTAGTACTTATAAGACGTTTTTATATTGTAAGCCCCCGGTGTTTAAAAGTGGTGAGGATCCGCTAGTTTGTCGAAGGTGTATTCGTAAGATGGAACAAACAATTAATTCTAATGTGTTTACCGAAAGTCAAAAGGTCTGATATGCTTTTTAAATGTTGGAAGAAGAGGCATTATATTGGTGGGAGTCTATTGATCAGACTTTATCTGATGACGTCCGAAGTAAGTTGACTTGGGCTGTATTTGTGGATAAGCTTAACACTAGGTTTTGTAGCGAGGGTGCAATGCAGCGTAATCAGAAAGATTTTTTGAATTTAAAGAAAAATGGTATGAGTGTAACTAAGTACAATACCACATTTACTGATAAACTTCAATTCGCCCGACATCAGTGTCCTATGGAGAGGTCGTTACTCACCCAATATGTGGAAGGGTTTCCATATGCATATACGTCATCTGTTCGTAACCAAGCTACTTTGAAATTAGCTATGGAGGAAGAGAGACGTGTCGAAGATGATTTGAATGCCCGCGGAATTCAAGGAAAAAGGTTAAGGGAAGGTCAGGCAGAACCTTTCTCAAAGAAGCAGAAAAATGTTCTTAAAGGGAACTCTCAGAAAAGAAAATTAAGTTTGATCGAATATGTAAATCTTGTGTAAGAATGGAGCATAAAGAAATGGATTGTCGAAGCAAGGATGTAGTATGTTCCAATTGTCAAAAAAATGACCATTATGCTTCCCAATGCACTAAATCGAAAAGTCGAAACATGAACGTGGGAAGGAAAGATAAAGCTAGAGCTTTTCAGATGACCATGGATGAGATTTGTAGTGATGACGAGGTGGTTTGAGGAACTATTACCGTTAAATCTTTTCATGTTAGTTTAGTAGTTGAATCTTGTATAAGTAGATATCTTATTAAGTTTGTACTAAGTTTGTTATATATTACAATTCGTTATAATTTGCCATGGAAGTACTTATAACAATGATAAAATCCGATATGATATGTTATTATTTATTCATTTTGAATTAAAAGGTGGATGTTATCTCTAATTTTAATGGACAACTGATATTTGAAAGTGACGATCAATTTAAATTGAGTTTCTCACTCAAGGAAGTATTATTATTGTTTGTGTTGAAAAGGACGGTAAAGTGAGAATACGTATATTCCAAAAATATTGAATCAAATTACCGTTAAGAATGAGTATCCTTTAAGTATGATCAATAATGATTTGAAAGATGAGTGTTAGTGGAAGAGTTATTTCTCTAAGATCAACTCATGTTTAAGTTAATTTCGAAGCTGGAAGGGTAGAGTAAGATATTTTTAAGACAACCTTTTAACTAGGACTGAATAATATGAGTTTTGAATTATGTTAAGATTTTAATAGACTATAAGAATTATGATGTTTATATCTCGAGTTTGAAGAAAAAGTAAGAATTTCTATGATTGTAGTAGTATTTTGTGATAAAAGTATTTCGTGAAAAGATTTAAGACTTTAGGAATATTATACATTCAAGAGATTTTATGAGGTATGTTGATTTAAAAGTAATATTTGTTTCATTTTAAAAGGAGATTAGTAATAGTAAGGTTTACGTCTCGATAAGTAATTAACACTTAAGTTGATTCGGAGTGTTCGAAATTAGGTATCAACTGTTAACAATCTTAGAACCAATGTGAGATGTGGGATAATATTATTATAAGGTTAATGTTGAATTATTGAGTTCTTGATATTTTTGTATTTAATCATGATGGACAGGATAGGATTTTTGCATTTAATCGTGTGAAAGTGTTTGATTCAAGTGACAGGTTGAATATGATTGGAAATTGGTTGTTTGTATGAAGAAATACGAGTAAAGGACCAAAACATGATACAATGATCTGGTCAGGTGCAAGAATGTTCGAGAAGTCCACCACTGTGGCGCAATGGTGGTTAACTGCGCGCACCGGGGTAATAGAATTCGAATTCAATTTGGAATGCAGGGACTGCGAGGCAGTACCTTGTTAATGCGGCGCAGCCAGGCGGTTTCCAGCTTTTTTAGGATTCCGGATTTCTGCCTATAAATAGATCCTACAAAACCCATATTCGAAATAAGTTTTTGGAGGTCGACTTAAGGTTTAGAAGATCGATTAGGAGCACCCAAGAAGAGCCAAGAAGAGGATTTTGAAGTCCAATCTTCATACTTTTAAGTCCAAAACTCTTTTACTTATTTCTTTCGATTAAGGTATTATGACTTTTACTATTTTACTGTCTTTTGTTTCAAAAACTATGAGTATCTAATTTCATAAACGCTTGTTTGGTTAGGAAAATTTTGTGATGATTTCATTTATGTTATTTGGATATTCTTGATGTTGCATGATTAATCTTAGATTTTTACTTACTTTAATCTTAATATTACTTTAGTTCTTATACTCTTTTGTTTAATTGAAAGTCTAGGTATTCGAGAGGAATCTAGAACTAGGTTAAAACAATTAAAAAGAAACAATCAATCGGTCTATAATTGATTACAACTTAAGTAATTAGATTAAAAAGAGTTCGCTAGTGTATAATTTCAAGATATTGGATTAGAACACTAGATAAACTATTCGAGAGGAAGTTTAATAGATTAAATTAACATCGGCTTAATTCTTAAAGCGTAGTTATTTAGGGATTGTACAGTATTCGAGAGGAATGGTATAGTTTGAGATAAATAAAGTTAACTAGGTATTCGAGAGGAACTTATTATATATTAGAAAGTCTAAAAGAAAACATCAATTGCATAAGTTAAATCGGATCATTAGTGAATTACCGGACAAGTGTCTTTTCCTTAATTGATTTCCTAAAACATTCAATCTTTCAAAGAACGTTTTCACGTTATAATTTAGTTTCAAATTAGTTTAAGCAAAGTGACAATTCGGTCACAAACACCCAAAAAAATTAGTATTATTAATTCTAAATTCAAAACTAACGTAGTCCCTGATGTCACACCCCGCTAAAGCGGAAACACGAGGTGCGAAGAGAAAAAATATCATTTCACAAGTCATAACAAAATACAACGGTTTCAAGTCATTAAAATAGAATTTAAAAGTTTACAAGTTCAAAAGAAACATAACCAGGCGTACTTAAGTTCACGACAAGCAAATACATAATTAAACTGTTTCATAAAATTCCCAAAATATTAAACAATGGACATGGTCTTATCCCGATTCATATTTCACGTGACTTGCCTGACCCGTCCACACTTTTCACTTCAAGACTTACACTTGATTTCCTGAAAAATGAGATAAAGTGTCAAACTACATAAAGTAGTGAGTGAGTTACAGTTTTTCTAGTTCTCTACAAAAGGTTTCGACAAGTATATATAAAGGTTTTTCAAAGGAAATGAAGCGGAAAATACGCCTAAAATATATATACTTTAAAGATGGTCATAGACGAGTAGATCAATACTTGAAAAAAAGACTAATTGCGGATCAATCGCTATAAGATTATGTGTAAATAAAGTAACTAATGATTAAAACATTGTACCAACCACTTGGCATAATATAACTGTAAGTGTTAACACTAAACCGATTATCTGATCGTGACAGCCCCAACCCCACACTATCTACAAGGAACGTCTGAACTCAGTAATATGTACTTAGATTGCCATCTAAAGTAAGGAGTGATCCTCTCCTAAGTATCGATACCCATAATTACTATACGACTAAGCATGCTAATAGTGAGTAATTGTCTAAAACGGGGCACTTTGAGTTAATTTAAAACTGATAGTAGGCAGTTACAAGCATGTTATATTTTCATCAAGGGTTTAACGGAGGTGCCTAATCAGTGGCGAGGTCGTATAATACAATCAATCATAGTTTTTGAACAAATGCCGATTGGGGGCAAGCCATAAAGTCAAAGAGTGCGGAATAGGGGCAATTAAAATAGTTTACGCATATAAGTTCATAAAACATCCAATAGTTCATAAAATGTTCATAGTTCATAAAGCATTTATATCTCATGTTTCCCCCAAAAAGAGTATTTAAGACATTAAATAGTAGGGGATGTAACTCACGGATTGCGAAGATTAGACAAATGCGAAAAGCGGTCGAAAACGTGTCGGAATCACGGAAATCCTATAGGAATACCAAGGTTAAATAAGTGTAACGATTACTTTATGTTAATATGTCATAACATTTTATAAATTGTAATCTTTAGTTAACTTTAAGTGTTATACGTTAATATGTCCGAACCGTTTATCGTTACGTTTTATCCAAAAATGTCCAAGGTCAATATTATTATGATAAGTTATATGTTTGTCACTGAAGTGTTATTATATTGTCTAACGGAATTTGGGCAGCGCTCCCGCGCCATAATTTTCATGTCCAAATGTCCACACTTTCCCGCTCACAAAATACATACAATAAATAATACATTTCACCAAGCTCAATTTAAATGTAATAAGTCCAATAAATTATCCCAAACACAAGTATTTTATTTATCTCAGTCCTGAATATTTAGTTTCGAAAAATCGGGTTGCGAAAACGAATTATTAACGTCAAGCTGTGATTTCCGGCAATCTGCCAGCAGCCCAGGGCGCAACCCTGAAGCACTTAGGGCGACCCCCTAGTTGTTGCAGATTCTCCGGATATCGTTTTTCTTAGCAAAAACGACCATTTCAACGGTAGATTTCGGCATGGAACTGATAATAACTTTATTAAACATCATTTTCTCAGTTTATATGTAACTTTTAACCACAAAAACGAAGATCTAAGTAACATTTTATATAAACCCGTTGTTGTATAAAAATGGTTGTAAAACTTTATAAAAACTTGTTTTTATGTGTTAGATCATCCATGCAATGATTTATTTCAGTAATATAAGTAAAAAGAAGAGTTTCTACCGGATGTAAAGTTTGGATGATGATTTGGAAGAGATTTAAACTTCAAAAACTGTAGAAAACGTCTTTTGACCGAAATGAGTGGATCCTTCTTGCTTCCCTTGCTATTTGGAACTATTTTGTGGTGTTTTTATGGTGATATTTCTGTGATTTGGGGCTGGTTTTTCCCTGGATATGAGAGGGAAATGAGAGAGTCTTAAGAGAGAAAAAAGTGTGTGTGTTTTGATTGTGTGAAAGTGAAATGAAAAAGTGAGAGAGTGTTGAGTGTTTTGGAGTGAAGAGATGGCAGAAAACTGACATAAGGGGGGTCAAATCGGGCTAGGACAAGTGTAGGTTGATGTTCCAATCGATAAGGAGTCTTAAAAGCACAAGATTTGGAAATCTGACCCGCCAGGGCGTCGCCCTGGATTCCTTAGGGCTGCGCCCTGGCACATTTTCTGCAGTTTTCTGTTTTACGTTTCTGTTATCATTAAGCCTTTTCGTTAGTTGAAAGTTTCCGATTGTTATACGAAAAGAACTTACGAAAGTTCTTTATATGTTTTCTTGGTATTAGTACTTATTTATAGATTCCGAATTTTGATTCCGACACAGACACGTTTTCGGTAAAAGTGCGGTTAAAGACAATAACAGATATCTCAAAGATATAGAGTACGAATTTCACCTGAAATTTAGACGGTTGTCACATTCTCCCCGGGTTGAAAATAATTCCGTCTCGAAATTTAGTTCGCCTCATCGGGAGGGAGTGTCTTTGAACAGATGTGGATACTTCTGACGGATTTGGTCCACACGCTACCACGTGAATTCATGACCATGTCGGGAAATCCACCGAACTTTGACAATAGGAAGACGACACTTCCTGAGTTGTTTGACCTCGCGGTCTACAACCTCAAGTGGTTCTTCAATGAAGTTAAGCTTATCGTCGATCTGGACTTCGTTGAGCGGAATAACGATGGTCTCGTCAGATAAGCACTTTTTCAAGTACGAGACATGAAAAACGTTATGAATGTTCGAAAGAGCCTGCGGAAGTTGGAGTCGATACACCACCGGGCCGATTCGCTCTATCACCTCGAATGGACCGGTGTACCTCGGGCTTAGCTTGTCGCGCTTCCCGAAACGAATTACCCGTTTCCATGGCGATATTTTGAGAAGCACTCTCTTGCCAACTTGGAACTCAAGGGGTTTCCTCCGGTTGTCGGCGTAGCTCTTCTGCCGGGTACGGTAGGTCTTCTAAATTCAAAACTAACGTAGTCCCTGATGTCACACCCCGCTAAAGCGGAAACACGAGGTGCGAAGAGAAAAAAATATCATTTCACAAGTCATAACAAAATACAACGGTTTCAAGTCATTAAATTAGAATTTAAAAGTTTACAAGTTCAAAAGAAACATAACCAGGCGTACTTAAGTTCACGACAAGCAAATACATAATTAAACTGTTTCATAAAATTCCCAAAATATTAAACAATGGACATGGTCTTATCCCGATTCATATTTCACGTGACTTGCCAGACCCGTCCACACTTTGCACTTCAAGACTTACACTTGATTTCCTGGAAAATGAGATAAAGTGTCAAACTACATAAAGTAGTGAGTGAGTTACAGTTTTTCTAGTTCTCTACAACAGGTTCCGACAAGTATATATGAATAAAGGTTTTTCAAAGGAAATGAAGCGGAAAATACGCCTAAAATATATATACTTTAAAGATGGTCATAGACGAGTAGATCAATACTTGAAAAAAAGACTAGTCGCGGATCAATCGCGATAAGAGTATGCGTAAATAAAGTAACTAATGATTAAAACATTGTATCAACCACTTGGCATAATATAACTGTAAGTGTTAACACTAAACCGATTATCTGATCGTGACAGCCCCAACCCCACACTATCTACAAGGTACGTCTGAACTCAGTAATATGTACTTAGATTGCCATCTAAAGTAAGGAGCGATCCTCTCCTAAGTATCGATACCCATAATTACTATACGGCTAAGCAAGCTAATAGTGAGTAATTGTCTAAAATGGGGCACTTTGAGTTAATTTAAAACTGATAGTTTGCACTTACAAGGATGTTATATTTTCATCAAGGTTTTAACGGAGGTGCCTAATAAGTGGTGAGGTCGTGTAATACAATCAATCATAGTTTTTGAACAAATTCCGATCGGGGGGAAGCCATAAAGTCAAAGAGTGCCGAATAGGGGCAATAAAAATAGTTTACGCATATAAGTTCATAAAACGTCCAATATTTCATAAAATGTTCATAGTTCATAAAGTATTTAGATCTCATGTTTCCCCCAAAAAGAGTATTTAAGACATTAAATAGTAGGGGATGTAACTAACGGATTGCGAAGATTAGACAAATGCGAAAAGCGGTCGAGAGCGTGTCGGAACCACGGAAATCATATAGGAATACCAAGGTTAAATAAGTGTAAGGATTACTTTATGTTAATATGTCATAACATTTTATAAATTGTAATCTTTAGTTAACTTTAAGTGTTATACGTTAATATGTCTGAACCGTTTATCGTTACGTTTTATCCAAAAATGTCCAAGGTCAATATTATTATGATAAGTTATATGTTTGTCACTGAAGTGTTATTATATTGTCTAACGGAATTTGGGCAGCGCTCCCGCGCCATAATTTTCATGTCCAAATGTCCACACTTTCCCGCTCACAAAATACATACGATAAATAATACATTTCACCAAGCTCAATTTAAATGTAATAAGTCCAATAAATTATCCCAAACACAAGTATTTTATTTATCTCAGTCCTGAATATTTAGTTTTGAAAAATCAGGTTGCGAAAACGAATTTTTAACGTCAAACTGTGATTTCCAGCAATCTGCCAGCAGCCCAGGGCGCAACCCTGAAGCACTTACGGCGACCCCCTCGTTGCTGCAGATTCTCCGGAAATCGTTATTCTTAGCAAAAACGACCATTTCAACGGTAGATTTCGACATGCAACTGATAATAACTTTATTAAACATCATTTTCTCAGTTTATATGTAACTTTTAACCACAAAAACGAAGATCTAAGTAACATTTTATATAAACCCGTTTTTGTATAAAAAAATGGCTGTAAAACTTTATAAAAAATTGTTTTTATGTGTTAGATCATCCATGCAATGATTTATTTCTGTAATATAAGTAAAAAAGAAGAGTTTCTACCGGATGTAAAGCTTGGATGATGATTTGGAAGAGAGTTTAGCTTCAAAAAGTGTAGAAAACGTCTTTTGACCGAAATGAGTGGATCCTTCTTGCTTCCCTTGCTATTTGGAACGATTTTGTGGTGTTTTTATGGTGATATTTCTGTGATTTGGGGATGGTTTTTCCCTGGATATGAGAGGGAAATGAGATATTCTTAAGAGAGAACAAAGTGTGTGTGTTTTGATTGTGTGAAAGTGAAATGAAAAAGTGAGAGAGTGTTGAGTGTTTTGGAGTGAAGAGATGGCAGAAAACTGACATAAGGGGGGTCAAATCGGGCTAGGAAAAGTGTAGGTTGATGTTCCAATCGATAAGGAGTCTTAAAAGCACAAGATTTTGAAATCTGACCCGCCAGGGCGTCGCCCTGGATTCCTTAGGGCTGCGCCCTGGCACATTTTCTGCAGTTTTCTGTTTTACGTTTCTGTTATCGTTAAGCCTTTTCGTTAGTTGAAAGTTTCCGATTGTTATACGAAATGAACTTTGGAAAGTTCTTTATATGTTTTCTTGGTATTAGGACTTATTTATAGATTCTGAATTTTGATTCCGACACAGACACGTTTTCGGTAAAAGTGCGGTTAAAGACAATAACAGATATCTCAAAGATATAGAGTACGAATTTCACCTGAAATTTAGACGGTTGTCACATTCTCCCCGGGTTGAAAATAATTATGTACCGAAATTTAGTTCGCCTCATCGGGAGGGAGTGTCTTTGAACAGATGTGGATACTTCTGACGGATTTGGTCCTCACGCTCCCACGTGAATTCATGACCATGTCGGGAAATCCACCGAACTTTGACAATAGGAAGACGACTCTTCTTGAGTTGTTTGACCTCGCGGTCTACAACCTCAAGCGGTTGAGCTTATCGTCGATATGGACTTCGTCGTGCGGAATAACGATGGTCTCGTCAGATAAGCACTTTTTCAAGTGTGAGACATGAAAAACGTTATGAATGTTCGAAAGAGCCTGCGGAAGTTGGAGTCGATACGCCACCGGGCCGATTCGCTCTATCACCTCGAATGGACCGGTGTACCTCGGGCTTAGCTTGTCGCGCTTCCCGAAACGAATTACCCCATTCCATGGCGATATGTTGAGAAGCACTCTCTTGCCAACTTGGAACTCAAGGGGTTTCCTCCGGTTGTCGGCGTAGCTCTTCAGCCGGGTACGGTAGGTCTTCAGTCTTTCCCGGATGGTAGTGATCTTGTCAATGGTTTCCTGGACGATATCGAGGCTTGTAAGTTGTCGATCGTCGATTTCTAGCCAACAAAGCGGTGACCGACACTTGCGTCCATATAGGGCCTCGAATGGTGCGCACATGATGCTAGCGTGGTAGTTGTTGTTATATGAGAACTAGACCAAAGGAAGGTGAGCGTCCCAACTTCCTCCGAAGTCAACTACGCACGCTCTCAGCATATCCTCAAGCGTTTGAATCTTCCTTTCACTCTGACCATCGGTCTGGGGATGGTAGGCGGTGCTAAGGTCTAGCCGCGTCCCGAGCGATCTCTGAAGTGTATTCCAAAAGCGGGATGTGAATCGACTATCCCTGTCGGAGATAATGGAGAGAGGTGTTCCATGACGAGAGACGATCTTGTTGATGTAAATCTGGGCGAACTTCTCCATCGAGTGGCTCTCTCGTACCGGTAGGAAGTGTGCAGATTTCTTCAATCGGTCCACGATAACCCAAATCATATCATTACCCCTTGCCGTACGGGGTAGCTTGGTGATGAAATTCATGGAGATCTGTTCCCACTTCCACATGGGAATCTCCGGTTGTTGCATTACACCTGAGGGTTTATGATATTCCGCTTTGACCTTCGAGCAGGTAAGGCACTTAGCCGCGTACAATGCAATATCCCTCTTCATGCCTGGCCACCAATAGTATTCCCGAAGATCCTTGTACAACCTGTCGGATCCCGGATGAATAGAGTATCGGGAACGGTGGTCCTCATCCCAAATAAGGTTACGAAGACTTTCGGATCTCGAAATCCATGCTTGGTTCTTAAAATAGTGGATTCCATCCGGTTTGAGCTCGAATTCCTTCTCGTGATTGCGCAAGGTTTCCTCCTTAAGGTTCTCGGGTTTCAATGCTTCGCTCTGAGCTCTAGAGATTTGAGTTTGAGCTGCTGAAAGGGTTCCTCCTGATCTTTGCCCCAAGGGGAAACTTTATCTTTCGGAGTGAGTTCGGTTAATGGCTTAGCGATCCTTGAGAAATTCTCAGTGAGCCTTCGATAGTAGCCAGCCAATCCTAGGAACTGTCGGATTTCCATAGGAGTCGTTGGGACTTGCTATTTCTCAATCGCTTTGATTTTTGGTTGGGTCTACGTGAATTCACTCGTGATTGATCATATGGCCAAGGAAATGTTCTTCTCGGAGCCAGAATTCATCTCTTGAGAATTTTGACATACAATTTCTGATCTCTAAGAAGTTCTAGAATAAGTTTCCAGTGTTTCGCGTGGTCTTGATTATTCCGTGAATATGTGAGGATGTTGTCTATGAAGGTGATCACGAACTTGTCCAGATATGGTCCACACACCCGGTTCATCTAACCCATGAACACTGAAGGTGCGTTGGTCTGACTGAATAGCACAACGAGGAGTTCGTAACGGCCGTAGCGAGTTCGGGGAAGGGGGGGTGGCATATCGAGTGCACTGAATCGAACCCGATGATACCCTAAACGGAGATCGATCCTTGAGAAGTAAGTTGCACTCTGCAACTGGTCGAGTAGATCGTCGATTCAAGGGAGAGGGTATCGGTTCCTGACGGTCAGCTCTTTGAGTTTACGGAAATCGACGCACATCCCGAAAGACACGTTTTTCTTTTTAACGAAGAGGATTGGGACTCCCCAGGATAACGTACTAGGACGAATTTGTCAAAACGGACAATTTCAGCTCGGAATCGAGCTAATCGGTCCGCTCCGACGTTGATGTCGAAACTTTTCAGTTCTAGGGGGACGGGATCTATGGGGAAGGTCTTATTGCCTAGGCACATAGGACATTCTAAAATTACGTTCTTAGCTTCAAACACTCGACCATTGGTGTATTCTTAAATGAGGCTATCCTTAAGGACTTTGAATCCTAGGTTAATATGGGTTATTTTCTGGAAATGTACCTGTTCCTGCGTTGGGATCCTTCCTTGCCTCTTCGGCAGTGATTGCGAGAGTACTAAAAGTCTTTGTTGCATGCACTATGGGGAAAGTCTTACGGAGGTGTTGTTTGCTTCCGCACTCGAAGCACACCGACTTCTTGCCTTGGTTGATTGTTCTCTCCGGACAGTATCTGAAGAGGTGCCCCACCTTCTGGCACATTGGGCAGTCCCCGTTGTGGTGGAAGTTGCACTTGTTACACTTGGGATGCGAACCAGCATAAGTTCGGGTTCCGGTCATGGGTTTCTTGTTGATGTTGCTCCTTTTGGGTTGATGATCAGCTTTCCTTTTCTTACTCTCCTTTCGCTCGACGCGGGCTGGAAGGAAAGGGAGGTTATTGTTTCCATAGTTCTCGCCCTCTTCTTGTTTGATTGTGGTTGGGAAGAGGTGGAGGTTATGGTCCTTGTTGTTCTCCTGGTGGTTGTCGTTGGGCTTATCATTCCCAAAAATTCTGTCGGTGACACTAGCGACTATCTGCGCGATCACGTTTGGGAGTGCCGTTAAGAGCTGCGTTGTAATCTGTTTGACTATTAGGTCAACGTTGCTCTTTTTGGGAGGCATGATCCTACCACAGAAGAGGAAAACTAGATTAGTACACACGGACGAGAATTTGAGGTAAAGATTTTAACGATGTCTAATCAACAATGATGTACATATGAAGGGTTAGATAACGCAGCGGTTCTGGGTGGTTCGGGAATACGTCCGACCGTCCGGTCTGGAAAGCGGCCGGGAAGGACGACCTGCTTACGAGCAGTCATCCTAACTCTAGGTCCACGCTGCTGGGGCAGTGCTGAGACGGGCACCGGGGGTGCAGCTGGCGGTGCGGCACGCGGACTGGAGGTGTCGTGGTCGCTTGAGAAAGCCATTGAGGTCTCGTCGGTGGGATCGGTAGTATGATGACGCTGGCCCTCTGAAGCTGCGAGATCTTCCGAGGCTTCTTGCGATGAGACGACCCGTAAGAGCGAGCAAGACTGCGATCGAGATGGTGAGCGGGAGTGAGACGAACGAGACATGTCGAATCTGTGAACAACGAGTTACGTGAGTATAGGGGAAACAATAAGTAAAGTGTAAATGAAATGCATGCACAGGTCAGTCACGCGAGAATCGGGGATCGATAAGACCGGGAATTTTTCGACTCAAAAACCGTTAACAATAGTAATTACTTTCCGTTCTTGCATAATTTATTTTGAACTAGGCATAGTCGATCAAGTTATGCATAGTTAAAAACAATCATGCAATTGCGGAATTAATCCACTAAAGATTGAACCCGTAAAAATGATTTTCTGAAAAGCCTTGGTTATAGTTTGGTTTCGAATATTTTTGAATATTTTTAAAACCCGTTTCACAATAACCTCGCTCTGATACCAAGTCTGTCACACCCCGCTAAAGCGGAAACACGAGGTGCGAAGAGCAAGAATATCATTTCACAAGTCATAACAAAATACAACGGTTTCAAGTCATTAAAATAGAATTTAAAAGTTTACAAGTTCAAAAGAAACATAACCAAGCGTACTTAAGTTCACGAAAAACAAATACATAACTAAACTGTTTCATAAAATTCCCAAAATATTAAACAATGGACATGGTCTTCTCCCGATTCATATTTCACGTGACTTGCCTGACCCGTCCACACTTTGCACTTCAAGAGTTACACTTGATTTCCTTAAACATGAGATAAAGTGTCAAACTACCTAAAGTAGTGAGTGAGTTACAGTTTTTCTAGTTCTCGACAAAAGGTTCCGATAAGTATATATATATAAAGGTTTTTCAAAGGAAATGAAGCGGAAAATACGCTTAAAATATATATACTTTAAAGATGGTCATAGACGAGTAGATCAATACTTGAAAAAAAAGACTAGTTGCGGATCAATCGCGATAAGAGTATGCGTAAATAAAGTAACTAATGATTAAAACATTGTATCAACCACTTCGCATAATATAACTGTAAATGTTCACACTAAACCGATTATCTGATCGTGACAGCCCCAACCCCGCACTATCTACGAGGTAAGTCTGAACTCAGTAATATGTACTTAGATTGCCATCTAAAGTAAGGAGCGATCCTCTCCTAAGTATCGATACCCATAATTACTATACGGCTAAGCAAGCTAATAGTGTGTAATTGTCAAAAACGGGGCACTTTGATTTAATTTAAAACTGATAGTAGGCACTTACAAGCATGTTATATTTTCATCAAGGGTTTAACGGAGGTGCCTAGTCAGTGGCGAGGTCGTATAATACAATCAATCATAGTTTTTGAACAAATGTCGATCGGAGGAAAGCCATAAAGTCAAAGAGTGCCGAATAGGGGCAATTAAAATAGTTTACGCATATAAGTTCATAAAACGTCCAATAGTTCATAAAATGTTCATAGTTCATAAAGCCTTTATATCTCATGTTTCCCCCAAAAAGAGTATTTAAGACATTAAATAGTAGGGGATGTAACTCACAGATTGCGAAGATTAGACAAATGCGAAAAGCGGTCGAAAGCGTGTCGGAGTCACGGAAATCCTATAGGAATACCAAGCTTAAATAAGTGTAAGGATTACTTTATGTTAATATGTCATAACATTTTATAAATTGTAATCTTTAGTTAACTTTAAGTGTTATACGTTAATATGTCCGAACCGTTTATCGTTACGTTTTGTCCAAAAATGTCCAAGGTCAATATTATTATGATAAGTTATATGTTTGTCACTAAAGTGTTATTATATTGTCTAACGGAATTTGGGCAGCGCTCCCTCGCCATAATTTTCATGTTCAAATGTCCACACTTTCCCGCTCACAAAATACATACGTTAAATAATACATTTCACCAAGCTCAATTTAAATGTAATAAGTCCAATAAATTATCCCAAACACAAGTATTTTATTTATCTCGGTCCCGGATATTTATTTTCGAAAAATCAAGTTGCGAAAACGAATTTTTAACGTCAAACGGTGATTTCCGGCAATCTGCCAGCAGCCCAGGGCGCAGACCTGAAGCACTTAGGGCGACGCCCTGGTTGCTGCCGATTCTCCGAAATCGTTTTTCTTAGCAAAAACGACCATTTCAACGGTAGATTTCGACATGCAACTGATAATAACTTTATTAAACATCATTTTCTCAGTTTATATGTAACTTTTAACCACAAAAACGAACATCTAAGTAACATTTTTTATAAACCCGTTTTTGTATAAAAATGGTTGTCAAACTTTATAAAAACTTGTTTTTATGTGTTAGATCATCCATTCAATGATTTATTTCGGTAATATAAGTAAAGAAAAGAGTTTCTACTGGATGAAAAGCTTGGATGATGATTTGGAAGAGATTTAAGCTTCAAAAAGTGTAGAAAAACGTCTTTTGACCGAAATGAGTGAATCCTTCTTGCTTCCCTTGCTATTTGGAACGATTTGGTGGTGTTTTTATGGTGATATTTCTGTTATTTGGGGCTGGTTTTTCCCTAGATATGAGAGGGAAATGAGAAAGTCTTGAGAGAGAACAAAGTGTGTGTGTTTTGATTGGGTGAAAGTGAAATGAAAAAGTGAGAGAGTGTTGAGTGTTTTGGGGTGAAGAGATGGCAGAAAACTGACATAAGGGGGGTCAAATCGGGCTAGGACAAGTGTAGGTTGATGTTACAATTGAGAAGGAGTCTTAAAAGCACAAGATTTGGAAATCTGGCCAGCCAGGGCGTCACCTTGGATTCCTTAGGGCTGCGCCCTAGCACATTTTCTGCAGTTTTCTGTTTTACGTTTCTGTTATCGTTAAGTCTTTTCGTTAGTTGAAAGTTTCCGATTGTTATATGAAATGAACTTAGGAAAGTTCTTTATATGTTTTCTTGGTATTAGGACTTATTTATAGATTTCGAATTTTGATTCCGACACAGACATGTGTTCGGTAAAAGTACGGTTAAAGACAATAACAGATATCTCAAAGATATAGAGTACGAATTTCACCTGAAATTTAGACGGTTGTCACACCTGAGAACGAATCCGACTTTCCTGAACTAAATTGTACACAATTAGGTCCACTCCCTATAAGTGTGTAGTCCAGTAAAGAGTATTTCGAGTTTAAAAATTAAACTAGATTTTACACATCAGTACTGTAAAAAGGTGTTGGTATGATTGGATTATATTAATAGTTTGATTAAGAATGAGTTTATAAGATAGATCTATCTTAAGAATCTAACGTTGTTTGTAGTATATTTCAGTGAGGAGTCATCTGCGAAAGTATCACTCTGAAGATTTTAGTTGTATACCGTTAGATAACTTACGGTGTGATGATGATAATAAATTGATAAATAATTTGTATAGAGTCCTAAGTTTGGAGAGTCCTAAAAGAATAATTTGAAGTCGGGGATGACTTAGAAGATTAATGGTGATATAAGGTCTCGATATCTCCATCTATTTCATAATTGATTCCGAGATGGAATCATTTTAGAGGGGGGGGGGGGGGGGGGGGGGGGGGGGGGAAGAAGAATTGTAACGACACGCTTTTGTAAAAGGACTAGTATTGTAATAAATTTTGGTCAGGACCATTTTTGTTATGAAATCGACAATTTGGGTTAAGAAGGTCATTACAGCAAAGTCTACGGTTTATTTTGAAGGTTTTTTAAATATCTTTCAAACCTCTTTATAAGGTTACCTTAGCATGAGAAAAGCAGCAAAAACCATTTTATGTGTGTTTGTAAGCGTGAAAAAAAAAAAAAAAAAAAAAAAAAAAAAAAAAAAAAAAAACTAACACGGTAGAGATGTTTCGATCAATTCGGACGTGAGTTCTTGTCTGATAGCTAAGAGGGGTATACTGTTGAACTCCTAGAGTTGTAAGGAATACTTTGGTGTAGGCGAAATTTAATTTCGTTAAGATTGAACTCGAGCCGTATTGGAACCCGGTTCGTTAACGGAAGGTATAACGTGTTATTTACGCACACATGTTAGTTTTAAGTAGTTTGCAATCGTTTAGCATTGTTTTTATTGAGTTTGGTGATGTTTGATGAGCTTGAAACCATGTAAGTTGCGAGATCAATGAAGAAGATGAACTAGAGGTTCCAACCGACGGTTGGACTAAGCCAATCGACGATTGGATGTGTCGAACCAGCGGTTGGTTGATTACAACCGGCAGTTGGGATGGAGTTTGGTCAGTCGTCGGCTCGTTGAAACCAACCGGCGGCTGACTGCCCTGTTTTGTGATATTGTGGTTCTGTTTCGAGTATTAAGTTTATATCGTCGAGAGTTTTTACTACTCTATTTACGTGCAACATTTGATCAGGTGGATCGAGAAATCTATCGTTAAAGCGGGTATTGCTTTCGGAAGACTTAGAGGTGAGTACAATATGATTTTCAAAACTGAGCACTAAAATAAAATGACGTTTGAAACAGTTAAGAAATGTTTGAAAATAAAGTTTTGATCAAAATCAATAAACCCTTAGACATGATAACTTATTTGAAAAGTTGAGTAGTTGTAGCTACTCATGTTCGGTTTCGTAAACAGGGTCTAAATGTACACAGTTATTTTAATTATATATGTTTATATAATATTTGTTGCGATGATTTCTTTTATGCAATAAGGAGTATGTCTTAGTTCGCATAAGAAACCTTTACTTGATTACGGGTAGTGTAGATGCTCGTAAATAGACTTAGGAAACCTAGTGGACTAACTAGGTAAAGTGCTATCCAACTGAGATATTTGATTATGTAGATATGAGGTGTAGACCCATACTGAAGACTGGTATGAGGTGTAGACTCATGTCAAAGTCAAATTGCGGGGGAATTCTATACCTCCTTGGCAACACATGGTATGGGGTGTAGATTCATACTAGAGTGATGTTTTGACCACGTTGGGTCAATGGAAACCATCACGAGGGAGTGGGGAAGTATATGCGTTAAATATTGTGGACCCTCTACTTAACGACAATGCATTGATATGCTAAGTCATAGTAGTGAAAGCTTACATTTCGAGTTATTATAAAGTTTGGGAGTCGTGCCCCAATGCTTATAATAACATGCAGGAATGTGCGAGTAGCGAACGGGGTAGTAGCCCCTAGGGCAACGGTAAGACCCTTCAGAAAGTATTGTGTAGGGTATCGATGGGCCGGATAAGTTGAACGCTTATCACATCGGCGTATACTAGATCAATGACTACTTAGGGCTAATGATAACCCTAGTAAAAGTGAAATGATAAGTAAATTGTTCGAAAGATAATTAATTTTGAGAATTAATTTGTATACTTGTTTAATCTTCCTTATTGATAATTATCTTGTTCATATTTGAATATATGGCTTAAGCTAAGGATTGGGTTAGTAAATATGAAATTTATTTATAATAAAATGCTTTATACTCACTAATAATTTATTGTCTCGCCAGCTTTACGCTGATACTATTTTTCCAAACCAGTCTTTTGCTCGTAGGTTGCTTCGGGGTAGCTTGTGGTTCCCGTGTCCTTTGGAAACTTTTGACGACGTGTAAAATACGCTTTGTTTTATATTGTGTAAATATTAACGTACCATTCAACGTTGAATTAAACTTTTATGAACCACTAATCATGTAATTTATATGTTCCGTTGTTATAACTCTGATAAGTGGAAAAAAAAATTAAAAACGTGATTTTATTTTAAAACCATGTTGTTACATTTTGGAGGTTTTTGATTATTTAATTTGACAGAAAAATCCACTCTACAAGGGAGAATAGAGTACACTCTCCATGGGAATTTCCCATTCTACCCCTCAATCCTTTTTTCTTATTTTTTTTCTTTTGATTAATTAAAATAATGACACCATTAATTTTGACCATTGATTTAATTAATCAAATGCCCACAATCTTCTATACCATTTTTACAATAAACTTCACTTTTACAATAATCTCACCATATATATATATATATATATATAATATATATATATATATATATATATATATATATATATATATATATATATATATATATATCTGAAAATTTATATTCTATAAATATATATTATTTTCGTTGATTTAAAATAAATAATAAATAATAAAGATAATTTTTCGTATACGGCCCGTTTAAATATAAAACATACAAACTGACACAAGAACATGAAGAAATGCAATATGTCAGGATTGATATGGTTTATGTAAACACAACCACACTTATGTAGATCAAGATTTATCAAAGAAGTTGCAGCGGATAAACACTTTGATATTCACAAGTTTATGATAATTGAATATTGTATATATAAAAACAAGAAGAACGATAACACAATGACACGATAACAATTACCATCAACCCTCAATCTATTAACTAATGAACAAATTAACAGACGTGTTCTCTTAATACAAGGATCTATAAAAGACCTTGAGGCTAAACCTATCTTTTCTAGGAAACATCTAACAACACTAGCCTCAATCTATTTGATCAGAATAGACGTGTTTCTTCTCTTTACAAGGATCAATCTTGACCTTGAGGCTGAACAAAGGGGAACGATCTCAAGTAGTGAGATCGTTTGGTGTTTTCCTAAAGAATAAACATGATCAAAACCACACATTTACAATGTCTAGAGATCTCTTTACATATACAGTCTCCTACGACTTACATAAGGAAACCTAGTTATATTAGGAGACTAATTCTTTTAGATCTTTATCTTGAAAAGCAAGTCTTCCATAACCCCAGTTGCAGTAGTAACACCATCGTGCAGTAGTAACACCATCGTGCAGTAGTAACTTCATCGGGCAGTAGTAATTGGCTCTTGCAGTAGTAACAGTGAAGCACTAACTGACTCTTGCAGTAGTAACAGTGCAGTAGTAACTATGTTCTTGCAGTACTAATTGTGCAGTACTAATTGTGCAGTACTAACCGTGTTCCTTTGAACCGTGCAGTACTAACTGTTGTATGCAACGCAACTCTAGAATAACAATCTCAACCATTTAATCCTAACAATCTCCCCCTAAACTTATGCTTTCTATATGTAAAGCAATAAGTTTCTTCAATGCAAATTGTTATTGAGAATGTTATCAAAACTACTATTTCTTCTTGTCTTCTCCATTGTTCCTTGATGTAAATTATCAGTTTATATTTTGTCTCATCAAATCAGTAAAATGGATAATAAATTATCCCAACAATCTTCCCCCTATTTGATGATGACAAAACAAACAATAAACTGAGAACTTGAAAAAAAAAAAACTTCCCCTTCAACTGAGATCTCTTGTGAACAAGTTGATACTTCTTTTACCGTTGATATTTCTATCAAAACAAGCCACTTTTCTTCTTAAGTAGACTTTCGATACTTTGAAGCTTTCAATTCATGTTCCATACCACCATACTTTATATAAGTTGCAAAACATATCATCTATGAAATATCTTCCTCTTTTTGTAATCATCCATTAGGGGAACTTTGAAAATATGCAACTTTGAACATCTCTATACGAACTACGAACCATATTAATCTCCCAATCCAAGATTTCCAATGTCTCAAATTACCCTCCATGACGCACAATACTAATAATGAATTTCAAAAACAGTAGAAACTCAAAGTAGAAGTTGTAATAAAGTTAATGTGACGTCCCTTTATTTTTGGATATATTTATTCTAGTATTATTTTACTTTTATTCGCAATTGATTTGACCCTTGTATATCGCTTTGTTTTTACTCACGGTTTATTATTGAGAATCGGGTTTTATGTGTTTAATTTGATTCGTCCCTTGAGACATAACATTATGTTTATCTAAGTGCCAAATAGTTAGTATCCTCATGGTAATAAGTTAGGAGGTTTATGCCAAATTTGTCGGTTAACGTATTCTTTATCTCTAAGAAATCGTGCTTTGCTCGTGTTTATGCTTATACCGAGAAGTATGTATTTCCGAATCGGAATTGAAATCGAATCATCTAATGAATCCTAATACCAAGAATACCTTTAATGAACTTGCCTAAGTTCATATGTAAAACAATCGGGAACCCTAAACTAACGAACGTACATAACGATAACTTAAACGGAAAACGAAAAACTGCAGAAATCTGCTAGATGCGCCGCATCTAGAGTGCAGATCAGCACTTGTTGTTTTCTAACTTTTGTAACTTTTAAATAACGGGCCTAAGCCAAAAGTTCCGGGTTATTGCTTGTCCTAAGCCCTTTTTGGGTCCAGTAGAAAGTCCCTAACACCCCCTATTGATTCTCACTTCACTTCACAATTACACACACACATAACTCATTCTCTCTCTTTTTCTTTGAAGGTTAACACACATAAACACAAACACTCCTTTCATCCCTTTCTCTCTTGTGGCTGTGATTCCAGCATTTAAACCACATATTTCACCGCCATAAAGTGTTGTGTTCATCAAGAGGATTAGAGTTCATTCATCCATTTGGAGGTTACATTTGGGTTATATCATTTTCGGGTCGAAATCACCGTC
Source organism: Senecio squalidus (assembly GCA_910822075.1). Lineage (NCBI taxonomy): Eukaryota > Viridiplantae > Streptophyta > Magnoliopsida > Asterales > Asteraceae > Senecio > Senecio squalidus. The sequence goes on from CAJVGC010000591.1 coordinate 53,552,670, forward strand.
TAACATCAAGGATCTTCATCAAATCTTGCTTGATCTTCACATCTTCACTTTCTTTGGGGTATAATAACTTAACCTCTCTGTATTTTCTAAGTTTTATTCATTGCATGTGTCATCTAACTTAAGAAAATGAGTTTTAACAAAGTTTGATGGTAAATAATCTATGAAAATCAAGTTTTTATAAAAATGTGTATGGATCTTGATTAAATGATGGTATAAGCTTTACAAAAGTGTTAAATGAAAATGTTTATGAAGATATTATAACTTGCATGTCCAAGTCTACCATCAAAAGACAAATTTCTCAACACGAAAACGATTTCGATGAAAACCCGGCCTTAGATGCACCGCACTGACCCTCAGATGCGACGCAACTGGAGACCAGGTTGTGAGTTTTTGTTTTGTTTCGCTGTTAATCGTAACCGTAAGCTCGTTATCTTAAGAACCTGTATTAACGGATGGTGTTTTGTGTTTTGGAGTTGGGAATCTCATCGCCACACCACCTAAGGCTTTTGCTCCGGGTTCTTGGCTTGCTATATTTGCGGTTGTTATCGGTAAGAATTGGCACTCTTCCAAATTCCTCATTTTTCATATGTTCGGTTTTAGCCTTGAAAAATGGTTAGGAATAAATATTAGACCAACACTTGGTATATTAGCGGATTTGGACAAAGTTGGATTAAAATACGTTAAAATGTAAATTTAACCGAAAGTAATGTATTTAACTTATAATCGTATTATGTATTATGAGAAAGGCTTAAATGTTTTTATTATGCAAATTGTTGACAAGCGGAAAAGTGTACAGATTTTGGATAAATAATTAATGACGCGGAAGCGCTGCCGAAATTCATTTCACGACTTTTTACGACTATAATCACTTATATAAATAAACTTATATATAAAAGTAACTTATTATGCCATAACATCGTCTTTGGACTCAAAGACGCCAACGCATTCATAAATGTCATAATATTACTTGAAACGGATGTTTTAACCTCTTCCGACAATAAACCTTCGTTACATAACGCATTCGTAATCTAAAATCATCAAATGGCGTTTTTACGACAAACTCTTTGTAAAATGGTTTTGAAAGCTATATTACTATTATATTTTGAAAAGTAAAGACTTAAGTTCTCTAATTGTCAAAGTTGGACTTTTACGTTGACTTTGACTTTCTCTCGAGTTGACTTTGACTTTTGTAAAGTCAACACCTTTGACTTTGACTTTTATAAAGTCAACATTCTTGACTTTGACCAAGTCAACCTTTTCGACGTTGACCATGGTCGGTGTTAATAAAGCTTGGTAATAATATTCGATTTCAACCGGTATTCCCTTTAGTCCATTTTCGACTCGGAATACCATTCCATTTTAACTATCGTTTATGACGTGAAAGATCGATATCTTGTCGGTCGTCCTTCTTGCCGCGGAACATCGTCTCCTAAATACGTCATCTTGATTTTAACTTATCAATTGTTGGAATATTTTATTAAACTTAACCATAACCGACAAGGAAAAACCGGACTAGACTTATAGAGATAATGAGACTATGTTATTTGTTGTTTTAAGGCACTTAGACGGTGGAGTTGTAGCTCTGTGATTATTTACCCGAGATTTCTGAAGTTTGTACTGTGAGTTATTCGTAGCCCTTGTCTTAAATGTTTTTGGGCTGGAAAGCGTCTTTTAAATTTGTCTGCATGTATGCGGGACATTGTTGATTATCTTGTTTACCTAGTTGAATAGGTCTGCCTTAGATTGGGTGTCTTATACACTCGTTAAGATTCGTGCCCAACGGTTACATATATATAGCTATATGGGTTATTTTACCTAACCCTCATCTCTCGGTAGGTTTCTATGAGTGGATGTTATGGCCGCTTTTCATTAATTGGTTGCCTTTGGTTGACACTGCCTTAGGAATTGGGTCTTTTGGACTGGTAAGGTTCGATGTATAACTAATCTAAGCATGGTATCCTCACTAGGGTTGAAAAACAAGATATGATATGATTTGATACGATACGAGATATGATATTTGAAAATTTCAATGTTTATTGAAACTTGTCGATGGGTCACTTTTTACCTAAAATTGCGAATAATTCACCAACATATTGTTGATGTCGTTTTAACGCTTTTTAGGAGTTTGAGGAAGTTCAGTAATCATGCCATGTTGTTTTCGGATCGCTTGTTTTGAGAAATTTGGATTTGTAATGTTTGATGAAATTTCCATGTTGATCCGCTTGTTGACTTTTGAAGTTGTAATTTGTACTTGGCGTTGTAACGCTCTTGATTTGTAATGTATTTTGGTAACATTGGGCATGATTAATATATTTGATGTTTTGTTTATTGGTTGTATTGCTGTAACATTTGACTCATGATATTATAACTGGAACACCTCGTGTTTCCGCTCTAAGCGGGGTGTGACAGTTAAAGTAGTATAACTTCTTCTTTGAATCAAGAGTTGTTCTTCTTATATGAGGTTAAATCACTCTGCACAAGTGAAAACTTCTCCCTCAAGTGGTGCATGTATAATATCACATCCAAATGTTTAATTCTTATATCCACTTTTGGAACATATTCTTCCCCTTAAACCAATATTCTCCGCTTGTTCACCAACATAGCAGTAGTAACTGGCTCTTGCAGTAGTAACAGTGAAGTACTAACTGACTCTTGCAGTAGTAACAGTGCAGTACTAACTGTGCAATAGTAACTATGTTCTTGTAGTACTAACTGTGCAGTACTAACCGTGTTCCTTTGAATTGTGCAGTACTAACTGTTGTATGCAACGCAACTCTAGAATAACAATCTCAACCATTTAATCCTAATAATATCCCCCTTAAAATTATGTTTTCTATATGTAACGCAATAAGTTTCTTCAATGCAAATTGTTATTGAGAATGTTATCAAAACTACTATTTCTTCTTTTCTTCTCCATTGTTCCTTGATGTAAATTATCATTTTATATTTTTTCTCATCAAATCAATAATATGGATAATAAATTATCCCAACACAATAATTGACTTTAACAATAAAGTGACTGATTCATCCCCAGAAATGAATATTTTTTGTAGGCCCTTGTATTATCACCCTGCTAAATGTTGCCCGAAATGTATATGTGAAAGTGTTTAAAACACTGCATATATGCTAGACCGTGTCTAATTACAGAAGTTAAATGAAAACACATACATAAACTGAAAGTAAAAATAATTTACTCAACAAGCAACCTATATTATATCTTATGTGACGGATGCTAGGGTTGGGTTAACGGGCTTCTAAACTAAAATTTTATGGTGGTCACATACATTCTCCCTTCTTGGTGCCCTACACTTCATGAAAAGTGACATAGTCCAACACAGTTGAACCATTTCACCTTAATCTTGTCAAATCCCACTCTATCACCATTCTCCCTTCTGAAATTACTCCTTCCAGTTCTTTTAAAGAATTTGTTGGTTCTAAGAGTGATCATGGTCATTTTCCATTTGATGTACATCTCCTCCAAATCATCTAGATGAAGTTGTTCAAGATCTTCTCTAGCAAACTCTTATTGTGTAAGACTCCCATCAGCAAAGGCTTCGTAACTAGCAATAAACGCCTTGTATAACACCCACTTTTCTTCTGAAACTTGATTGTTCACTTTCAGGAATTGAATTCATCAGATTAGCTTGAACTGAGCATCAAGGAGAATATGATTGACATTGCATAGTCTGATTTGTTTGATTATTTGATTGATTCATCGTAATATTTTGAGCAGTAAACAATGCACAAACAAAAACTTGAACTAGCTTCAGAGTTTTCATTTGTGTTCATATCCACCTCATACGACTGTAAGATCCCAATAAGCTCTTCTAAGGTCATTGTATTCATATTACCAGTTCAATTGATGATCATAACTTGAACGCTCCACTTGTTAGGCAAAGAACTTAGTAACTTTTTGCACATGTCACTTTCCTTAAGTGGTACATTCAGGGGGTGCTTGGTTAGGGGTAATGGAGGGTAATGGGGGGTAATGATAATGATTGAAGGAGGTTGGTTTGTTGTATTGTAGTTAATCATTGCACAATAATAGGTAATACTCCATTATAGTCTAAATCGGGGGTATTCATTAACCACTCATTGGATTCCATAGTATTCCCTTTCCCATTCCCTTTCCCTTTCCTCGCTTTGAACCAAGCAGGCCCTCAAACTCTTCAAATCACTCACAATAATAGAGAATCTTTTAATATACTCAATTAAACTCTCACCTCTAATCTATTCAAATATGTCACACCCCACCTTTGGCGGAAACGTACGGTGCAACACGATTCACGATCGTCACAAAACATTGTATAGTTTAAGAGAATATCTAAAATGAAATAAATATAATTTGATAAATGCGTGTCATGACGTCGCACAATCATAAGCAAACACGTATGTCTTGTGGAGTCGATCCACAATGATAGTATCAAACACAAACAATAATCCAAATGTAAAATCCCAAATTCAAAATAGAATAAAAAATGATAATTCAAAATGCATAAGACAAGTCTTCTAGGTCCAAATAAGTCTCTAGTCATCCTATGCCTGATCATTACCTGAAAACATAGCTTAAAATGTCAACATAAAGTTGAGTGAGCTCGTAAAGTTTATGAAAACAGTGTAAGTAATTCCTTGTAACAAAATTTGTAGTTTAAAAACTGAAGTTCAAGTAGAGAATACAATCTCCTTTGTCATACGAAATATGTAACTTGAAAATGTCAAATATGTAATACCAACGATAATGGCAACGATTTTGATAAGTGTTTTGGACAGTATGTGTAAAATAGTAACGAAGTAATCCATAACGATATTTGCAATCCAAACGTTTTTCACATGTGATATCTTTATTGTAATCAAAGCACTTTGTCAACTTTAGATGAAGTTAAATACGTAGCAAGGCTAAACACGTAATCAAAGCACATTTCCAACTTCACTAAAGTCAAATACGTTGCAAAGGCCGAAAAGATAATGTAATCCAACACACAATTGTTATAGCACATGGAATACAACATACAAACATGTCCAATAAAAAGCATACTTTAAAATATAACGTTTCATGTAAAAGAAGCTATGTCTTCCCCCAAAAAGTTGAAAATATTTAAAAGTAGGGGTTACGAAACTCACCTCAAGTCCTGTGCAAGCTAGTTAAGTAAAATTCACTTAATCGTTCGGTCAGTTGAGCTTCCTAAACGAATGTTATATTTAAAAAAGTTAGAATTGTTCTACAAATTTAATTTAGACATTTTACTGAGATTTTAATATTTTCTGTTAATTTCATAAGTTTTCGACTCTTGGTGATTTTTATGAAAATAGTACAAAAGACATTACAACAAAAGCATGCGATTCTGGACAGCAGGTTATAAACCATTTTTGGAAAAATACTTAAAGACATTTAAAATTACAAAAAAAATTATTATAAGTGTTTTACTCAGTAGACAACGACATATCCAAAAATCAAGGTCTAACTCTTCTGTATGAGTGAGATAACAATTATACAAGCTGACACAAGATCATACGTTTCAAAACTCAGGATAGACCAACGTTCGTATTTTACCCTTTCGAATGACCAAAACTAGGAGTTAGGATACGGGACTTATATTTACAGAAACTAGACTCAAAGAGCTACAACCTAGAATTAAGATTCAAATAAAAACAAATCGTTACGAAAAAGATATGACTTGACAAAGGGAAGTTAAACTATTCAGAATCTTCCGGAAACGTTTATTACATGATTCGTAAAGACGTTTATAAATATCAAACAATTATGTAAATTCACCCAAAAATGCCGATCATGTATTTAATATATACATAACGACTTCATGTTTTAAAATCTTGATTTTTCTTTAAGACATAGAACAAATGCACTCAAATTCGGATGTAACAGACTAACTCAAAACACAGTTTAGATTCGCGTTCACTAAAATTAAGTTTTAGAGATTTTGAAAGCGAACTAGACGATGAGACCACTTCCATTTGAAAGCTAACTCAAAATTCTAAAACGTTTATTTATACACCTTTACAAAAACTGTTGGGATTAAAACTGTTAGTTTAATAGTTTAATTTCATTAATACTGCATATTAGTACTGTTGGTTTATAATGTTCAAGTTAATATTGCATGAGTAATGTTACTACGGCAAAGCATGCATGAAGACAGTTACTACTGCTCAAGTTAATGCTCCTAAAGACAAACTAATGGTTACTACTGCAACAGCTCATTACTACTTCCCGCTACTTGTTAATACTGCTTGAAGAGTTTTTAGATAATTATGGAATTATCTTTCCCGCAAGTTACGCAATTATAATTATTATCAAATTGTAATTGTTTTAGACGTTTCCTAGTTTAGATAGGTTTAGCCTCAAGGTCTATATATACATGGATCCTTGTACTAGGAAAAACACGTATGTTAATATGTTCTTTGTGATTAATATATTGAGGCTTAATATTCGACAAACATTATTGTTCATTCATTATTCTTATACAATATTTGTTTAATCGATTAACTTGTACGATCAAAGTGTTTATCCGCTGCTAAACTTCTTTGATAGATCAAGATCTTTCATTAACGTGTGTTGGTTTACATAACTTAAACGATCCTGAGCGCAGGAGGTGCTCAAGATAAATTGATCTACAAGTTTAGTTGAAGCCTCAACAAGAAGAAAACTACTATCAATCATGGCTGATGTGGTAGTAAACAAGGTTCCTGTTCTCAATAGCAACGATTTTGATCTATGGAAGGTAAGGATCAAACAACACATACTGCTATCCGCTTATGCAGTATGGGATGTTATTGTGCATGGGAACAAAGAAGCTCTTGATCTGTCAGCTGATGGAACACCTAGAGTTATTCGTCGTCCTACAACAAACTTAGAAAGAAGAGAGAAGCAGACCGAAATCAAGGCATTAAGCATCCTTCTAATTGCTATTCCCAATGAATATCAAGCACAATCTGAAGGATACAATGATGCAAAGTCACTATGGGAAGCTCTTGATGTCACACCCCGCCAGTGGCGGAAACGCAGTGTGCAACAGATTGGCGATCGTCATAACACATAAGTAAATAAAGAAGTAATCTATATGAATTAAATAAAATTTCGTATGTCATGACGTCCCCATGTCCAAGGTAAAACCCCTTAATCACTGCAATGAACAATATCCAAAATAAATCCAAAAATGAAAATAAAGTACTTAGGCATGCAAGCCCGAAAAAGAAGTAAACGAATGTATCAACTCAAGCCACAATGCAAAAATAACTCTAAGTCTCTAGAAGTCCAATCCAGCTAGATCCTATGCATGATCAATACCTAAAAGTAAAACTAAAAAGTCAACACAAAGGTTGAGCGAGTTCATCGAGTATGTAATAAAATAGTTTAGTAAACACTTGAAAGTAAGTTTTTAAATTTAGTAAGTTTCCGAAAATAGAAATGTTTCTAAAAATAGAAAGTTGTATTTTTAGTAAGTAACCTGAAATAGTAAGTTTCTAAAAATGGTAATTAATAAGCATTTGTATCTCAATTCAGCAGTAATAAATGTAAGGCATATGCATGTATAAGTAAGAAATATAATCGCAAACCCACAAGTATCAGTAGTAGTAGCCATGCTACCGTATGAAGACACCATTAGTACTAATGTTCACGTTTAGAAGACTCCGTTAGTAGATCATCTTTACTAACGAGCACGTTTAGAAGACTCCACTAGTAGAACCCATCTACTAGTGAGAACGTTTAGAAGACTCCATTAGTAAAACAAATCTACTAATGAGCACGTTTGAAGTAACCTGCAATAGTAATCTCGTAATATTTTGAAAGCATACATAAGTTTGTAAACATTTTATGAAATTCAATTCGTAGTAAGTTTCCAAAAATGGAAAGTTCCCGAAAATAGTAAGTTTCTAAAAGTGGTCATTTTCTATAAATAGGAAGTTTATCGACAGTAGTACATTTCCCGAAATAGAAGATTTGCAAATACAGTAAGTTTCCGTAACTAGAAATATCTATTTATGGTAAGTTTGAAACTAGTATCCGTTTTCTTAAAATAGTAAGTTGAGTTTTACTTCCCCCCGATTAGTTTAAAACACATAAAGCAGTAGAAAATAGGGGCAATGAACTCACCTTATCGAATGAGCGATAAAATAGGAAATGTGTGTAATATGCGTAGTATGTCGATCACAAGTAGTGTCCTCACTAGTCCTAGAGCTCCCCTAGATAAAAGTTTAATGTAAGAATAGAATTCGATGGTTAACGACTTTGAATCAAACGAAAAACTTTTCAACGAACGCATAGGTTCCCTCAAATTGAGATAACTATGGTTCTAGAAGGAATTATACCTTGACGGAAACATATTTGAAAACTAGACACCGAGAGCTACTTTTTAGACTAAGACATCATTATAAAAGATTTTAATACGAGTAAGATATGACAAAAGCAAAATCGGTTACCTAAGTTGTCCGAAAACGTTATACTTATGAATGTTGTGTTTAATATATTAAAGTGTCGTATAATTTAGGTGTAGACAAGATGAATCTTTTTAGTACCTTTTTGACTTGTTATTAACTTAGTATAAATCCAATTAATTGTTATTATAGTTGTCTAAATGGTTACACGAAGTAGGTTAATGAACTGGGTTAATGCACTTGAGGGTCACTCTACTATTTCAGATAATCCAATTGGGTGATTAAACAAAAAAAAAATATGTCGTTATCATTATACTTTTAAAAAATGTTTAAAATGATCACTCATGCTTTAAAAAAAGTTTAAATTCGTCATTTGGATGACTGGTAACCTGCTGAACCGAATGACCTTGTTGACTTGTGACTTGTTGACTAATTATCACCACTATTACCCAATTTCACCCATTTATCACCACTATTACCCAATTTCACCCGATTTCACCCATTTCTCAACATTTGCAGAAACCAAAGATGAAATATCCTCCCTGTATAAGCTATTGGGACTCTTTCGGCTAGCCACGATAACCGAACCCTTGTACAGCTTAAGCATTACTGAACCAGTGGTGGTTTTAGTGATGTTTTCTTCATAAATTCCTCTGTTAAATCAGACTTCCCAAACGTTGCAGGGTGAGGTCCACCTCTTGATCAATCAACCCAAGTCAAGCTCCGGTTAGCAATTGAACCTGGGGCCTTAATTGTCAACATGGTGGGGAAATAATGTTCGTCCACGTAACACGCTGGCTGGAAAAATTCTTGAAATTTGGGATAGTAATACACATCGGATACGATGAGGGATGCTAGATTCCGGTGAACTTCAAACCATTGTGATCCTTTTTTCCATTGTTTTATGTTGACTTCTGGCAACATTTTATGGTTATAGCGTCCCCGACCAAGTGGACCCGGGTCATCAAAGGCTCCCATAAAGCTGAATCTGGAGTTGGTAATGTAATCATAGATGAAGGTGAAATTGTATAAGGGAATGCATGATTCAGATACGAGAACAAAATGTTCGTTGGAGATATCAAGAAGTGCGTTTGCAAGGAGTCGTCTCTCAGCATCACACCTGGTCAACAAAATTTCCAAGGTATTAGACGCGGCCCATGAAATGCATTATGGCAGTAAAGATTATAAACAAAATACTCTAACAAAGAAAGATATTTATGGCTCTTCCAAAATCAACATTATGTTATAAGTTTTATAATGAAATAAGTAGCGGTGTAAGATTATACCGATAACCATGTCACTTATCTGTGTATAAACTTGTAACATAATCCTTCAAATCATCAAAATGCTGATTTTAAAAGTATGGTAAACATAGGTTCAATTTTGACTTTTGATGTCAACTGAGTCATCTGTGACTTTAGATTTAAATTCTTAATTAATTTCGAGTTTGAATCTCCAAATTCAAATATGGACGGACTATTGACTTAATTATCTTTGGTAACCATCTGATATACTCCTAGACGCTAGTTGCCTTAATATTTTATGATAACGTTTAAACTCTACAACTCATTTCACTCGCTCTATTTACTGATGGTCAAGGGAGGTATAAATCACAGTAAAGAGAAGATATATTTCCAGTTATATAACATGTTGAGTTATGGTTGTCTCTTTCGGATAGTAGAGATGCAGGGGAGAGTTCTTTGCGAACTCTTGATAAAGTTGTTGATGTGGTCACACAGTCAAATCAATTTCATTTGCCTCGGTGATAACCCTTCTTTTTGGTAAATACCATATCAGTTGTCTGATTTTGAGAACTCGTCGACGGCCATCGGAAAGTCTCGCCGGAGAAACTGTCGGAGTGTGAATGTGTGTGTGAAATAATAACAAACTGATGTGTACCAAAAAGAAGGGTTATCAAATGGGTTGTACTATTTGCAGTAAGATGTGTACCAAAAAGAAGGGTTATAAATGATAAACGCTTTTTAATTGAATTTTATCTTATGACCTGCTGCAACAAGTCGTGGTGGGTCCCAATGATCCAAACAAACGGTTTTATAAAGTTAGGTGAATATTATATATATTTTTTTTGTTCAATCACCCAATTAGATTATCTGAAATAGTAGAGTGACCCTCAAGTGCATTAACCCTTAATGAACTTAAACATTTTACTCAAGTAATCAGATTAGACCCCCTGTTGGTATTTTACGTTTTCTGTAATTTAATTTCTGTTAAAAATAAACGGTATTTTGTTTCTACAATCTTAAAACAAATTTTCTTATTAAAATATCATTTATAATCAGAAAAGATTGGACCCAAACGAGTTTTGTTTCGACTCTTTTTGTATTGAACAACTGTTTTTCAACGTAACTGTTAGTTACGTTACTTAATGTAACTGTTAGTTACACTTAGTGTAATTGTTAACGAAATAGAAATCAAAACTTGGTGCTTGAAACTCGTGGCTGCAACAACACGATTAAACATAAAACTGAAGACCTTAAATTAAGGTTCGGCCATAAAGATTTTACAAAACGGAATTTGATAATAACCAACCAGAATGAGCTATTGAAACGATTTAGATTAAGGACTTTCGGATTGATGATGAAACAAGAGGATGATGATACAAATCTGTTACAAATGATTCATCAATGGTAATGTCAACAACAAAAACGTTTTTCATGATAGGGTTTTCGGCCAATATCCAAAATAACCACAACGAAACTGATTACCTTAGTATGATGGCTGATTATTTCGATGGAGATGAAAAGGAAACTTCAACAATGGATGCTGGAATCGATCACAAGGAAAAAGATGTTAACAACCGATTTCATGGAATTCACAATTAGAGTTTTCGGCTAAAACCAAAACAACCATAAACGAAATTGATTAGCTTGAAAGCTTCAAAAATGATTGCTGGATTGATGAAATTGTCGGCTGCTTAGGAGGATTGATCAAAGGGAATAAGGCTGTTGTGAGGGGGCGACGGGTTGGGAAAAAGAAAGGGATTAGGGTTTTGTTAAATAGGTTTAAATATTATTAGGTATTAGGTTAAGGTAACTAAAAGTGTTTTGGTACTAGTAATTTGTCAAGGCTAAGCCAAGGCCCAAACCTTTAGCAGAAACATAGTCCACAACCGATTTTAACTCGGTGAGGGAAAATACTAGAAAACGAATATAATCACGAGACGTAAAAGTAAAACGATAGACGTAATCCAGAAACGAGCGATAAATAACAAAATTGTTATAAATCTATCAATAGAGATTCGTAAATGAGATAGAAGCTTAGATATACCCATGTCCATTTATAGTACGAAAACATAAATTTCCCGTTAATTCATCTAGGAGCTCGACTAGGGAACTATCTACTGTGTACTTAACTAACGAAAGCATCACAACAAGTATACACACATAACATAGAAGTCATCTTATACTAGAAAACGTAACTTTTAATCTCGTAACAGTAGTAATAACCAAGTTTTAAATTTTTCAGTAAAATGTGGTAATGATCTACAGGCATATTAGCTAACTAAGGAAGGAGAGAGTGACGGTTTTCACAGTATACCCCACTTAAAAGAATTTCGTCCCTTAATTCAAGTAGAAAATACCGTCACGAAACAGATCATCGAAAGGTAAGGCTCAGAATCAGAATGTAAAGTATCAGCACGCGTTACAAGTAATATCAGAGAATTGCGTAAGAAAGTATCAATATCGACATTCGGATTCTACTGCTCCTCCGCAGCTCCCAGTACGTATACTCTAGCACAAGCTCGATTGTTTTGACCATTCTGATTTCCCTGGTTTCCTGGAGCGTTCTGGGGTGGGTTAGCGTGACCAACAGTTCCCTGCTTGTGATGACAATCTCGAAGAAAATGACTGGTACCTCTGCAACCACAACTGGAATTAAACCCCAATGGATTCACTAGTACGGCAACAACAGACCTGGAACGGAAAATCCTTGGCCAAGTGGCCTCTCCTGTGGCATAGCGAACAACTGCATATCATGTGCTTCTCATGTTGATGATTACACTTCTGACATAGAGGAAGTGTACGAGTATACCCCGATTTCGAATTGCTGCTAGGTTGACCTGAATCTCGTTTAACCTCCTTGGACTTTCCCTGCTCCTCGCCACTACGGTCCTTCCTCTTCTCGTCCAACAATACATTGTCTCGAACCACATCATCGGTGATAGCTCCAGCCCGCTGAATAGCACTCTGAATGGTGGAAGGTTCAATACTCCTCAACGAACGACGAACTTCGGGGTGCAAACCATAGATGAAACGCTCGATACGTCGCGACTTCGGAACTACCATCTGAGGACAGAGTCGTGCAAGCTCATGAAATGATCCGTGTAGGCGGCCAGATAAGCATACGGTAATATAAACGAAATCGTGAATTTTAAGAAATGGATATGATCAATAACTCAACCATAAGAACCTTAGGTATGTTTTGTATTACGACTACAAACATGGTCATGTAAACATATATATGACTCGCTATGGATATAATTACGTTGGCCACCCATAATTATATACACCTCGCTTCATATACATGTACGCTCCCCATGTTCATTATCATAATATTAACATATTCAAATTAAGGATTTAAATAAAAGAGAATCTAATAAAGGTTTCAAATCGTAGAAATAGTAGTAAAATAAAATCAGGAAATCTAAATTTAAAGTATAAATTAAAACAAAGCAAAGAAGGTTTCCACGTCGAAAGCCGATAATAGTCGCCGTCCTCCTTAGGCGAATAAGTCGTCGCGTACAAGTAGTGAGACGTAATGAAATCGATGAAAAAGATTCCTAAAAAGAATCTATATGAGGACACCTAGTTATAGTCTAAGCCAAACCACCTACTTCTCTATAACAATGTGCTCTGATACCAATCTGTCACACCCCGCCAGTGGCGGAAACGCAGGGTGCAACTGATTGGCTATCGTCATAACACATAAGTAAATAAAGAAGTAATCTATATGAATTAAATAAAATTTCGTATGTCATGACCTCGCCATGTCCAAGGTAAAACCCCTTGGTACACAATTACGTCAATCACTACAATGAACAATATCCAAAATAAATCCAAAAATGAAAATAAAGTACTTAGGCATGCAAGCCCGAAATAGAAGTAAACAAATGTATCAACTCAAGCCACAATGCAAGAATACCTCTAAGTCTCTAGAAATCCAATCTAGCTAGATCCTATGTCAGATCAATACTTGAAAGTAAAACTAAAAAGTCAACACAAAGGTTGAGCGAGTTCATCGAGTATGTAATAAAATAGTTTAGTAAACACTTGAAAGTAAGTTTCTAAATTAATAATTTTCCGAAAATAGAAATGTTTCTAAAAAAAGAAAGTTATATTTTTAGTAAGTTTCCCGAAATAGTAAGTTTCTAAAAATGGTAACTAATAAGAATTTGTATCTCAATTCAGCAGTAATAAATGTAAGTAAGGCATATGCATGTATAAGTAAGAAATATAATCGCAAACCCACAAGTATCAGTAGTAGTAGACATGCTACCGTATAAAGACACCATTAGTACTAATGTGCACGTTTACAAGACTCCGTTAGTAGATCAACTCTACTAACGAGCACGTTTAGAAGACTCCACTAGTAGAACCCATCTACTAGTGAGCACGTTTAGAAGACTCCATCAGTAAAACAAATCTACTAATGAGCACGTTTGAAGTAACCCACAATAGTAATCTCGTAATATTTTGAAAGCATGCATAAGTTTGTAAACATTTTATGAAATCCAGTTCGTAGTAAGTTTCCAAAAATGGAAAGTTCCCGAAAATAGTAAGTTTCTAAAAGTGGTAAGGTTCTACAAATAGGAAGTTCTATTTATAGTGAGTTTATCGAAAGTAGTTCATTTCCCGAAATAAAAGGTTTTCCAAATATAGTAAGTTTCCATATTATTTCCCCCCGATTAGTTTAAAACACATAAAGCATTAGAAAATAGGGGCAATGAATTCACCTTATCCAATGAGCGATAAAATAGGAAATGTGTGTAATATGCGTAGTATGTCGATCACAAGTAGTGTCCTCACTAGTCCTAGAGCTTCCCTAGATAAAAGTATAATGTAAGAATATAATTCGACGGTTAACGACTTTGAATCAAACGACAAACTTTTCAGCGAACACATAGGTTCCCTCAAACTTAGATAACTATGGTTCTAGAATGAATTATACGTTGACGGAAACATATTTGAAAACTAGACACCGAGAGCTACTTTTTAGACTAAGAAATCATTATAAAAGAGTTTAATACGAGTAAGATATGACAAAAGCAAAACCGGTTACCTAAGTTGTCCGAAAACGTTATACTTATGAATGTTGTGTTTATTATAGTGTCGAATAATTTAGGTGTAGACAAGAAGAATCTTTTTAGTACCTTTTTGACTTGTTATTAACTTAGTATAAATCCAATTAATTGTTACTATAGTTGTCTAAATGGTTACACGAAGTAGGTTAATGAACTTAGAAATTTTACTCAAGTAATCATATTAGACCCCCTGTTGGTATTTTACGTTTTCGGTAATTTAATTTCTGCAATCTTAAAACAAATTTTCTTATTAAAATATCGTTTATAATATGAAAAGATTGGACCCAAACGAGTTTTGTTTCGACTCTTTTTGTATTGAACAACTGTTTTTCAACGTAACTGTTAGTTACATTACTTAGTGTAACTGTTAGTTACACTTAGTGTAAATATTAGTTACACTTAGTGTAACTGTTAACGAAATGAAAATCAAAACTTGGCGCTTGAAACTCGTGGCTGCAAGAACACGATAACACATAAAATTGAAGACCCTAAATTAAGGTTCGGTCATAAAATATTTTACAAAACGGAATTTAATAATAACCAACCAGAATGAGCTATTGAAACGATTTAGATGAAGGACTTTCGGATTGATTATGAAACAAGAGGATGATGATACAAATCTGTTGCAAATGATTCATCAATGGTAATGTCAACAACAAAAACGTTTTTCATGATAGGCTTTTCGGCCAATATCCAAAATAACAACAACGAAACTGATTACCTTAGTATGATGGCTGATTATTTCAATGGAGATGAAATGGAAACTTCAACAATGGATGTTGGAATCGATCACAAGGAAGAAGATGTTAACAACCGATTCATGGAATTCACAATTAGAGTTTTTCGGCTAAAACCAAAACAACCATAAACGAAATTGATTAGCTTGGTAAGATGAAGGATTAATTCGATGTAAATGGAGGGAAAGCTTCGAAATAGATTGCTAGATTGATGAAATCGCCGGCTGCTTAGGAGGATTGATCGACGGGAATAAGGTTGCAGTGAGGGGGCGACGGGTTGGGAAAAAGAAAGGGATTAGGGTTTTGTTAATTAGGTTTAAATATTATTAGGTATTAGGTTAAGGTAACTAAAAGTGTTTTGGGTCTAGTAATTTGTCAAGGCTAAGCCAAGGCCCAAACCTTTAGCAGAAACATGGTACACAACCGATTTTAACTCGGTGAGGGAAAATACTAGAAAACGAATATAATCACGAGACGTAAAAGTAAAACGATAGACGTAATCCAGAAAAGAGCGATAAATAAGAAATTTTTATAAATCTATCAATAGAGATTCGTAAACGAGATAGATGCTTAGATATACCCAAGTTCACTTGTAGTACGAAAACATAAATTTCCTGTTAATTCATCTAGGAGCTCGACTAGCGAACTATCTACTGTACACTTAACTAACGAAAGCATCAAACAATTATACACACATA
Organism: Senecio squalidus; assembly: GCA_910822075.1. NCBI lineage: Eukaryota > Viridiplantae > Streptophyta > Magnoliopsida > Asterales > Asteraceae > Senecio > Senecio squalidus. The sequence continues at coordinate 53,568,815 of CAJVGC010000591.1, forward strand.
ACATAGAAGTCATCTTATACTAGAAAACGTAACTTTTAATTTCGTAACAGTAGTAATAATCAAGTTTTAAATTTTTCAGTAAAATGCGGTAATGATCTACAGGCATATTAGCTAACTAAGGACGGAGAGAGTGACGGATGTCACACTTGAGAAGAGATTCAGTGGAACCAAGAATACAAAGAAGAACAAGAAGGCTCTTCTCCAGCAGGAGTATGAGAACTTCAAAGCTTTGAAGGAAGAAAGAATGACCCAGACTTTTGACAGAAACAAGAAGCTTACTGGAGAATTAAGCAGTGCAGGTGTAAGGATTGATAAAGATGATCTAAACAGAAAATTCCTCAGATCTTTGGGAGATGAAGGGACCATCTATACAGTCTCTTACAAACAAGGTGATGTGCTTGAGGAGATGGAGCTGGATGATCTCTACAATGATCTAAGGGTATTTGAAGCAGAAGTTGAAGCCAAGAAACCAAGCAGCAGCAACAACAATATTAATAATTTTAATACTGCTCTTATCACACCTTCTGGATCAGCTCAGAATGAAGAAGATCTGACCTTTGAAGCCTTTCTATCACAAAGCTCTTGCTCAGGATTAACTAATGAAGACTTGAGACAAATCCATCAAGATGATCTAGAAAAGATGGATCTCAAGTGACAACTGGACATGTTTTCATTGAGGTCAAGAAGGTTTGTGAACAGAACAGGAAGAAGATTCACTCCAAGAAACAATGACAGAGTTGGGTTTGATAAAAGCAAAGTCAAGTGCTATGATTGTGGTGAACCTGGACACTTTGCAAGAGAATGCAAAAACAAATCAAAGCCCAACAACTCAAGGAACAATCAAGAGAGTACATCAACTGCCCTGATCACTCAAGATGTGTTTGGATATGATTGGAATGACCTTGCTGAAGAGACCACTCAAAACAAAGCATTAATGGAATATGTAGTTTCTACTGAAGATGTGGTTTCTACTGCAGATATGGTTTCTACTGCAGAAACTGTTTCTACTGCAGTAGATGTTTCTACTGCATCTGTTACTACTGCCATCACTGATGATGCTTTTGGTTTTGATTGGAGTGAAGCTGCAGAAGAATATGAAGGGAAGACACTTATGGCAATTGCAGCATCTTCCAAGGATTCTGAATCATCATCATCTATGCCAGCTGAGGTAAATTCCAAAATTTGTTCATCTGAATGTAAAGAAGTAATGATTAAATATAGAAATCATAATCAACTTTTATGTGACTCACTTAAAACATTAGAAGAACAAAGAAGATCAGCTGCTAAGGGTATAGAAAATCTAGAAACACAAATTAAATCTTACATAGCTAATGAATTAAGCTATCAAGAAAAGATTAAATTTGAAGAATGGAAAAGAGATGATTTGTTAGTTAAACTTAAGGAAGCTAGGGAGGAAATTAAAAGAATCACTGAGGAGAAAGAAAACGTTGAATTGAATGTAGGGAAACTAGAATATGCTTCAAAATTTGTAAATAACCTTATTCAAAATCAAATCATTGGTAAAGCAAAGACAGGAATAGGTTATATAGAAGTTGCCCCACCATTCAATCAAAATTACATTCCTCCATCCTTAGAGACACCTAGAATCCCTATAACTCAGTCACCACCAACAGAATCATTCAAAGTTGATCCAATCAACTATGAAGAAGTTCTGATTGAGGACTTAGTGGAAAAGAGTAAACTAAAAATTGTGAAAAAACAAGGATATTCCACTTAAAAATCACTTGATCACAATTGAAGGAGTTACTCAACAGAATTCACAAAGTCTAGTGACCATGGTTCCCACTAAACAGATAAAGAAATAAAATAAATGTGCATGTAACTGCTGTAAAAACACTAAAGGTCTTAAAGAAAAAGAAAAGTCTTGGGTTCACATAGATACTAGAGGAAATCAAAGAAATCAGAACCAGTTAAAAGCTCAAAAAGGCCAAATTATTAAAAGACCTGTAAAAGTGTGCTTCATCTGTGGAAAGGCAAATCATTATGCCAAAATTTGTTTCTATAATCCTGAAAATCAAAAGAAAATGCTTCAAAAGCATCACAGAGGGTTGGGTTATAATAACAAGTTTTGAATCATCTCAAAACCAGGGAAAATTTGTTCAAAAATCCAAACCTATAGTTGTTAATAAATCGAAAAGAAATTCTGCCACACACAGTATTAATGAATTTAATTCTGCAAAGTATAACTTTGTTAATACTGCAAAAAGTAGAGGCAGTATTAAAAATTCACATGTTTCAAAACACAGTAGAAACAGAGTTAATACTGCACGGGTTAATAATGCAAAACAGGGTTGTGTTAATACTGCAAAACAGCATTGTGTTACTACTGCATCTGTTAAGACTGCAAAACAGAATGGTGTTAATACTGCAGCTGTTCATACTGCACAACAGAATCCTGTTACTACTGCATCTATTAATTGCAAAACGAAAGTTTACCAAAACTAACTCTGTTAATACTGTTAAAATAAATCTTTTAATAATGCATCTTTAACAAAAACAACTAAGAAGGTTTGGAGACCAAAGATCAAAGTAACTGAACCACCTGTAACACTTGATTTTGAAAATCTAATTCAAAGGAAGGTGAGTTACTTTGATGAGATGGGTAAACCCAAGTCAACTTTGGCTTGGGTTCCCAAAAGAAACTAATCTTTCTTCATCATGTGCAGGGACAGCCAACAACTAAGGAAGAGAGCAGTTGGCATGTAGATAGTGGTTGTTCCAGGCACATGACTGGTAACATATCATGTCTTCAAAACTTTGAACCATTAAATGGAGTATATGTTGCTTTTGGAGGAAACCCCAAAGGAGGAAAGATAACTGGAAAAGGTACTGTAAGCAATGGAAGAATCATCTTTGAAGATGTCTTTTATGTTCAGCAACTACAGTACAACTTACTAAGTGTGTCACAAGTGTGTGACAAGGAGAATACTACAATCTTCACAGCAAAAGAATGCTGGATCATGGAGCCTGGATATGTCATAGATGAAAGCAAAGTACTGCTCAGAACACCAAGAAAGGATAATGTATATTTCTCAGAAACTCCTTCAAATATCTAGCAACTTTCAAATATTCACTAAATTATCACTAAATCAACTTCAATTACTTCAATCACAACAGATTCAACATTTAATTGTGAATTCTAATTGTTATCACTTATGAATAATTTTGTCGCTAAAGCTGAAAAATTAAAAATTTAATGAATCTAAGTTGATCTTAACGTCTAAACTCTTACGATTATGCTAATCACTCTTAAGTTGATGAACATCAATTGATTTTTCAGCTCTAATACCAATTGATAAGATTTAACCTAGGATCAATACCCTAATTCAATGATTAACAACTACAAATGTGATGTGAAATCTCACGTTTGCATGAATCTAAGTCTAGAAGTAATCAACACACAAGTTCACTAAATATTCCTTCTCATTAATCTCCAAATAACTTGGTGAGAAAGTTAGTTACAAAATGATATTCAAGCACACATCTAACTGCTTTCCTACTCGCTATTTATAGATAATGAGAATACAAATTACACATTCATAAATACAAGTCACGTGTTATCTGTAACACTTCGGACTCACTAATTTATTAAGGGCTTGTTTGATAGTTGCAGACTGAGTTAGTGCAGACTGAGTTGGAGCTCAGACTGAGTTAGGAGCTGACTGAGTTTGATGTGTTTGATTATGCCTCGGACTGGCTATCCTGACTGGGAAAAATGACTATTTACCCTTCTGTTTATTTTTATATTGAATGTCATACAAAATCCAAATTAACCATAAATCCAAATTAAACATAAATCCAAATGTCTTACAAAATCCAAATTAAACAAATCCAAATGTCTTACAAAATCCAAAGAAGACCTAACAATGATTGCGTACAGTTAAGTTGAAGCATTTGAAAACAGTTGAGTAGCAATTTGGTCACGTAAAGTAGACATGTATTGATTGCTTTGTGAATCCCATTCTATGTCATGTATTTTTTGGCCACCGCTTGCTTCATTTTGCATTGGAGCAATATTGTTTTCTTCAAATTGCATAAATATGTCGTCGTGAATGTTGCACTTTCTTATAAAATTATGGACCGCGAAGCAAGCAACGACCACATCTTTTTGCACTCCAAAAGAAAAAGGAGCCAATTTGTTTTAAGATTGGGAATCTCGCCTTCAATACACCATAAGTGCGCTCAATAACATTTCAGAGTTGTGCATGAGCATGATTGAATTTCTCTTCCTTAGTTAAAGCTCTTTGTCGTCGATAATCGGCTAACCAATACCTCGTATTACGATATGGGGTCATAAATCCACGAGTGTTGGTATATGCAGCATCGCAAAGGTAATATTTATCTGTAAATGTTAGTGTGAAGCCTATTATAAAAGTCATAAAAATTATATATATTAAGTATTACAAGTTAAAGAATATATACTAACCTGGTGGAGGGAAGGGAAAGTCGGAATCTGGATTAAATGCAACCTCTTTCAAAACTCGTGCGTCACCTGGCCCATACAACGGTGAATATCATATCAAAATTACAAATTCCAAGTACATTTTGATATCGTACACCTTTTCCTCTTCCCCTATAACGAGTTTGTTGTCCATTGGTCACGATCGCATGTATAAGAGTTCCATCTAACGCACCAATTGCTCCGGGAAATATTTCTTGTAGCTTTCTGTGTCGTTCCAAGTTTATAGTAGAAGGTGTTGGCACTATAATCTCTGTTGCAAAACACATCATCACATTCAAGACCTCATGAAATCATTTATGTACCGTTTGTGTGGAGTGTTGAAATTTATCTTTAATCATGCGAAAACGTTCATTATGTCCTATAACTATTAGAAACATAGCCATCTTCTCTTCAACGCTTATTGTCCTACTAGGTTGCAACCAATTTCTTTGTGTAAAATGATTGCATAATAATATATATGCTTCTTGTGAAAGACGCATCATCTCTTGACACTTTGTTGAAGTTCCATGAAGGAATGATTGTGTGTATGCATGCCTGGTCAATTTCGAATCAAGATCTCTATTTCTTTCAATTCTTCTTTGTCTTTGCCTTCGCCGAACTAACATCATCCAATGCCAACAAAGTAAAAGGAATGCTACAGTTTTAAGTCGCAAATCCATGTGTGACCTACTAAATGTAAATTATATAACATGTTAAAAGTAATAACATATAAAAGTAACAAACAAAAGTCACTCCATTACATGTTAAAAGTAATAACACATAAAAGTCATTACATCCAAAAGTGCAACCAGACAAGTAAAAGTCATCCAAAAGAACATAATAAAAGTCATCCAAAAGGACAACTAACAAGCAAAAGTCATTTTAAAAACCCATACTTCCACCCCATTTTGTTCACCCACGACTCACAACCTGTCAAGTTAAGACGACACAAAACCTTCCTAACATCAACGCTTTCAGCAAATAGCAAAGTAGCCGTTTCATATCTTGGGTCGTCTTCTCCCCACCCCAATTTTTCCAACTTATCCATACAAGCATCAATGTTGTTATCAAGAGTGGTTGCTTCGTAAATGGCCAATGAAACATTGGCAATCTGTTTCCCAACTTCAAGTAACTCCATGTCTACTTTGTTCCCATCATCTTTGTATTTTCGTTTGGTTCCTTTCTTTTGTGTAGGAGCGGAGAATGTTTCACCCGCACTTGCAGGGGTTGGGCTTTGATCCATTGGTGTTGGGGTTTCATCCTGAGTGCATTGGACATCATCAAAAACATGATGATTAACATCTTGAGTAACGGGTCGGGGTTGTCTAGAAGATGGCCCCCAACTCTCAAAGTGGGTTGCTGCCGCCCCATCAAACAATTGAGAGAGAAGATCCGGGAAAATGAGGGGCACACTCCTTACTTTTTCAGCATGCTTGCTCAACTGTTTCAAAACAATTATATTGTATATTAAACCAACTAAATGAGAATAATAAATGTTATCCCGTTAATAATTGACAAACACAATACCTTTATTTCCGCTATCCATTCTTCCTCGGTCAAATTGAAAGTGTTCGATACGGGATCATAAATGTTTGCCGTTTTGTTTTTCAATCTTGCCCAAACGATATACTTTCCTTTCAAATAGTCATAACGACTCTTCATTTGTTTTTGGTCAACGATAAAGTTATGTTCATTTTTAAGTTTCTCTCCTACGACCTTCCATGATTAGGCTTTCAAACTACCACCTTCCCTCCCGTTGTTGTTTGCCACTTCGTGTAAACAAGCTTCGATAAAACATTTGTCCACAATGTCGGACTTCCAACTAATTCTACCCATAACTATTATTTCATTGATTATTTCAGTAGCATATCAATAGAATCATATCACACAAATCAAACAATAGAAACAAATAGATCATATCATGAACAATAAAAAAAAAAACCCATATAGAATAGAAACTGAAATGTGTGTAATCACAAAAAAAAAAAAAAAAAAAAAAAAAATTATTGTTTCAAACAAATTACCATGAAATCAGTACCATTCTTCAACAAATTAACATGAAATCGACATATTGGTAGCATGAAATCAATCAATTTCAAAGAGGCTGATTCAAGTGGAGATAAGAAAAAAAAAACCTACGCTGGAGGAGGCGGCGGTGGCTGGAGGAGGAGGAGGCGGCGGTGGCTGGAGGTGGCTGGAGGAGGCGGCGGTGGCTGGAGGTGGCTGGAGGGGGCGACGTGGCTGGAGAGAGGGGTATGATGTTGGAAACTATTGAGTCTGCAATTATTCAATTGGGACTGAGTCTGCGTTTTGGGTCCGCGGTATGGACCAAGTCCGAGCCACCTATGAATTATCAAACACGGACCGAGTTCGTGGTCTGAGTCCGGGTCCGTGGTATGTGGTGATCGCAAACCACGGACCGAGTTCGTGGTCTGAGTCCGGGTCCGTGGTATGTGGTGATCGCAAACAGGCCCTAAATCTTCATCTTGGTTTTACTTATATTGCTTCACATTTATTTCGCATGTTGAAGCTTTATCATTCGAAATAAACTCTTCAAAATAGACTTCATAGTTGACCAACTAAGATTTACTTCGAATGTTAAATTCTTTTCATCCGAAGTAACTATTAGACACAATACACACTTTGAAAATTAGTAGGTTCATCCATTTTCTTCAAACCCCAACTGTTTTAGTATATAATACTACTTAATACTTAAATAGATAATAAGAAAAAGAACTTGAATGAAAAAGATAATATTCAAGTCTTCGCTACTAATATCTTATAAATTAACTAAAAACTTTTACCGAGAATTAACAATATCAAACCATATTTTTCAATGTTTATAGGTTGCATATTTCAAAAACAAACATTTTTTTTTAATATTTATAATTAGTTGTTATAGGTATGTTTTTAAAGTGTCTTGTTTATAATAATTAAACTTTTTATTTATTTATTTTGTTGTGTGTAAAACTCGTGGGTATAGGTATAAAATAATACACGTTAACGGATACCCGTGAGTTTATAGGTAGAAGAAAACCCGACTGCTGGTGCCATCTCTTAGTCGTGTCAATATCGGGTTTGACCATAACCCGAATCGGGTTTGAAACCGAACCGGGTTCTGGTCAAACATACCAAACCGGTTTCGGGTTCAACCCGGTTCGGGTTCGATCGGTTTGGAGGTTCAAAAAACCTGACCCTATGGAAATCGGTTCGTACCGGTTCGGGTTATAAACCGGTTCCAAACCGGTTAGCGTGGGACGCCCGTCCCATGTTGGGGACTCCCGTCACCAAAAATTCGACAAATAACCACCTGCCTGGAACGCCCGTCCCCAAAATGGAACACCCGTCACGCCTTGGCGGGACGCCCGTCCCCTATGTGTGACGCCCGTCACACGGGAAAAACAACTTAAAAGTTCGGTTTTAAACATTGTATTCTACTAAAACAACTTTGTATTATTAAACAAAGCGGAAAAACTTGAAACAAATTTTCAAAGTTTCATAATTCGACAATTATTAAACAAAGCGGAAAAAGTACTAATAAGTAATAACATTGGAAAGTCATCTTCGTCTTCGTCTTCGTCTTCGTCCAATCTTCATACTTGAATAAAGTCATCTTGAACGGGAACTTGTTCTTCTTCGGAGCTATATGCTCGGTTAGCTTCATCGAAAGAGATTTCTTCATCGGAAAGTGATATTGCAACTCCTTCTTCCACCTCGATATCGAGTACTTCGCCTTCATAATCTAGTTCACCTTCAAGATTTTGGTGGTCTTGTGTACGTTGGGCGGCGTCTAAGTAATCCTTCAAACAAATGCACATCTCCAATGCCGTCGGTGTGAGTCTTGTTCTTCGTAAAGATAATACCCTGCCACTAAGAGAAAAAGCGGATTCCGAAGCTACCGAAGAAGCTTGGAAGGTTAGTAGATCTTTGGCCATGGCGGATAGAACGGGATATTGAGCTTCCCGTGCTCTCCACCAAGCCAAAACCTCAAAGTTGGTGAATTCTTCAACCCCCATAGTGGCTAAAAAATCCGTTCCCGTATACCTCACATATTCGGTATTAGTTTGGTCACCCCCCTCCCCCCTAGCACGTTTAATGCCTTCTCGTCTTAATTGGTTATACATGTCAATTACCGGGTCCGCACTTGTATAGTTTTCATAGGTCGAGGCCATAGAACTAGAACTTGATTCACCCAAACCGGTTGTTCTAAACTTGTTAAAATAAACACCAAATAACCTTTTAAAAGATTCACGAAATTCTTTTATGGCGTTATCGGCAAATAATGGGTCGTTCAAACCACAATTCAATTTTTCAAAGATTAAACTTATATTGTATTCCACCCCAATTTTGTTCAAACACGGGTTTAGTGCGGCGGAAACGGTAATTAAAGGTGATAATTTAGAAAAATATTTTCTCATTTTTTCTTTCATCGGGGCTACCATTGACTTATACAAATTACCTTTAAACTCATAATCGTCTAACTTTGTAGCCATAAAACATAGTTGTTTAAGGACTAAATGACTCGTGGGATAATAAACACCCGATAACAAAGTTGTTGCGGTTTTAAAAACTTTTAGCAATTCACTTATTTTACGAATAATTTGCCAATTATCACTCGGAAATGCTTCAATACCCCGATGCGCTACCACTAAGTCACCATAAAATAAAGTTAAACTACCTTGTTGCCGTAAACCGCAAATAAGCATATTGTAGGTCGAATTCTATCTTGTAGGAACATCCCAATTAGGTGCCAAAAAGACGGAATTTGTTTCCTTACAAAGTTTCATATATGCCTTGTATCTACTTTTGCGGTTTGAAAATATATCGTGCAACATTTTCCTATAAGCATTTATGGCGTCTTTTACTTCGGTGACTTCTAGTCCGGCTTGCACAACCAAATTAATAATGTGTGCAATGCATCGACCATGATAAAAGTCACCGTTCATTGGTGGTTTGTATTTTAGCTTTAGTTTACCCACCGCGTTTGTATTATTACTTGCATTATCAAATGCAATTGAAAACACTTTTTCTTCCAAATTATATCTTTGTAAAACATCCATTAACATGTGAAATAAGTTATGACCCGAGTGAGGATAAGGAAATTGGTCAAAAGCAATAACCCTCTTCATCATTTGCCACGATTCGGGATCACACCAATGTGCGGTAACGCAAAGGTATGAATCGGACAAACCATGAGGAGCCGACCAAACGTCGGTTGTTAAGTTTACATTTGCATTTAGATTTTCAAAACCTTTTAATATCATTGTTTTAGCTTTTTTCCAAATTTTTAAGCAATCCTTACGAAGAGTATTACGACTTACATGAGTATATCGCGGTTGGAGGCACTTTTGAACCACCCTAGTGAACCTCGGGTTGTCGAAGTGATTGAATGGCAAGGCGGATTGAATCACAAAACTCGCAAACTCTTCACGCATCCTCTCCACCGAATAAACAAATATACTCCCGTCTTGACCCATCGATGATTGACCAGATTCCGGTGCTCTATGGAGAACTTTGCAATGCTTATCGACGTGATTCTTCAACGTCGTGTTAGAATTATGTTTCAAAAAAAGGCCGCAATGATTACAATGCGCCATCGTTTGGCCATCGGACAAAAACACCATCCGATAATGTTGCCAAACATTTTGGTTTCGGGTTGTTGGGATAACCTCTACGATCGTTCTTTCACTTGACGAACCACAACCGGTTGAAGCGGTAGAGCTTTGAGTTGCCATTTGGTTGTTGGTGATTTTTTGAGAATTTTTCGAAGGTATTTTTTGCGTTTTTTGAGCTTTGAGAGTGTTTTGAGAGAGTTAGAAGTGTGTGTTTAATCCCAAACTCTACCACATATTTATAATAAATTTGGAATGGCAAAATGGTAAAAAAAATGTAAAAAAAACGGTCATAAAAGCATAAAAAAACGGTCAAAAACAGCTTTTTTTTGGCAGCCAACGGCTAGAATCTCGAACCGGGTTCAACCCGGTTTCCCAACCCGGGTTCCCGACCCGGTTTCCGTCAGCCCGGTCTCAACCCGATTTAATCCGTGAGTTCTCGAACCGGTTCCAAACCGGCGGGTTTGGTCAAACCCGGTTTGGACCGGTTTCGGTTTCGGTTTTTTTTCGGTTTCGGTTTCGGTTTTTTTCGACACGACTACCATCTCTATATAGTTAAGTAATGCGAATAGTCATTGTGTGGATTGACTTTGATTTAGTATTGTCCAAAAATGACTAAGTGCAACTTCTCGGAAACTTTAAAAGTTACATACTCTAGAAATTTTATAATTTGTCTACTCATAACAATTGTCCGTTGACTCTAGCAACAATTCGTAACAGAAATGAGTGGTGCAGATATTGCTGTTTCCGTAATCGCGAAGCTGCTCGAATACATTGCTCGCCCGATCATTCAACCATTTGATTATATACTTCATCATGATACCAACATCAATGGCTTACATACTCACATTTCTTATCTAGAAAATACTCGTTCTGGTGTCCAATATCAAGTAAATTTAGCTGATCGAAACGGAGAAATGGTTCTTCCAATTGTACAAGATTGGCTTGCTAAAGCGAATATCTTAGTAACAGAATCGCGTACTTTTTTAACTAATGAGGTTCATAGAAATCATAGTTGCATAAGTGGGACTTGTCCTAATGTAACGTTGACTTATAAAACTAGTCGAGAAGCCAAGAAGAAACAAATTGCTGCTGATGAGCTAGTCAAAACCGGAAAGTTTAATCGTGTTTCACACCCTGCTAGTTTACCTTCAATATGGCCTACTAATGGAGATTTGGATGGTTTTGAATCAAGAAAAGCGGAAATGAGACTAATGATGGAGGCTTTGCAAGATGACGGTGTTAATATTATTGGTGTATATGGTATGGGTGGTATCGGGAAGACTACTTTTGTGGAACAAATTGCCAAACAGGTTTATGCACTTGATCATTTCGATGAAATGGTAATGGTTGTGGTTTCCCATAAGCCAAACTTGAGAAAGCTTCAAGGTGATATTGCAGAGATGTTGGAATTGAATTTGAAGGAGGAGGGGGAGATTTTAAGGACGGCTCGTTTACGTGAAAGATTGAATCAAGTAAAAAGGATCTTGATTATATTGGACGATGTATGGACACCGTTTGATTTGAGGACAATCGGTATCCCACATGGGAATCTTCATAAAGGGTTAAAGATTATTTTGACATCAAGAAGTCTAGATGTATGTAATGCTATGAACACTCATAGAAATTTCCATATGAACGTTTTATCTCAAGAGGAATCTTGGAATTTGTTTAGGAAAATGGCAGGTGATGCAGTTGATTCGTTGGATCTTAATCCTATAGCTATTAAGATTGCTAAGAGATGTTCTGGATTGCCTCTTGCAATTGTGACAGTTGCTCGTGCTTTGAGATATAGGAGTAAGCATGTTTGGCGTGATGCACTTCGTCAGTTTATTAGGAGTTCGACAACAAATGATGTCAAAGGAATGTATGCAAATATCTTTGCGTCACTCGAGTTGAGCTTCAACTTTCTAAAAGATGAAGAGGCAAAGTCTTGTTTCTTGCTTTGCAGCTTGTTTAAAGAAGATCTTGACATTCCACTCGAATATTTGGTACGATATGGAACAGGTTTAAGATTGTTTCAAGATGTTCATACTTTAGAAGAATCAAGAGACAGAGTGCATACAATCGTTGAGAATCTTAAATCTTGTTGTTTATTAGTGGATAGTGACGAGGAAGACTGTTTCCGAATGCATGATGTTACTCGGGACTTTCTCCTTTCGGTAGCTTCCAGGGGTCTTTATGTATTCTTGGAGAAGATGATGTCTGGATATCTAGATTCACCTAACAAAAACAAGCTCAGTAATTCATACGCAGTCTCAGTTGTATTGAATGATCTTGAAGAAGTTCCCATAGGCATTGACTATCCGAATCTTCAGTTATGGCGGTTAGAAGGTTCAATGGGGCTATTGCAATTATCAGGGAACACCAATTTCTTTAACGGAATGCAAGAGCTCAAGGTTTTACTCATGCATCATGTATGTATCCCATCAATTCCATCGTCATTTCTAGCTTTAAGAAAACTCCTAACTTTGTGCCTCGAGCATTGCAAGTTGGGAGGAGATTTGTCTCAAATCAAAGAGCTAAAACACTTAGAAATCTTGAGCTTTATAAACTCGGATATCGAACAATTACCAAAGGAAATTGGAGAACTCTCTCGGCTAAGGCTTTTAGATCTGACAGATTGTAAAGACCTGACAGTAATTCCATTTGGTGTGTTCTCCAAATTGTCCATGTTGGAATGCTTGTACATGATGAACAGTTTCGTCCAATGGGGATTTGACGGTCAAAATAGTCAAAGTCAAGCAACACTTGGTGAGTTGAAGAACTTGACTCGTTTGAGCACCTTAGAGATGCATATCCCAGATGTCAATATTTTTCCTAAAGATTTACTATTTGGAAACTTGGTGAGATTCAAAATCTTTATCGGAACGGATGTTAGCCAGGTGATCAGCTACTCATACCCCAAAACTTTAAGACTCGCACTCCAACAAGGTCTTATTAGTTTACACGGTGGGATTTATAAGTTGCTGAAAGGAGCTCAACATCTGATCTTGGACTACTCAATCTTGAACTATTTGGAAGACTTGCATAGCGTTATTGTCTACGACTTGAGGAAAGGTTTCAGACACTTGAGATGTTTAGAGGTCTACGGCTATACTGGGGTCGAGTCTTTAATTGACACCAACATCTTTCCTGTCTTGGAGAATTTGAAGGTTGTTTCGGCTTCTGAGCTTAAAATGATATGTTATGACCATCTCCCAGATCAATCATTTTGTGAGTTACGTGAACTGATGCTAAGTATCTTACCAGAATTAATCTGTTTGTGGATGGATCCTCTCGGAAACGTACACTTACATAATCTAAGAACTCTATATGTATCTGATTGTCACAAACTTAAAAACCTTCTTCCACAATCCTCGGCCAGAGATCTTTCAGAGCTTCAAAAACTATACGTGTCATCCTGTGAAGATCTCAAAGTAATACTATCTAAAGATGAAGGAGTTTCATCCACTCGAATTGTCTTATCAAAGTTAAAGTCGATAAAGCTCGAGTTTTTGCCAAGTCTCCAGAGTTTCTTCCCTGAAGAAGCAGATGGTGGCAGTCTTCAAGTACAGGAACCACTTTTCAATTCAAAGGTTACAAATTCTTCTTCCATCATATGTTGCTGTTACTGAACAACAACTTTCGTCGTTGCAAGATGGTGTTACTTTTTTTACGGGTTGTACGGTCTCACAGAGACTTTTTTTTCTCTACTCTTTAAAAGTTTTCATAAACAAATAATTGGTTATTTAAGATTACAAAAAAAATATATTACAATAATAATTTAAATCTCTAAATATAATGAAAAATAGACTTTGAGCAACTTCAACCCATTTGACCCGTTCCACGACTAAAGATTATCCTTGTAATGGTATTACTATTTCAGGTTGACTTCCCCTCCCTGGAAGAGTTGACTCTTCGTGAACTGCATTCCCTCAGTAAGATTTGGCCAACCCAATTTTCTGCTGCAAACTTTCGCTGTCTGAGGATCCTAATTGTTTTCGGTTGTGACACCCTCGTTCTAGTTTTTCCATCATATATGCAAAAGATGTTGCAAAATCTTGAAAAACTCTCCATAGAATGGTGTGAATCGGTACAAGAGGTGTGTGAACTCAACGACAAAGATGATGATGCAGAATTAGCAACGCTACCTTGTGTTAGAGACCTCAACTTGGGAAAGTTACCACTACTAAAGCATCTATGGTGGAACATTAATATTGACCCGCATGCACATACTAGCTTACGGAACTTGACCTCTCTCCACATTTATGAATGTGATGGTTTGATTCATCTTTTCTCCGTTTGTGCTATGAAGAGTCTCTTTCAGCTTCAAGATCTGAAGGTACGTTCGTGTAACATGATGAAAACCATATTTTACCATGAAGGAGAGGATGATGTTATTGTGCTGCCTGAATTATGTTCTGTTAATCTTAAAGATCTACCAGAACTGTCAAGTTTTTGCCAAGGGAGTGGTCGGTTTGAGTTTTCCTCGTTGGATATGATAGAAATCAAAAGCTGCCCCAAAATGAAAGCATTTGTCGCTTCTGATACTCATCAAGAGGGCAACATCTTCAGTGCAAAGGTATGTGTTACATATTAAACTCCCAGAATCCAAAATAAATCAAACTGTTTCTATTTTGGTGTATCCAAAAAAATGCAACATTTTTTTTCTTGCTATTGAAGTCGAAATATAAAAGGGTTTTAGCTTATACAAAGTAAAGAAATCATGTAACCAAATTTAAACGAAAAATCACATAAAATGTTTAATGTAACTGTCTCAACTGATACCCGATGTTTTATATTAAGATTCGTTAAAAATAATTTTATCATATACTCTCGTTAATTCTACCAATTAATGGACATTTGTAGGTTTCATTGCCTAATTTGCAAGCACTTTACCTGGATGGATTGAGTAGTATGATTGGCATATGGCACACCGAACTTCCCGATAAGAGTTTTACTAAACTTCAAGTCCTAAAAGTCATCAACTGTGATCAACTATTACATCTAGGTCCAACCAACATGCTTCCAAGATTGCAAATATTGGAAGTAATTCATATTGTTAGTTGTGCATCACTCGAACAACTCTTTACTCCCAACGACCCACAAATTTACCAAACTTTTACTTCCATATCACTAATCAAATTGGTTGAATTAGTCTTAGAAAATCTGCCAAATTTGAAGCAAATATGGTGGGATGGAATTAGGCCTCAAAACGAAACTTACAGATTTCAAAGACTTGCTTCTATTGAAATTACAAGTTGTAACCTCCTTGATTGCATCTTTCCAGCATCTGTATCTAGAGGTCTACCCCATCTCCAGAAACTGAAAGTAGATTCATGTATGTCAGTAAAAGAGATTATTGGAAAGAATGGACATGAACCAGAACCAAATGACATAATTCTTTCTCAGATATGTAGTATTGAGCTTGAAAATTTGCCAAATTTGGTCTCTTTTTGTAGTAGGGCGTCTGCATTAAGGTGGCTTTCTCTGAAAGAACTAAGAATCGCCAACTGTTCTAAAATGGGGTCTTTTGTTTCAACTTCAAGCTTAAAAGGTGAAAAGTCATCAAACTCCATTAAAACGTTCTTCGAAGAAAAGGTAATGGCCCTTTTCCGAATCATACAATTTCTGTTTCTATATGAAACAACGGTAAGTTTGAGTTGATGAAGGTCAGGCTAGCCTCCATTGTCCAATAAGAGGTCAACATTGTGGTAAAATGGTTGGGTCAGGTAACGGGTCAAATTAAATGATCTAGGAGGTTTATAAAAATATTTTGATATAAGTTGGGTCATTACTCCGATCAGATCAGGTCATGACTATGACGCATTTGACTAGTTTCCTTTTACTCTATCTATATCTTTATTTTTATTTTTCATTTGAACCGTTAGCAAAAAATAAATAACCTGAGTCAACCCATCCATAAATGGGTAATTTCTATTGAATTTTGTTTGCATAGTCCAAGAAACTTACCTGGCAAATGAAACATGCAAAACAGGTCCTTTTTCCAAGCTTGGAGAAACTGCGGATTGACAACCTCAACTGTGTGAATACCCTATGGCATACAGACACCATACCCGTATCATTCTGTCAACTGAGATTCCTAGAGGTGAGAAACTGCATCAACTTGTTAAAGCTTATACCCTCGAAATTACTCCCAGGGCTGCAGAATCTACAAGAGGTATATGTAAACCAGTGCCCTCAGCTCGAAATGATTCTAGACCAAACAGATGTAGATTCTGGTAAACATGTCATGCTCCCTAAGGTTCACACCATTCGACTGGTAAATCTTTCAAAACTTGCATGTTTTCTCTCTGGGAATCACAGTTTTGAATGGCCCAACCTCGAAAGACTCGTGCTAGAGGACTGCCCGGCCATGAAAACGTTCTCTTCAGTGGTGCAAGTTGTTCCTAAGTTGAATGCAGTTGAAGTAGGTTATGGTTTAAACGAGTGGAAAGGTGATTTAGAAAGCACCATTCAACATTTAATCCTGAGTTAAACCCATATTGAGACAGTGGCAGCTCCAAAAAATATTTTATTAGTGGCACCATAGAGTACTGAATTACTACAGTAGAACGGAAATAAAATTATCAACAGGATACTATATATTAATATGATTTTTTTATTATTATAATTCTTTTGTAATATGTATAAATATTTCATATTGGAAAACTGCTAAATATATTGCTTCAAAGATATCTTCATCCCCATAAAAATCCAACATATTTATTGAAATCTCTCTACAGAAAACGATGAATACAAAAATATTCAATGAACAAATTATATATTAAGTTAATCAACGATCGACGGTTGTCAATGATGTGATTTGGACAGCTGTCATAGGCGATTTGTAGTGGAGCTAGGAGGCAGGCTATACAACGATTTCAATTGCTTGCTAATAAGCTTACTATTCTGCAAATTCAGTTCGAGTTCCAAATCATCCGACCACCATTGCTCCAGTCCATGTGCTTCCAAGAACTTCTGCTTCCCTTTCGACAGCACAAATAGTTTTGCAGCCACGTGTCCATTTGCTGCTGATTGTGGTCTCACGTTCTCCTTCTCAGCGGCACCACCACCACGACTAGTACCTTCAACGCTAGCTGGATCAGTGTAATAGCAGCATATATAATCACTATTGTTGACATACAAATGAGGCACCCATTTGTTAAATGCTAGCGGATTACTAACAGGAGCACCTCCATCTTCAGCAGCAATAGCAGCATTAGTAGACACCATTGACTTCATTTTCTGCCAAACAACAACAGCTTTTTCTCCCATATTTTTCAAACTCATAGCAAGTGAAACAGACGGTGGATTAAACAAATGAGTCTCAACAAAAAGCCCTTGTTTTGCTAATGATTTCCCTATTTGAAGTGCAAATCCCGCCCCTAAAGAGTGACCAGCAACAGCAACGTTATGACTACCATATGCATCAGAAATTGATTTCAAAGCTTCCAACGCTCCGTTAAACCTAACAGAACCTTTTAAACTTTCCCATGCTAGAAACCTGAGATCGTCTTCTATATCACGCCTAAGAGTTGGACCTTTTAAAACTGTCCCTCTAAGTGCTAAAACTGCACGAGGTGCACCACTTGGTCTAATGAGAATGAAATCGGATAATGCTGCTGATCGATCCCATTCTAGTATCGCACCATAAATAGATCCATCTCTTTCATCAATTAAAGTTCGTGAGAGTTTGTATTTAAATGGTATGAACCATTTTGGAGCTAAAGCATTTTCTTGAGATCTCCTTTCTTGTCGATCGAGTTCTAGCAAGTAAACAGCTTGGATAAAGCAAGCAATGACAGTCCTCTTGTAGTTTCCATCTTTCCTAGTATCACGAAAAATTTATATTTCAATATGCATTGTAAAGACCATTATTCAACTGTAATGTAAATCACTATGGTTTCTTTCTAATCAAGACTCAAAGAACTTCATGTTGTAATGGAAACAATCTATAAACACATATGAATTAAACAAAATCCATTCAAAATAATAAGGATTACAGAAAAAAAAACAGTAAACAAATCTACACGTTCCCAAGATGCTGCACCAAACAAAAATTCAAAACCTAATGCATATCAACTTATCAGTTATAAGATGGAAGTGACTAAATAAACGGACCCTTAACCTTTTCTCCTTAGACTAGAAAATATAGTTTGATATTTAGTTCAGAAAACCAAAACACATTATTTCTAATATCTGTTTTTCGGGGGCAAAGATTCTTTAGTATATCATTTATACAGAAAAAAAAAACTGTAACAGTTTCAGTTAACTACATAATTTTTAAACGGATGACCTGCAACAGAAACATTTTTTTTTTATTCTAAGTGGATGTTTACTAAGCTTTAACCAAGGTTTTTGCAAAACATAGTTTCTAAGTTTTACGCTGATGTTACCTCAATCACCTTTTAAATCTAGTCATCTCATAAAAGAGTGGTTTTTCTAAATCCAGATGCAAGCCAATTACTTTCTGCCATAAAGTTATATAATCGTCACATTTTCATACATTTGGAATATTTGAGTTCGAATGTTGGTTAGTTTGCATATATTTATCAAAGTAATAAACATCTTGAATATAATAAAAGCTAAATTGAAACCACAAAAGTCATACTCACTCCGTCCTAAAAAAAGTGTCTGAAAAAAATAAAACCGTCCTAAAAAAAAGTGTCTGAAAAACAAAAAAAACGGTCGAAATAAGATAAGTGCAATTAATAAAATATTTTTTTATTAACAGAAAGTAATAAAAAGAGGAGAAATAACCAGCTGGAATTGATAAGATCTCGCCAATTAGGAGCGGAAACTTTACGAGGACCGGATACATGAAACGCGTAAGGATGATGAATCCGATTGCTGTCATCACCTTCAACTAAATTCTGATTTGACATTGTTTTTTATTATAAGAGAATGTATGAAATCTAGAAATGGGATTGAAGAGGATGGATTTAGGGTTTCATACTTATAACTCAAGCTTTCTAGTGTTCCCTTTTTCTTTATAAATTATAATTAACAACAAGAATATGATGCCCGGGGGATCTAATCCCTCTCCAACGGTCATATTTTGTTTCCACCTTTTTTTTTCTTTTATTATTAGTTTATTTTGGGTACTAAAAGCCATGTCAATAATCAAAACTTACTTTTAATGTTTTGTTGAATTTTAATCTGAGTTAGAGAATTCGGTATTCTGGTGATATTGAGATTATATGTGGCAGTAAGAATGATGATTTTGAGATTTTGGATGGTATGATAATGAGGATTGTGGATGATTGTGGGAGTCAACATTTTATTAAAATCAAAAACAAAACTACAATAATTAAAATAAAAATACAAAAACATACAATAAAAAAAATACAATACAATAATTAAAAAAAAATACAAATACATAAAATAAAAAAAGCTAACTTTGTCGATAGTTATCCGGAAGTGTCGAAATGTAGGGCACGAGTTTGTGGGCAATAAGGTGGCATGGTCCACGTCCGAGTTGGCTAATTGTCAAAGTAAACAAACACTAGCTGCAAAAACAAGTTCAACCTAATATAGATAGAGACCCTGATCCGATGATGGTAGAAAAAAGACAACTTCTCTTACGTTTAGTTTCTGACGATTCAACTGAAACAACCGCCTTTAACCGAATGTCAAGTCGATTCAACGTGATCTCCGCCCCTCCAACATTTAGATCGGATGCCAACAGTTGGAGGGGCGGAAATCACGTTGAATCGATTTGGGATTCGGTTAAAGGTGGTTGTTTCAGTTGAACCGTCAGAAACTAAACGTAAGAGAAGTTGTCTTTTTTCTACCATCATCGGATCAGGGTCTCTATCTATATTAGGTTGAACTTGTTTTTGCAGCTAGTGTTTGTTTACTTTGACAATTAGCCAACTCGGACGTGAACCATGCCACCTTTTTTGTATACAAACTCGGGCGTCGAAGACATTTTTACGATTGGAAAGTGTATGTGACATGAGATTATAGATATAAAGATAGAATGAGACTGAGAAATTGTGTGATATTTTGGTTAAAATGAGGATGTATTTATAGGTGAAATTGTGGGTTAAAAAAAATAAATATATTTAACTTGTAACGGCTTATTTTATAGCCGTTGAGATTTTTTTTTAAATTTCGTCCGTTAGAAAAAAAAAAAAAAAAACTTACAACGGCTCGTTACCATGAGAATCAATGCTAGAACGAGCCCCCACAACGAGTGGGGGCGGTGTAATAACGAAGACTTGAGGCTCGTTCTCAGTTTCACAACGAGCCACAATTCTACCACTCCGTGTGCTCTTATGGATTTTTTGGTGAAGTGATAACCTGAGTTGTGGAAGATATAGGACCCCTAATTTTCTTTTTTTTTCTTTAACATTTAAATAGAATATATATAACATTTTATTAAATAAAAACATTATACAAAGATATAAGTAAAATGAAAAGTAATATTATGAAAAATTGTAAATAAATCAAAATTGTAAATACAAAATCTTCGGAGTTAATAATATAAACATGAAAATGTTTAGGCCTATACATAAAAAAGAAAAAATGAGGGTAAAATATGTAAAAAGAAAAAACGAAATGTTATAAATGAAAATTCATTCATCTTCTTCAAGATTAGATTAGAGTAGCCAGTTCTTTCATCTTCTTTAAGATCTTAAATTAAAACCAGTTTTGAAAAAATAAACTTTGAGGATCTTAATTAAACAAAAAAAAAGAAGAAAAAAGTCCAAACAAGTCATTACTAGGACAACAAGTCCTTACAACAAAGAAACCCATAATGATAACATCTCGTTATGGGACGACAACAATATCACAACAATATCACAACAACGAATCCTTGTGCTCCAATTTTCCTCTTGTATGAACTAAATCAAGTCCAAAATTCTTTCATACAATAACCGAAGCGCGTCTTATAATATTTTATAAAGTCAAGTACAAGTAAGATGGCATTATTATTAACTAGATTATTGCCCCTCGATAGCGCGGATAAATATCAATAAAAATTGAATCGTAAACTTTATGTTTATGAACACTTCCTTTTAAATTATTATGAAAATATAATATTACACGTATAATAACAAATATATATTTACGTTTATACAAATATTGTTTATAGTTATAATAACATATATACATTTATGCTTACACACATATATTAATATTTTGTATTAAATGATTTTAGAATAATAATAATATTGTAAATCATAGTCCAATAAGAGACATATGTTTTTTATTTTAATAATGGTGAAATTAAAGAGAGAATGCAATTATAGATTGTAAGAGGGTGTAAAATGAAAAGAATATTTGATGACATCATCAATTTAATCTAACGGTTGAAATTAAAGTATCCAACTAATCCAATGAACATTACTTCACCATGTGGCATTTAAGGTCACTTTTTTATTATATACTATAGATATGTGAATTCAGTGTATTAAATCTTTTATACTTTGTATATATAAAAGATGACATGCAGTCATATATTTTAAATCAATATACAAGTAAATAATGTGTTTCTAAAATTTTTAATAACAACTCTTAACCCTAAAAGCAATTGTTATCGAAACTAATTATTTAATACTCGTCCATAATGACATTTTAGTTCGTCACAAAATAAGTGTGTATATTTAAACTATTAATTGTATAAGTAAAATAAATGTTTTAAAACTGTATCCATTAATAATGGTAAGAGAGACAATATCTAGTAAAAGATTAATTAATTACTACATCTTATAATTACTAGTACTACTATATATACATTTATCAAAAATAATTTTTACTACTATATATACATTTATCAAAAATAATATTATCGTTTCAAACAACAAATCGTCGTTTAGAAACAATAAAAACTAATATAATCATTTCAGAAACTTAAAAAAGTTACCATATTCAGCTACAAAATTTGTTAATTTTTATTTAAATACAATATTTATCGAAAATTATGCTGTATTGATAGAGTGGTTATGTCTCTTCCCATTTAACGAAGGAGCGTGAGTTTGATCCTTGCTCCTAACAATTTTTTTTTCTTTTTCACAATTCTTTGTTAGAATCGATGTTTACAAAATAGGATGTTAAAATGGTTATGTCCAAAGCTATATAATGAAGAGGGGGCAGGTTTGGGTCTTGCGGCTCTCCAATTTTTTTTTTTTATTATTTTCTTTTTCTTTGAAAGACCAATTTTTAATTGTTGTGTATTATGTTTTTGTTTTATAAAAATGATTGGTTGTTTTTATTTGTTCAAATCTTTTTGTACTTAAATCTTGTTTCTCAATTCAAATCAGACTTTATTGTAACGAGTGAATATCCTCACTTAATATATTTTAATTGAAACCGACACAATTAAATAGGTTAAAACTTAAAACCCACAACAAAACGCTGACTTTAGACTACCTTTTATATACACATCTCATAATGAATACTTATTTTGATTAAAAAAAAAGTATGATTTTTTTTAATATGAAACTAAACTACTCGCATAAAATGAGTTTTATCATTTCAAATATCAACCAAATTTTAATATAACTAGTTGCACGAGTCTGGGACGAAAACGAAATTTGTGATCGTGTTGACGGGATTATTTCATTCGCAAAAAATATTTTCCGTTTTGACGGGATTTTTTGATTCGTACTCAAGATGAATAACCAACCAAATATAAAAAGAATTATTTGATAGCATGCTTTGGGCCTGATTTTAAATTTTGTATAGATGTATATTAATGATTAGAATTAATAACAACTAAAAAAAAATAAAAATTGAAGAGCCCAAGACCAGGCATAAAGAAAAATAAGTGATGGAGCCAAGATTCGAACCCCCACCACTTTGATACCAATCCCACTTACCAACCACTCCGGCAGATTGTTGTTTGTTTATAAATATTTAGAAAATTTCTCGTGCTTTTCACGAGTTCGAGTTGTTTTGATGTAAAATATGCATCTGCAGTGTTTTTTTTTTTGTTATAAGGGTACTAACAGTTTTGGTGTTATCCGGTGCTACATTTCGTAGGATTTGGAGTATATCTAATATTAACCCTTATTTAATGATTCAAAAGTATATTGTATTATTAATTTTGGTCTAAAAGATTGTTTGCATTTCTTTATAATATCTAATATTAACCCTTATTTAATGATTCAAAAGTATATTGTATTATTAATTTTGGTCTAAAAGATTGTATTATTAATTTTGGTCTAAAAGATTGTTTGCATTTCTTTATAAAACCTTAATTAATTAAATAAAATGGTAAACATCAAAAATTAAAAGTAATTAAACTTCAAACCAGCCACAGGCCCAAGCCCAAGCCCAACACTGCAGTACAAAAAAAAAAAAAATTAATTAATTAAATAAAATGGTAAACATCAAAAATTAAAAGTAATTAAACTTCAAACCAGCCACAGGCCCAAGCCCAAGCCCAACACTGCAGTACAAAAAAAAAAAAAAAATTTGGTGCTGGGTGGAATTCGAACCGCGGTCGGGAGACCGCGCGCTTACCACTCCGGCAACCAAGCCTTTTTGTAAATAAAACGATTACAATTGTACTTAAAAACAAACTATTCTGAATATAATAATAATAAAATGCACACTTCCATAGGCATCTAGGCAATTTGAATTAGAAGGTAATAATCCACTTCAGTCCTCTATCATTTTTATCCAACCAAATAATGTTGGTGGTAACCACAAAATTTATCACTGAAAAAGCAAGTCAAAGAACATAACCTACAAGTTTATAAACCGTTTAAAAATGAGAGAAAATATCAATAAAAATCATTAATTATCATTAATTATTATAGGTGAATGGTCTAGTAGAAACATCTCAAATCTTGCTAGGATTCTTAGGTGTTTCTACGCTTCTTCGGGCCTTAAAGTTAACTTTAAGAAATCTAAGGTGTACGGTATCGGGGCTGAGTTTTTAGAGGTGAAAAACTGGGCATATCCCCTCGGTTGCGAACCGGCGATGCTTCCATTCACTTATCTTGGAATTCCGGTTGGAGCTAACATGAATCGAAAAGCCTCTTGAAAACCGATATTGGATAAATTCAACTCTAAACTCTCATCATGGAAATCTAACACACTTAGTTTTGGAGGTCGATTTACCTTAGCCAAAGCGGTATTGGGTAGTCTCCCAACCTTTTTCCTCTCAATTTTCGTTGCCCCCATTAGTATTGTAGAGGAATTGGAGAAAATTAGAAGAAAAATTCTTTGAGGAGGTGTCACCAGTAAACAGAATATTTGTTGGGTCTCATGGGATCGTATTCTCAGTCCAAAGGAGGTGGGCGGTTTGGGCCTCGGGTCCATCAGGGCTTTAAATCTTGCCCTTATTGCTAAATGGAGTTACCGATTTAGAAGTGAGTCTTCGATTTTCTGGGTCTGCACCATAAAAGGGTTACATGATTCTTATCAGGTCAGAAACGGAGAACTGTTTGCGGCTAATTTGAATGGGGTATGGCGCTCGATATGCCGAATTGATGGTGCTTTAAATAAGGTGGGAATTCACAGTGAAGACATAATTAGATGGAAAAGAGATCAGGATGGATGGAGCTCGATTTTTGCGGATAATGGGTTCTTTAGCACTAGCTCTCTTAGAAATAGAATCGATCGTTCCAACCATTGGATTTGTGACGGAAGATTTGTTTGGCTTAAAGCGGTCCCTATCAAAATTTCTTGCTTTGTTTGGAGAGCCAGACTCGTGAGGATCCCCTCCGCCGCTGCCCTGGACTACAGAGGTGTAAAAGTGGACTCGACGTAGTGTAGTTCGTGTATTAACAATGAAGAATCTGGAGATCACCTTTTAATCACTTGCCCGTTTGCTAAATCTGTTTGGGAAAAGGTTTTTACCTGGCTGAAATTAGCGGTTTTTTATTGCAGCTCGGTCAATGAGGTCGTTAATTTGGCGGCTACCTGGGGGAGTGGATCGAATAATAAATCTAAGATTGTGACGGCGATTTGCTATGGTGCTTTGTGGTGTATTTGGAAGGCGAGGAACGATAGAATTTTCAACGGATATATGGTGTCCCCTGCTAAGGTGTTCCAAATTATTGTGTCCTCGGTTTATTGTTGGATTAAGCATAGAGTCGGTGTTGTTAATATTGATTGGTCCAATTGGTTAACGGATCCTTTGTCTTGTATGTAACGTTTGGGTGTTTTGTTTCCCGTTTTTCTAGCCTATTGCTAGGCGGGTTTGTTTGTTAATATAATTGCCGTTTCCAAAAAAAAAAAAAACTCAATCTTCATCATTCATTTATTTTTAAGTCAATGGTTAAAATTAAAAGTAAAATCCATTTTTAATTTCTTTTTAAATTATTTTATCTCGCAAACCGTTAATTGTTAGACAAAACAAATTACACCGTTGCGACCGTCATGTTCTCCTCTTAAATTAGAGCGATGGTCATATGTATACTTTCGACGACTTTTATTTTTTCATTTTTGGATGGGTATTGAAATTTTTAAAGTTAATATCACATGTGATTTTAACATAAATGAGTAAACTTCAACAAAAAAAAAATGCTATAATGTATAAGTTATCTAAACCCAGAAACAAAAATCAAATTTTAACAACTTTTGTTTTTTGTTTTTGGACAAATGTTTAAACTCGCAAGATTATATCATATGCTATTTTAACATAAAATGTGGATTTAAAGACCTAAAATCGTTTTATGATATATAATTCAGTTAAACCTATAAAAGACTTGAAATCACATTTGATAGTACTAAAATCACACGTGGTATTAATGTAAATCATATTTGATATTATAATATACGTAGAATTTTAAAACAAATAAACCAATAAAACACATGATTTTAACTTTAAATGTGAAATTTAAAACACAACAATATTATATGAGGTATAATCTATATAGATCCGGAAAAGTAGAATTTTGACGAATTTTTTTCTTCGTTTTTGGTCAAATGTTGATATTCGTAAGGTAAAATCACATGTGATATGAACACTAATTATGATTTTCAAAACCTAAATATGTAATATGATGTACAAACACAAAAAATAATAAGTCAAACTACTAAAATCACATTTGATAAAACTGTGATTTTATAATATAAATTTTCCAAAACCTGAAAAAAAATTTCGTCAAAAGTCTATCAAATGGGTGCTCTATAGAAAGAGGAAATAATATTCGTTTTAATGGTGTATTTTATTCGTTTAATACATTTATTGTTTTCGAGATAATTAACTTTTAAATAAAAATTGAGTTTTTAAAATAAAGAGTTATGATTGGTTCATTTAATCTCATGATTTTTAATGGTGTTACATTATCCCGACCCTAAAGAATGATAACGAAAATATGAATCATTAGCAATCAACTCAACATCTATCGTCTTCTAATAAAATAAAAATCACATGATATGATTTAACATTTGTATAAGTTGTGTGATACGACCCTCACATTACACTTACTACAAATAGAAAATCGACAACTTATACCAGAGATATTAGCTAACTCTTCATGATAGATAACGAGATGGCTTACTTTCGAGAAGTGGCCAACTCTTTGTGATACGGTCTACTTTTGACAAATCTTTCAAGTCTCCGATGATCGTTACTTAAAACGCCAACACTTATTTGTTCGTATACAATTGAAACTAGATCCAATTAGTCATATCATTAAATCTTAGCCATTAAAATAATAATATCAACGAACCCTCATTATTTAAACAACATAAGTTCTTGTTCGTGTTTTTGTATAGTGAATTACATGCATATCAACGAAGAAATCATTATGGACGTGCATTGGTTCATGATACATGAAATGAATCTCTCATATAGATGCGAATATATGAAACTTAGAGATAATTGATTTGTGAGTACCAATTTTGGTGAATCATTCAAACACTCTTTTTCATAACAAGTGTGGGTCTTGAACCAAGCGTGTAAGACTTTTGAGAAATTGGTACCAGACCTAGTAAGATGGCTAAAACAGCAAAATCCACAAAAGTCGTATCTTACTATTTCCCGACTAGCTAAAGTCGTAAATTACTATTTCCCGACTAGTTAAAAGTCGTATCTTAATCTTTCCCGACTAGTTAAAGTCGTATCTTACTCTTTCCCGACTAGTTAAAGTCGTATCTTACTCTTTCCCGACTAGTGAAAGTTAACTTTACCACCTTCCCGACAAGTAAATGTCATATCTAACTCTTCTATATCTATCCGATAGTTTAAGGTATGTATCATACACCTAAACTACACTAAAACTACTAAAAACTATCATGGGGTTTCAACACGGTGCATTGAAACAATATGCAACCAAAACCAAACCTACAGACCTCCCACTACGACGCAGTGGTGGTCCATAATGATTGTTTTGGTTTCCTTTGTAAAATCCTGCACTTTCAAGTTAAGATCAACACTTCTTACCCTTCTTTCCGTTAACCATTTCTTCATACATTACTCATGTATCTTACCAACATTTCAAAGGTTATATTAACATATAAAACATTATATAACATCTTCATATACTCACCTCGAAGTCGAATTAAGTCTACAATACACAAAGCTCTTTCTCTTTACTCATATTTTCCAAATCTGCGTTTTTACAACCAAACACAAATTTGTCTTTCAATAAATCTTACATACATATAAACACATGTATTGACTTCATTATAACTCTTTCTAGCTCTTTAACTCTTAATCTAAACATGTTTGACCTTTCTACCCAACTTGGCACATTTTGAGTCTTTTGACTCATTCAACATTCTAATGCACAAACAAACATTTTAACACTTTACGCACATTACACAAATCATAAGTAACACACTGCAAGTAATGTTTTCTTCTCTCTAACCATTTCCTACCCATTTTCCATCTTTCCGCGGGTTACAAGATCCGCGTGGAAACTAGTGTAGCGTACTTAACATCATTTCACCCAAACACAGTTTTGAGTACTCTTATCTTATCTTTTCTATCATAACATGATAATAATCATTTTTAACACAATTCTTTCGTTCTAAAACATTATTACTATGAATAACACTTCAAATCAATATTTCATCTCTTTGCATTAACTAGCTAAAACATGAATTTTTACAAAGTTCATATAAGTAAATCTTTCAAGATTTCACATATATTATTGACATCAAAATAGCATATAAACAAAGCTTAATTCTAACAATTCTTCAAACTTCATGATTATCCCCAAATAATTATTTACCTTATTTTAACCAAATTAAGTATTTCTATCTTTCAATTAAATATCTAAATGATGTCATAACACAAATTACAAGCTCAATTTCATCAAATAGCTATAAGTATATAATCATATCTTCATTTTCTTCAACTAGAACCAAAGCTAGGGTTCTTAAACTCTCAATCTTTGCTTTAATTGATGAAATCTACAACTATTGATTTTCAATTTGTGTTAATTTTAACTTTCTCTTTTCTTACTTTCTTCTCCAAACCGCACACACACACATACACATACAAAACTTCCTGATAAATGACATCT
>CAJVGC010000591.1:53597410-53655005 GCA_910822075.1 Senecio squalidus
TTCACGATGAGTCAAAAACAGTGTGGAAATAAAATTTTGCTACTACTCTATTACAACAATATCAAAAACCGCCTCAGCGTTGAAGATCCAGTAAAAATTAAGTTATACGTATTAGTTCATAACATGAATTTAGTGTTACAAATGTTACGAAATTTGAAATGAAACTCTCATGTAGATCAGATATAAAAGTTAGTCAATATTGGGTCAAACCCAAACACATCAGTAATCCCAAACAAATGGGTCAAACGGGTCAAAAACCCAACCCAACTGCATTTGGCAGTTATAACCGCCAAATGGCAGTTATCGCCAAAAGACACAACGGTTCGTTTGAACCGACACAACTTTTCGATGTACCTTTTCGTTTGTATAAATAGATTAGCATATGTAAGAACAAAGATGATGATAGATTTGATTTATTAATATAATTTTACATTTTGGTATATTTTGATTCTGGTTTATCATCGATCCGAGACTGAAAAATCCAACATTTGGTATCAGAGCTCTTGGTAATTAAACCAAAATTCATCATATACCAATTTGTCTGCCCAGATTCTTCGAATCAAATTCGAAAATCATTCATAGAAAAGGGACAGAAAATTAGATCATCGAAGAAGGGAACAAACACACCTGTTTGAAGATTCGATTGGATCAAATCCCTACTAAATCATCATCCGAAAGCCCCAATATTGGAGATAGCAAGATCAAAATCGCCTTTGATCGATCCCAGAAAGAAAAGGGAAAAGGCAGGGTCTGAGAAAGAGAAAGAAAAGAAGAGATAAAGGGGAGAAAACCGATGGGGGTGTTTTTTTAATTAAGCCACACAGAATAAACTACGGGCCAAGCCCATCAGGTTTAAAGAAAAAAAACCCACTATCTTTTACTTTTATTTTTTCCTTTATATTTGTGTTAATTTTCTTTAGGCTCTTGAAAATTACATATAGGAAATCAAATAAATAAATAAAAGTAAAAGTAAATAGAATAAAGTTTTGTATTTTAAAAGAAAAAAAACGTTTTACTTTTAATAAATACAAGACATCAAGATTTTTGGGTAGGAGCCCAAAATAAAAAAAAAAAAAAAAAAAAAACTAGGTTGTAGCCTAGAGCAAGATTTTTGGGTGGGAGCCCATAATAAAACTAGGTTGTAGCCTAGATAGCAAGATTATTGGGTAGGAGCCCAAAATAAAACTAGGTTGTAGCCTAGATAGCAAGATTTTTGGGTAGGAGCCCAAATAAAACTAGGTCGTAGCCTAGACAGAAAGATTATTGGGTATGAGCCCAAATAAAACTAGGTCGTAGCCTAGAACTGCAAGATTACTGGGTTGTAGCCCAAACAAACAAACAGCAAGGAATTTAATCACAAATTCTAAGCTAGACAGGAAGAAAATCAGAAACCAACTCGGTTCTGATTATAAGAAACAACAGGCATGGATAAAGGAGATAAGAGTGATGACGCATCAAGCAGTACATCAACTCGAGAACTAGGAAATGTCTCACTACAATGTCCAAAATTGACCGATTCAAACTACACAACTTGGTCATTGATGATGGAGACAATAATGAAGGCATATGGCATTTGGGAAACAATTGTTGCAAAAGAAGGAACAACAACGAATGAGAAGAAAGAAAACACATCAAAGGCAATAATCTTTCAAACTTTGCCACAAGATGTATTGATGCAAGTTGCACAATACCCAACTGCAAAAGAAGTGTGGGACTCAATCAAAGTCAAGCATTTAGGAGCCGATCTTGTTCAGAAAGCACGACTACAAACATTGAGGAGTGAACTAGAGACGCTAAGGATAAAACCAAACGAGAAAGTAAGCGATTATGGAGGAAAATTAAGTAGTATAAAGGCCAAGTTTGGAGGACTTGGGGAAACTTTGGAAGATAAGATACTAGTAAGGAAACTACTTAACACTGCTCCAAAGAAGTTTTTACCGATCGTAGCAACCATAGAACAATATCAAGATCTAGACGAAATGTCGTTTGAAGAAGCCGTTGGAAGATTAACAGCCTATGAAGAACGAATCAAGAGCCAAGACACATTGGAGGCGAATGATCAAGACAAGCTTCTCATGGCAAGTTCAAACAACAAGAACTATGGAAAATGGCGAAGTAAAGACTTCAACAAAGAAAGCAAGGAACGCACGATATGGCAAGATAATCCAAATGAACGCAAAGCAAGTACGAGTCAAGAAACTCAAGATAAAAGCAAGATGAGGTGTTATGAATGTGGTGAGCACGGACACTTCGCGAAACAATGCACGAAGTGGAAAAACAATAAATACAAGCAAGAAGAATCTCACCTCGTCTACGACACTGACACTGAACCAACATTGCTTTGAAGACAAGACACATTGTTTGTGATTACGGGGGAGAATATTGGGTCAAACCCAAACACATCAGTAATCCCAAACAAATGGGTCAAACGGGTCAAAAACCCAACCCAACTGCATTTGGCAGTTATAACCGCCAAATGGCAGTTATCGCCAAAAGACACAACGGTTCGTTTGAACCGACACAACTTTTCGATGTACCTTTTCATTTGTATAAATAGATTAGCATATGTAAGAACAAAGATGATGATAGATTTGATTTATTAATATAATTTTACATTTTGGTATATTTTGATTCTGGTTTATCATCGATCCGAGACTGAAAAATCCAACAGTCAAAAGGTGACTTACGTATGCTGAGTTTGGAAAACACATTCAAGCTCTCTTTTTCCTCCCAACAACTGGTCGAGTGCCAATTTCTTTTGGCTTCTCAGAATGTGGTAACAAACCTCGCAAGATGGCTAAAACAGCAAAACCGATGAAGGGGAGGTACAACTTCAATAGCTTTTCTGATGCTTTTCCGGATCCCACAAGTTCAGATACTATTGCAGCCTAAAACAAGATGGCGATCATATATTACAAATAAACTACATTAATTATAACTAGTGAACTATGTAGAGACTATTTCGAACTTAAATGCCCAAACATCAAATTTAACCATCATCGTCACAGTTTATGGTCAACCACGGTTATAACCATATATACATTTTCAAAAGGGTTCAAAATACTTTGCACTTTTTCGGGTTTGGGTACTCTACTAATTTAAACAAGCCACCTTAAGTTTAGTAACATCGGAAAGTAAATTAGTGGTTAGATTACGGCAAACAAAGAAACGGAAGTAAAGTATACCATAGATGTCAACGTGGAAACGCCATATAACAAACAAGGGGTTGGTAACCAGGATTTTCTAGCAACAATACCATATAGTGAAGCGACCGAGAGGGGCCAAGCGAATAATAGCTGCAGCCAAACAAGTCCAATGAAGAAATGTGGTTTTTCAGAGACCAAATAATCTCCATATTCATTAGTGTACCAGGTCTTGAGCTGCACAAGAACTTCTGGATAGATATTGGAAGGAAGAATGGTTTGAGAATCGAGAAATGGAGCTCCGATGGCGATAACGAGGAAGAACATGAACATAATCGCGTCTATTAAATTTATGAATGCCCCCATTGTCTCCCTTTTTTGGTGGTTAATTTTCTGTTGATTGAATATGATCTTGTTACAGTCAACTTGTATGCTTTTGTAAATGGGTTGTCAACGTAAGAATCTATCTAGATCTGTAATTAGTATTTTATGATTTCTTTCAATAAACCGTTAAAATATTAACAATAAGATTAAGTAATGTATATGTTAAATAACATCACTTTAACTTCTCAGATTGGATTACGATACACATTACTATCTGCATAATGCAAAACACGACTTGCATTTATTCCCGCATACTAAATAGATTAATAAGTCCCTTCGCTCTAGAACGAGCAAGTTTATTTCAAAAAAAATTGGACATTGATATACTAATCTTTGATTTAAGGTTTCGGTATGTAGGTAGTGGCCGCCCCTAATTTGTGAAAGGACAAACCTTGTATTATAATTGTAAAATCCATAGGTAGTTACTTTCCTAATGTCAAATCAAGTGTCTCTGGAGCTGTCAAACCAGATCACTTGAATCTCGTGCAATGAAAGTCATACATTTCTCTTCTAGGATGACACAAGTCCAATTTAGCTATGTATAAAATCTCAAACACGCGCACGCCAACAAAATGTGTCAAAATAATGCAAAAATAATAATAATCTTAATCCCTTGTTACAACAATATCATAAGCCAGGCTTTAAAGATCAATGAGGTATAACGTTACATAAGGAAAGTCGTTCATTATACATTAAATGATACAAGAATCACAAACATGAAATGGAACTCTAAAGTAGATCAGAAAATGAGATTCAAATTAGTGAGAACTGACTGATGAGTGATGATTTTGGTCAAGCATTCAGGCTCTTTTTTTCCTGATGAGCGCGGGTCGTGTACCATTTACATGTGACTTTCGAGAATGTGGTAACAGACCTCGCAAAATGGCTAAAACAGCAAAACCCAGGAATGGGGTGTATAAGTATAATAGCTTTTCTGATGCTTTTCCAGATCCCGCAAGTTCTGCTAATATTGCAACCTGAAACGAGATAAAACGATTGTTAAAAATTCAAAGACAAAGCAACTCCAAATGACAGCCTGCATGTTTATTGTGTTATGGATAAGGCTAACTCAACACAAAGAGGTAAGTGACAATTTTAATAGCAAGATAGTACTTTATATGTAAATGACAAACCATCAAAGAGGTAATACACGTTTTTGACATTAAAATCGAAATTGAAATGGCCAATAACTAGGGGTGTGCAACGATACGATTATAAAAATTGGTTAATCCTTTCTGAGAACCCGTCACAATGTTTTAGTGATTTTAGCCTATTTTTCATCAAAACGGTTTTGTTTAACAAAAGAGAAAAAATAAAAACCAGAGTAGATTGGCATCCTATCGAAGATCTAAAGGACTGCGCAGAACAGAAAACCAAATTCTTGCTATACTTGGTACGAAATACCATACCAAATATACCGGTTCAGGATCGGACTGTAGCGCTACGGTTAGTCAGTATTTTGGTTTCGTCCCGAGTTATGCACAAACTTACTAATAATACCCATTAAAGATAATCAAGTTCACTAGATTATATAGAAACCTTAAACCGCAGATCTCAACAACTTGAACATACATTATCATTTCATCTTTTAAACGGATGACCAAAAGCTATAACCTACAGAATTCATAGTATACATCTGAATTCCCTTAGAAAATATATGTATTGTTTCGTATTGTAAGAAGTTATCTTTCAACAAATATCATTTTTGGATTTGTTCCATGACTAACATTTAAATATTTGTTTTACACAATCTTATAACTCTAAATCAGGTATGAAATAAAGATTAGGGGTGTTCACAATTTGAACAAAACCATACTGTCGAGTTGAAGAATTTTTATTGGACCAAATTGTTTAGATTTTCGTTTTTTTTAATCGGTTTGGATTAAAATCGAATGATGGTTGGTTTTCTGATTAGTTTCCTACTAACGTAAGAACCAAATAGACCAAACAAACTATAGTGTCCCAAATCAATATCCTGATGCGATTTTACCCTGATTTGATCGTCTTACGCAAGGAGCAGTATATTAAGAAAGAAATGGAGTTGTAAAACTGATCATGGTCGAGTTTCATTTTCTACAACCGAAAACTGATTAGAACATCTCTAAATAAAATAAAAAATGTACACTAAATGATACTTCCTACGTCCCAAAATAAACGTCTAAATTTTATCTTGACTCACAGTTGTAGGAAAGTCATTGTCAACCAATATAAGACTTTATCCGACATTTATTTTGAAACAAACAAAAAACACAATGTGGACAATTATTTTGGAACGGACGCAGTACCAAATTTCAAGTAGAAAATTTCTCAATTTGAAAGAATAAATCTGGAAATATCGAAAACGGGTGAAGTTAAGAATAATACCATAGAAGTTAAAGTAGAAACGCCATACATCAAACACGTTGTGGGCAACCAAGACTTGCCAGCAACAATACCGTATAACGAAGCGATCGAAAGCGGCCACGCGAACAGAAGCTCGACCCAAATAAGACCAACGAAGAATTGCGGTTTCTCAGAGACCAAGTAATCTCCATATTCATATGTATACCATTTCTTGAGGTTTACTAGGACATCAGGGAAGAAAGTTGTTGGAAGACATGTTTGTGCATCCATAAGTGGAGCTGCAATTGCAATTACGACGAATACAATCAACAGAATTGCGTCGATTACTTTCGTTAACGACACCATTGTCGTCGTCACTAATGCTTTTCTTTTTTTGATTCAGTTTGAAAGGTTTATGTCGAAATTGGTGTGTAACTTAGAGCTGACTTATCAGATTGTTTAGATCTGTATTTCTTTTTTATTTTTACTAACGATTAGTACTAATTGATACTTCTAACACATTATATTTTTATACACTAGATTATATACCCTAGCAATACAAATGTTTTCTTATTGAAAAATTGATAACTAAAATATGTAATAAATAAATAGTAAGTTATCCGTGTGTTGCAGCGGCGGCTAAGATAGTAGTTAGGTAAAGTGTATGTAATTTTGGCAATTATTATTCACGACAATAAATTTACGGATGGCTCGGAAATTTGGTTATCTTAAATATATTAATGCAAAGATCGAGTGTGTGAAATGGTTTAGAAATTGGAATCCGATTTATACGGAAATGTCAGGAAAGTGTTGTGGGTAATATGTAAGGGTAATTTGGGTGGTGTGAGTCTTCGGAGTGTAATCGTATACGTTCGGTTAGCGATTTACGGTTTTTAAGGTTTTATGGGTATCTTGGGATAGTGACGTTTTGGTGGAGGTTTGAGTGGTAAAAGTGTCTTCTTTTGGAATTATCGAGACCTTTCAAAGTTGCTTTGACCTAGGTATTTCCTGTACTCTGTCCAGGTTGTCGGCTACATCTTTGTTTCTCTAGACGTTTATTGACAAGCTCATATCATGCACAATTCTTCGTGTCTTTGAGAAATCTTGTATGTGCATGTTAAGTAATATGTCTAGGTCTTCTAATGTTGTTGAGTCTTCAGATGGTCTTATGGAAGTGTCTTTGCAAAGTCTTCACGCAAATTGCACCGATTATTGCTATTTCGGCACCTTTTAAGCTCTTTTCTGCATGTTTTAGACACGATTCTCTAAAACTTCATGAAACAAGGTAAATAGATCAATTCCTTTAATTTATATGCCGTAAAGTCAAGTATGTTATATAAAATACGTCCAAAAATTTGTGATATTAGGACGATATCAACTATCTTCGGGTGTGGGGTTGCATGAAAGTTGTAAGACTCCCTGATCCAAAGAAGAAAACTTTAAGTGAAAGAGGTATATATATTGCATATTTATCGGATATGATGAACATTTCAAGACTTAAAGGTTTTATTTAATAGAACCTAATGTTTTTTTCTCAATTAACTCTATAATTGATTCAAGGGATGCAATTTTTTAGGAGAATCGTGTCTCATATATACCTAGACCAAAGGATATGGTTTTAACCCCAAGTGTAACCAATAAGGATAGTAATGATGGAGTCTTTGAAAGGATGATGATCAGCCACTTGAGCTTTATAAAAGCAGAAGGGAAAGGAAACCTAAATCATTTGGACTCGATTATCAATTGTATCTAATTGAAGGTTCTAGAGATTGGGTTTGTACACAATATTTTTATTACTTAATTGTTGAGGATGATCCTAAAACATTTGAAGAAGCAATGAGCTCTCGAGATTTTGCTTTCCGGTAACAATCAATTAATGAGGAGATGGATTCCATAATTGGGAAACAACACTTAGGAGTTGGTTGATCTACCAAGTGATTGCAAACCTTTGGATTGCAAATGGATCTTCAAACATAAGATAAGGGTAGATGGAACTATTGAAAAGTTCAAGGCAAGGTTGGTCATTTAAAGCTTTAGACAAAAGCCTAAGATTGACTATTTTGATACATATGCCTTAGTGGCTCTATCTCTACCCTTAGATTGTTGATTGCTTTGGGGAGGCTGATGATATCCTTGGAATAAGGATCATACGTGAAGACAAATGAATCACTATTTCACAATCTCATTACATTGAGAAGTTGTTAAGGAAATCCAATTTTTTTTATTGTACTGTGGTGAGTACTCCTATGGACCCAAGTATGAAGCTTCTACCTAACCAAGGTGAAGTTGTATCTCAACTTGAATATTCAAAGGTGATTGGATCCTTTTCTTGATGTATGGCATGACTTGTACAAGGCATGATATTGATTTTGTTGTGGAAAAACTGAGTAGATACACTAGTAACCCTATTACTCATCACTGGCAAGCAGTAAGCGGGTACTAAAGTATTTGAAGAAAACTATGGATTATAGTTTATCTTATATTAGATTTCCATCGGTGCTTGAAGGATGCTCTGAAGCGAGTTGTATAACCAATGTTGAAGATCATTCTTCAACAAGTGGTTGGGTGTTCTTACTTGGGGAGGTGCCATTAAGAAAACAAGTATTACAAACTCAACAAAGAAATCTAAATTTGTTGCTTTAGCAGCTAGCTACTGGTAAAGAATCAAAATGGCTAAGGAACTTGATTTATGAGATTCCATTATGGACTAAACCTAAGCACCCATGTCTATCCATTTTGATGGTGTTGCAACATTGGCAAAGGCTTATAGCCATATGTACAATGGAAAGTCTAGACACTTAGGTGTTTGACATAGCATGATTCATAAGCTTATCATGAATGAGGTGGCTTCTATAGAGTTTGCGGGGTCACAATAGAATTTTGCTGATCACTTGACGAATAGATTGGTTAGACCAACATTGTCTTTAAAGAAAATCATTATCCATCTAAGACAAAATTAAATATATTGTCAAATATTATATCGTTTTATTTATAAACATGTTTAAAAAATAAAAAATAAAAAAACAACTTTTTTTTTAAAAGTTTATTACATAACATATATTCTAGATTTAAGATAATATTATGCCAAACTAATATCATTTAAATGTATAATATATACTAAAAGAGTCGTATACGTAGAGAACTCTATCGAGTATAATACAATTATAACAAATATTAAATAAAGAGAACAGTGTTTGTACAATGGAAAGTCTAGACACTTAGGTGTTAGACATAGCATGATTCATAAGCTTATCATGAATGAGGTGGCTTCTATAGAGTTTGCGTGGTCACAATAGAATTTAGCTGATCACTTGACGAATAGATTGGTTAGAGACTTGGTTATTAAATCTGCGAAAGGGATGGGTTTAAAGTCCACCTTAATTTCTTGTTGTAAAACACCCAATTCCTTCCTAATATGAATTAGGAGCTGAATTCAATGTGGAAAGCTTGCACTCAGAAATTGAAGCACATTGTTAATATATATCATCCCAAGGTATGTGCTCGGACATGTTGAGGGTTAAGTTGAAGCATTGCTTCTTTATAGTTTCTTTGAAAAAGTGCAGAAGCATGTGCACAAGTGAAAGAAACTACCTATGTGAATGTGAAGTTTTGTCGTTTCAAGAAAGGATACATTCATGAATGGATATGGACACATGACTTATATAGTGTTAATATAGCTTTAAAGTGTTTGAAAACATGTGTATATATTATCTTCGGTTATTCAAATGAGTTGAAGGGTTCAATTCTCAGAACACCCCATTCTCGAATATTTGAAATGTGTAATGTATAATAATGAAAATTCAATTTTCAAGACATTTTCATTTATAGATAAGTTTTGTTTTGTTTATTTATATCATGTAAAGGATTGCACTAAATTGGGGAGGATTGTGTAATTTAGCGTAATTGGAGATATGGTTATTTGACTTGAAAATAGGTTAGGAGGGTACGAAGTGTACGTCCGTTGAGTTAATAACATCTCGGACCCAAAAGCGGGGTATAAATGACTAATCTTTATAATGGTGGATAACCACCCTTTTAAGACACTGTTAATGGGGAGTTTCAAACGGGTTAAGAAAATTATGTTTTGTTTTTGTAACCGTTTTTCCATTAAATGGAAGACCGTTATTAGTCACTTAATTCTTGTAACCCTCATCATAATATAGTAGCTTAATGACCATAATGTGTTGGTCTTGTATTATTGTAACCAGTGTTGCAAAATTCAGAAAACTCGGCTGAGTACTCGGCGATTCCAAGCTACTCGGAAGCCTTCCGAGGCTGATACAAGGGAATCGTTCCAAAAACTCGGTAAGAACTCGGTTAGAAATCGGAAAACTCATACCAACTCGGTCAGAATTCGCTCAACTCGGAAAACTTGCCCGAGTCGGTCAGGACCTAGTCAACAATTTAATTAGAAGATACATACACACAATCCGAAACACTCTCTAGAAAACGGATTCTTGGTTTATGCCAAAATCAAGAATGTGGTTTTATTCTTATCCCAAAACGAAATTCGTGTAAGTCACACCTAAAGTCAAATTGTTATTTTCGGAAATGATACTACAATTGTAAAAAATATCCGATCAATGAAATTCTTACCCGATTATCCAAGAAAACATCTTGTTTGTTTATTTATTTACTCCTATAAACTATATCTATATCCATAACCCATAATAAAAGTAAATAAATAAAAAATAAGTACCACAAAAAGGAAAGAGAAAAAAAAAAAGTAACATGAAGTTACTAATAGAAATAATTATGATC
The DNA here is from genome assembly GCA_910822075.1 of Senecio squalidus. NCBI lineage: Eukaryota > Viridiplantae > Streptophyta > Magnoliopsida > Asterales > Asteraceae > Senecio > Senecio squalidus. The sequence continues at coordinate 53,608,021 of CAJVGC010000591.1, forward strand.
ACATTTCTGGCCGCCCCAGCGTCCACCTACCATATAAATCTCATTTCTTATTTCCGATCGATCAAAAAAGGTAATCGAAATGGGGAGTGTGAAGGCTCTAATAGAGCATCCAGATGATTTCTTTCCGTTATTGAAATTGAAAATAGCGATGAAAAAAGCTGAGAAACAGATCCCAGTTCAACCGCATTGGGGTTTCTGTTATTCTATGCTTCATAAAGTTTCTAGAAGCTTCGCTCTTGTTATTCAACAGCTTGGATCAGAACTCCGTGATGCTGTAACATATCTTTTCCTTAATTTCATGAAATTTGTTTTTAGCTCCGATTTTCATCATAAATTCATCTACTTACTTAAACCTTACAACTGTCATATTTGATCTATAAATCACGCTTGCATTAATTTCGTCCGTGTTTGCGCCTCTAGATGTTGCTTGTGTTTGTTAGTGTGTGTGTGTGTGCGCGATGTAGACTTGTTCAACAAACCTAATATAGAGTATTATTGATTGCTGCAAGAAGGATTACGTCTGCTGTTTTACTTATAGATTAATTCACAAACACGTCGATGCCACTTCATTCTTTTTTATAACAACTTGTTTCCACTTTTTATACTACACTATAAGTAGTAACTGAAGAAATTTGATATAAGGTTTGAGAAATTATTTTTGGTCTCTTCATCCTCATGTTTGTGTGTATCCGATAGGTTTGCTATGTTCTTAAGTTACTTCTGCTGTTTCTAATATATATATGGAAATCACTCCTCATTTTGTTATTAATGTTCTCCTTATGCAGGTATGCATTTTCTATTTGGTTCTTCGAGCCCTTGACACTGTCGGTATGCCCTACTATCTCTATACCTAGGATCTATTCTGTTATTTAACCAGTTGTATAGTTAAATTAGTTGCCTAACGTGTCCTCCGTTTTGGGCAGAGGATGATACAAGCATAGATACTTCGATTAAAGTACCAATTCTGATGGAATTTCATCGCCATATCTATGATCAAGATTGGCATTTTGCATGTAAGAACTGGAGTGATTCCCCTCTCTGCTTAATATTCTAATAGTGTTCGTATTATATGATTTACTTGCTGATTCTAGCTGTTTCTTTTTTTCTTAAGGTGGTACAAAGGAATACAAGATTCTCATGGATCAGTTTCACCATGTTTCTACTGCTTTTTTGGAGCTTGATAAAAGGTTGTTTTTTACATATATCTGTTGATTGTGGACTCTTATGTTTTTTGTTATGCGTTGTAGGTAAATTATGAAATAAACTTAACTGAAAGAACGGATGATACTTTTTCGTCATATTGACATTTAGTCATTGACTAATTTAAAGGAATTGGATACGGGAACTTGAAGGCGTAGGCATAATATTCTTTGCAATATGAATTGGAAATAAAGATTTAATTCATATTTTTATACATAACGATTCTCGTATCATTATGCATCATTTTTTTTTTTCTTCATTTAGTATACTGTAAATAGATTGGCTATTATCATTGCTGGTAGTCAATATCCACTTGTCTTTTGAACTTTTAAAATTCTTGAAATCTATCTCAAAATTTATGTTTGATACTTTGAACTCGTTAAGCCATTGATACTGGTAGTAATGTGATGTTCGATACTGCGCCGAAATTTTCCGTGGTCATACTTAGAATGCTTGGGTTTGAGCAAAATAGATGCTTGAAACGGGCAAGAGCTGACTGTATGCTTGACTACTAAATTTATCTTTTCCCCACCTATTTATATATTTGAAGATTGTTAGATCAGCTTATCTGAATTGTTACTTATGTATACATGTACTTATTCAGTTATTAGTATGTGTTCAATAAGGACTTTGCATGTGTGTTTAAGTTCCTTCCCCGTGTTGATTTACAACTGTCCAACTATTCTGCAGTTATCAGGAGGCAATTGAGGATATTACCATGAAAATGGGTGCAGGAATGGCGAAGTTTATATGCAAAGAGGTACATCTTATCATTTTTCTATGAAAAATTGTGAATTTCACCACCTTACTGAAATCTCCCTGTTCATGTGTTTTTGATTCTCATGTGTCTCGCTAATCAGTATAAAACTTCGTTTATTTGGGGCTGGCAGGTTGAGACAGTTAAGGACTACGATGAGTATTGTCATTATGTTGCGGGACTTGTTGGATTAGGATTGTCAAAACTCTTTCATGCCTCACGCAAAGAAGATTTGTTATCTGATTCTCTCTCCAATTCAATGGGATTATTTCTCCAGGTAATGTTTTTTTTCACTTCAATACCAAATAGAGGTGGCAAAGTGGGTGGGTTAGACATATCAAAACAGGTAATCTCTTGGTTTGGCTTGGGTTTAATTGAAACACTTTTTGTTCATAAATTTTTATTTTACAAGTATTTTGAGTGTCAAATATGATTACAAATATTATATTGTTTCAATAGTAACGTAATTCTTTGAATAAAATGATTCAGGAGGTCTTTTGCATTTGAAATTCCGACTTTAGCGACTTTCTACCATTTTTCTTCTTTAGACATATACATAACCGAAACTGACATATTTATAAGTATCTGATTCGATTTTCATTACTGGCACTATCTCGCAGAAAACAAATATAATTAGAGATTATCTTGAAGACATTAATGAAATTCCCAAGTCACGTATGTTTTGGCCTCGTGAGATCTGGAGCAAATATGTGAATAAACTAGAGGTATACCTTTTCATTGTTTTTCTAAAACTTGTATGTGAAGGTGTGTATGGATTTGTGTTTTGAAAATAATTATAGTTCGAAGTCTTTATAATTAGTTTAGACTATTTAGATAAACAGATATAGGTTCTGATATTAGTTTTTAGTCAGTTATGGGAAATCAGTTTCATACCAGCTGCAACAATAAAACTGACATGTTGTAGGTTTCAATGTCAGTATTTCACATTACAGAAACCTTCAATTTCCTTTTTACAAACTGTCTCTGTTTTCCACAAACTATTATTTTTGGTCTATTTGTTTGTTACTTTCTTAAATCATCAGAATTTGGCAAATGCTCAAGCATTGTCTGATTGTTGGTACTTCAAACAGCGTATGCGCCTCAAAACACTATTTTGTACCACCCGTTTATATGATTATGATTATCAATATCACATAATCACTTTCAAAACAAACATGCACGAGTTAGAGTTTTATGTTGCACTTGTGGGCATTATGTAAAGGTCGTTTTGAATCACGAGGCAGTATTCTCTTAATAATGATTTTTGAAGTTGGAACTGGCATCTAATCAGTTATTAATGATATGCACCACAGGACTTGAAAGAAAATGAGAATTCAGAGAAGGCTGTTCAGTGCCTGAATGATATGGTGACAGACGCTTTAATACATATTGAAGAATGCTTAGAGTATATGTCAAAATTACGTGATCCAGCAATCTTCAAGTTTTGTGCAATACCACAGGTATGTCTTCGGGAGATTTCCCTCTAAACATTGAACACTATTTACTAGAGGTGGTAAAAGTGGTGGGTTTACAGGTATTAGATGGATCCCATTCTAACTAATAAAATTAGTTTTACCCCATTTGCCTGTTAGATGCAAAGTATAACCCAAATCAACCTGTCTATCGTCAAATGGATTGATACTACTCGATCTTCTATGTGGACATTATACTGAATATGAGTGTTGTCTTATCAGGTCATGGCAATTGGTACCCTAGCTTTATGCTATAACAACATTCAAGTTTTTAAAGGGGTGGTGAAACTAAGACGTGGTAAGATTACTGTTTGTTTCTGCACTTTTTATGTGCTCATTTTTTTATTAGTTTCTTGCACGACCCTAGGTCATCAAGTTTCTTGATAATAATGGGGTGTCTGGATGTTCGTTTTGACAATGATTATGTGACATTGAGTTGTCTGAACCATATGATCATTTGATCAAAACAAGCGATAGAAAATATTATTTGGATGTGCCTTTACTGTTTGAAGAGTAACAAGTAACTTTGTTTTACCCTCAGATGATTAGTTTTGTTGCCGCCATATATGACACCTAAATGACATAATCAGAAGTAGAACAGTTTTAGTATTCAAATCCGAATACCAACAATGGTTATGGAGTATCACACTTTCCGTACCATTGTAATTCAGTAGGAAAGTAATAAAATCCCAGGAACAACCATTTACATTGACAAATTGTTGCATTACGTAAATACTATGCTTCGTTTATGATATCTTGTAATTGCTTCTAGCGTATGTGTGATTGATGGCCTCCATTTGTAGGTCTTACTGCAAAAATAATTGATCGGACTAAAACGATGCCAGACGTGTATGGTGCATTTTATGATTTTTCCTTGTTGCTAAGGTCAAAGGTATTGAATTAATTAATTTGCTAGAATGTCTCAATTTGTTTCAAGACGTTCTATTTGTTTTTATTGAGAGTTGCTGCTCCCTTTTCCAGGTTAACATGAAGGATCCTAATGCACATACAACAATTACTAGGATCGAAGCTGCCCAAAAAATTTGCAGGGACTCGGGCACCCTCAGTAAAAGGTTAGTCAGACATATATTAAAACTTTACATACATGACGATGGTATTGTACAAAAATCAATCGCAACTAGTTTGTTTTTTATTTTAAAATTGATCTTTTTTGTTTATTTTGGGATGTGGGGATTCCAAAATTTAGACTAACATTGATTGTTCTAGTGTTTCAACCGAAAATGTTTTCGTTTGGGGGTTACAATATGGATTTGAGTAAATGATAAGTTCTTTTAAAGCAGGTCTCATCGGTTCAGATGTTAAAATATGATATACTCGACTCATGAAATCTAAAACTGAACTCCAATCTTATAACGAATAAGTAACTCTGAATCTCAATGTGTAAGCGCTTTTGTGTTTCTCAGGAAATCTTACATAGGTGGTGACGTGCAAAGCTACAGTCCAGTTCTGGTAAGAATCCAAATTTCCCTTTTCATGATACAAAATTCTTCTCGTAACTATGTATCATGATGCTTATGCAGATTGCTTTTCTTATCATTATACTGGCAATTCTTTATGCATATGGATCCGCTAAATGGCACTAATAAATCGGTAAGCTTATTCATTAAACCATCAACATCAATTATTATGTGCTCATTTTTTTTTTGACAAGTGTAACTGTCTCATAACAATCGTTTAATTTCCAGTATGAAGAATATAAGTATAAAATGACAGCCATTTAAAATGATGAAAAATAAATTAGTTTTACTTAAAAGGATTGGTTTAGTTCCTGGTCAGAGCGGTCTGTCAACCATCGTTTTAGAAACTGTAGAACTTACATAGTGAAAATCTTTGATATGGGATGGCTATCTATTAATCAGACTGACTAACGTTTTATGGTAATAGATATGTTTAAAACTAAATTTTCATTGTTATGCAGAGGTGTAGGCAGTATGAGGATGCAAAACGTTTGAGGTGCGACCTTGTAGTAAAGGTGTTGTTATGAATTCTATGATGATTCATTAGCCGTGTTGTGTTAAAGCACGAAACTGTGAAATGACATGATTTGTATTAATTCTCTTCAAGAGAAAATACTTTTAGTTGTGTCTGAGTTTCCCATAGAATATAGTATGACTTATGGGGAAAAGGTCGAAATTTGATTGTTATGAATGTTTCTATGAATTTGATTCGGAAATCCTGGAATTGGCTACAAGTTGTTGAAATGAGAATATTGTTTTAGTGTTCGTATTGGTGTTTTAGGTTTGTATTTTCTAGGTAATTATTGTGATGTTTGCATACTCATGCTTCACTGTTTAAATCATTATATTATAGCATCAGCACCATTTACATTAAAATTTTCCAATATTCGTCAGAAACAAAATCAAGTGCTTAACGGCATTCTTGCCAAGGTAGTATGTCTTTCAGCCGACTCAAGTCCAACCTTATAAGAGGTTCCAACACGCAGATCCCAAAAACACAAATTCTCCTCCAAAAATGACTCCTCTTGTCGGTGAACGCATTAAATATTTACCTAAAGCGGTAGGCCTTTGAGCAGATCCCACGTTAGCTCCAAGACGTGGGTGTTTAACTAGAAAAGTAAATGCTTGAGCTTGAGAAGCTTTTGGTCCAGTGGGTCCGTAAAACTCACTGGGATAAGCCGTATTATTGAACCAGACCAAAAAAGCAATGAAACCAAAGACATATATAGCTGCTAAACTATAAGATTAGTAAGCCTCTCCAGACCATACAAGTGCACGATGAGCCCATGCGAAGGGTTTGGTTACGATATGTCTAATAACCAAATATGATACTTGGGGTAAGTGGCTGAAGGTCCTGATACATCAATCTACCATTTGGATCTTTGTCATCTAACAAGCGGAAATGAATAAACGATGTTTATGTGAATGAAACGAATACGAAACGAAACACAAATGAGTAAATATTAATCAAATCTTGTATATTACATGATAAGGGCAAAACATATAAGACTCGATCAAACAAATAAGCTCCCAAACATCAAAAATCTCTCAAAACCGAACTGCTCAGGCGACACTATTAGAGCAACCAACATTCAAACAGTTAACTAAGTGACCCTCTGAAATGCAACATGGTCCTCTATATACAGACAAAACAGGTGACGCTAGCTCAGTGTCGCTTAGACGACCCTAGTGCTATTTTCGCTACACTTAGAAATATTCTAACATTTACAACTCGAAAAACAAAATACAAAAGACACGACTTTCTAGACAAGCTAATTGACACAAATGTATATGCACCAACAACGTCAAGTTGGTGATATTTAATATGATAATTATTATTCTACAAATCTTAATAAGATAATTATTGCTCTATTCCACAAGATAATCAAACCATAACACAATAAAACATTAAATCATCAATGCACGGTAGTACAAAGAAACGTTTGCCTGGTAAAGAAACTCACAAATCTTCTAAAAGATTCAAAAATATCAAAACTGTGTAAAGGGAAACAAGAAGAAAAACCCCAACTTAAAAAATCGTTCGCAAAATCAGAAAGAGAAAAACAAGAGAATGTACAGTACGATTAATGGAAGTGTGTTTTGTTTTGTTTTGTTATAACAAGCACACCAACTCTGTTAATAATGTAAAAATACCACTTTCAATGAGCAAAAGAAAATCGCTCTAGAATATGTCAGTTACTTTGCTTGCAAGAACACGCTCCCGTCTTTCAATATATCCCAATGGAAACCAACCTGCTTTCCCTGTGCACTCACCTTCAGCCCAACCATTATTAGAAATCTGCAAAGTATTACGTGTCACTTGGTTAATTTTATGATTAGCATTTTCATATTACTTTTCCTTAAGTACCCTGGATCTATCTTTCTATGTATAAAAGAAGTTCATTTGAAGCGATTTTAGAGTGATTATGTCCTATGAAATAATCACAACCGGATGATCAAATTATGTAAAAAAAAACCTTAAATAGTCGAATATCAATTCTAAAACGCACAGGGAACCATCAAAACACAAAATTAAAGCAAACAGGGAACCATCAAAACACAAAATTTAAGCAAACCACATACCTTTCTGATAACAACATAATCTCCAAGTGATAAACTAAGCTCTATATCAGACTCGGCCTGATATGTATACATAGCCTGAAACCAGTAGAAGACATGCACATTAAACAACCATAAACGAAGGTGTCATTAGTAAAATGAAAGATTATGATGGTTAGTTGGTTTCAATAAACTTGTAGACTTACCTCTCCCAAAAAGTAGTCGACTTCATCATTTGAACCATTTTGCATTGGAGAAGTGAAGACATTATTTACGTCTTCGTATGATGGAGGTGGAGGCATTTCCACAGGCGGAGTAGGAGCAGCTTCAATTCGTTGTCTCTCCGATAACATCTACATGTTGCCCAACAAATAAGCATGCCATCAATCCACAAACTGCAGTAGCTCATGAGTTGGTTTATGTATGCTAAAATTAGGTTGCATAATATGTCCAATGGGTCAAATAGGAAATTTTTAAAGCTTAGCTACAACTAAACAGGTTAAATGGGTTGGAAGTTACCAAACTCCCTAAGTGTTTTCAAATGCTTAAACAACCGCCTACATCCCTTCAGATTATAGTTATTATAATCAGTTACATTAATTTACCACTGTAGTTTATAATCTTATTTAATTTAATACGTTTAGTTATAAACTATTATAAAAGAATGTGGATGTTGGGTCAGATGTAATTAAAGATTATCAATTTTGCTCATCACTTAACCAGCAAAGTTTGTCACCTCTAAATTTTGTATCAAGAAGAATCTATATTTTAAGCCGAATTTTAACAACCCATCCTATGCGAAGCCCCTAATTCTTTTACCAATCTTTTTTGTCTGTCGAAGGTTGGCCTTTCATAGATGGTTATATTTATCAGTTTTATGGGTTGCCTTAAGGACTCTGACCTTTGGAAAGGATTAACAAAATATTTGTAACTATGGTTATATTCAGAACACTAATCACTATGGTTTCTGGACTTTCGAGTTAGTGTAGTTCTACGCGATTTTCTATATCCAAAAGAATCCTTATATATTTCCAACCCACCTCTTGAATCTCATCAAATACTGACTGTAAGAATAGAAAATACAAGTAAATTCCAAAGGCGAGAATAAAATATTGCATACCTCGCCTTCAAGCTGATCCAGAACCTGAAGAACCTTTTGGTGGTAGGCCCGTTCTGATTCAATCTTATAAAAAAACAAGTTTCAGATAAAACATCACAAATGTTCATTATATTAGCTCATTAAGTGGAGTGATTCTACCATGGAAATTAATCTCTGTAGGGTCATTTTTTGCTGTTGGGATTCAACCGCAGCCATTGCTGATGCAGCTTCTCTTCCCAATATTGCCATGTTGGATTTCAAATCATGTAATTTTGATTCTGCTGCTTCAAGTTTCGTAATCATGTCTGGATTGCCAGCCCCCTCTCTAACTCTTGCTTGTCTTTTAGAAACTTCAACGGCCTGTCAATTTCAAAGGGAAAAAAGTATCGTCACGCTATGTTGGAAGATCCAAGATGACAATTTCATAAAAATAGCAACAAGAAAATCATAAATGTTAACACCATAATGAAACACCTGTGCTTCAGCCTCTTGCCGCATTCTATCATAGCGTTGAGCAAGATGTCTGGCATCTTCAAGTGGAGCGCCCATAACCATTGCTCTTAACGGCTCCACTACCTGTGGGTGATTTCACAAGGTTATAAAGGTGGATAATGAAACAATTATAAAATTGTGTAGTGTTTAACATGTAGGTCTTTTCTTTATTTAGGCTTTACCAGCTAAGCTAGACACACTATATTATAATATTCCCCCAAAATGCAATAATTTTTTCTTCAGGGATTTGCTTCTACAGACTGTGGCAAGGATGATACAAACCTGTGTCCCAAAAGATTTAAGTAAAATTCCTCGTTCCTTCTCCATGTGGGCACGAGCTCGTGAAAAGTTTTTTGCAGCTCTAGATAGTGTACTACCGCTAGTGCATGCATTCTCAACACCGTACTTTCTACTATCTTCAGACAATTTAGTTCCTGTTCAAGAAGTTCAATCATGTGAACTTTGAACAATATATCCATCTGGTGAACTTGAACTAAGGTTAGAAAAAAGTATCACCAACCTATTTCAACTTGTTTGGAACCAGTAACTATATATCCTTCAACACCACGAACAACGTCCCTTTGGAAATGCTGAGATAAAGAAGGAGCAAATTGTAATGACGAGAAGAGAGAAAAGTTAATTTTATAATCAGAAATGTTAAGAATTTTTATATCTTAAAATTGTTTTCCTCGTGGATTTGGTTCTTTGTTCTTTAGAACAGAAAAAGCACCTCCAACAGGAGGGTGAAAAGCAACCTTGGCAGCACGTGTAGATATATATAACTTCTCAAGTTTCTGATGAAGCTTGAGTTCTGTCTCATCTGTAACAACATTGTCTGATCCTCCATAACCCCCACCACCAAACTGCTTAAAAACTGCCTGAAAGTAAAATAAAGTCTTATTATTTTGATCAAAGACGGTGATGAGGAAAAATATATCGAAAACAATAAGGTTTCACATGTAATATATGAAGTCTATTAACAAAGTAAGCAATCAAAGTGAAGCATATCATGTAAAAGTAAAACAAAAAGATCTGAAAAAACAAGCTCTCGTAGCAACCAATAAAAGCCATATATGTTCACAATAAACAAGCACCTTTGATTAGTTTGTGCATTATGTTCGATTTAGGATATGGATGAAACCGAAAAACTTGTTCATTATTCTGGAGGTTAATGGTAATCAAACTTTACTATTCCGTGAAATTATCGTATGAATCATTTTGTTTAGATTTTCCAATGTAGACACCACACTGCACAAATGAGTCAAATCCACACAATGTAGTACAGTAAGTTACATTAAATAACATGTGGATTAAAAATGGTAAGAAAAGTGTCCGCTAGAACGGAAGTGCAGGAGTTGTATATTCCAGACATAAATATAATAATCTGGAAATCTCCAGCAGTTGTGCACGTCAATTTTTTAGTAGCATTAGTAGTTACAGAACTAATGCACAAACAATTTCTACCAAAAACTTTGGATAGCAAAATAATTACGTTACTCTACTAATATATTTAAGGGAATCCCAATACTATATTACTATTAAGTGCTAAGAAATAAATTACAATATTTTCATAGCCGAGAGTAATTCAACAAGAGGAACTTTCTAAAGAAAGATTAAGTTTAGTGTCTGAAATTTAACAATAAGTCTGTAATTCAAATACTAGCGGATGACAACTGTTTTAAAGCAATTCTTTCCGAACTGATGATTAAGCTTCAACAAAACCTCCATTCTGTTAAGAAACTACATTTGTGATAAAACTATACTTCTGGTTGTTATCACATGCACACATTTATTTCATTATTTGCACTAACCGATTGATATGATCTAAGCAATACCTAAAAGTATAAACAAGATCGACTTTTATATTTGCACTTACCATTTAATATAATCCAAGCAATACTTAATGATTTATTGTGTATATATTTATATACGATGATCAATTAAGATATAAAATAAGTTGCCCTAACACTCCCATCTATATGCAGAAAAATTCAAATGCTTACTTTAGCAAGTTATCTCCTGAATAAAATCTACGTAAATAAAAAAAGTTTACTTTAATAGATTATCTTCTGGCCAAGGCCCCGAGCAATGCATATTATATGAGCTCATTCAAGTTCAACTATACGAGACCTATTCGAAAGGAAATTTCTAACTCGTCTATATAAGGCTGAAGTTACAAAATTTCCTTAAACGTGCTATGCATACCGAACATGTAGAAGACGTTAACAACGTAGTAAACAAGTAGCTATAACGGGAAATACATATGAACCAATGTGTTCAAACTGACTATTTCATGAGTCAACAATTAATAGAGTATATTAAACTCTATAAAAAAGAGTTCGAATTCACTCGATATTTTCCATTTACACACAGAAAATTACATTAAATTAAATTAAATTTCGCAGATTAATCTAATTAACAAAATCAAATGATATTTTTTAATTATATTAAAAAAATAAATTAAAAAAAATGATGTGAAAGTGTGAGGTGGATTATGGGTTTAAAAAAAATACCTGTTGTTGTCTAGCAACTTGTTCACGTAGCTTGGTCGCCTGTTTCCTGATCGCTTCCATTCACTCACCGGAATATATTTGAACTGAGTTTCGCCGAACGGATCTAATTTTATTTCTTTTTAATGTTCAAATGGAATTCTTTTGTTTTTTTTTTTTTTAAGTTTTGAAAAGTTATAAGTGAATTACATAAATCGTCCTTCAACTATCATTTGAAAAACAAAAACAAGTATCTATATCTATATCTATACTATCTATAAAGCATTTGACCATAAAATCTTAAAATTGAAATTTAAGAAGAAAAAGACTAAAATGCCCCTTATTTATCATCTAAATATAAATTAATTTTTCAAGTTACTTTCCTTTCTTTTCACGTCACTTTCCTTATTTTTTATTATTTACCCTCTACTAAATTAAATTACAATTAATTTGACTAATAATTTTTCACAAAAAATTTCAATTCAAATAATTTCTTACATCTAATTGTCATATCTAAAATGTTAACAAAATTTTTTTTATTAAGTTTCGCATATCATAACCTGTTATGTTCAAAGATCTTGATTTGAAACCGCAACCGAAATTTTTTTATATCCCCGGAGATGATGGATGACCTAAAGCTTTTACCACGCAGATGATATATGAGTCAAAAGACCACTAAAAACTATTACACTTAAAATATAGTCGCAACACTAGAGTCGGAAACTATAAAATACAATATGATTATGGTCATTCAACTATATATTACCACTCATCTTTAACGGGAAGTTCGAATTTGGACTGAACTCAATGCTTTCTTTAATCGAAACCAAAAACTATTAGACCCAACATATATATAGTATTTTATAGTTTGAACGATCGAACGAGAACAATTTTCTAAAACAATCAAATGAGTTTACTACATCACCACATATATGAAAAAGATATAGATAAAATGAGTTTGAAGATCGATGAACCAAACCATAAACTATTACATTCAAAATATTAATCGTGAAACAAGACACTAACAAAAATCATTACCGTATATAAATATATAAAATGATGGCCCGAAGGGGCGCACCACCATAAATGGTTATCGTATAATTCATTTTCTGGTTCGAAAGACCGAATAAGAAACTTTTACAACATAATTATTTTTATGCTCCGAGTGCCCGAACGGCTCGAACCATAACTATAATTTATCTTGAGAATGAGAAACTACTATAAATTGTTACCATAATTTTCTCTAATAAAAATTTTCTTTCCCGCTGCATCGCGCGGGTTTCATACTAGTAATCATTATAAAAAGGAAAAAAAGCGTTGGAATAAATTTATGAAAAGGAAAAAAGCATAGGAATAAAATTGTTCAGTTTGTTGAAATGAAAAGGAAAGAAAAGGGTCCGGTGAAGTGAAATGAGTTGTTGATAAAGGAATCTGATGCTTTACGTTTTTCATGTTTCGTATTATATGTTTTGTCGGCATAATTTTTAGTAAGCAACACAATGAAACTAGACTCATATGTCAATCATTTATATCATTATTTATTTTTTTAAAATTATTCAACCCTAAATTATGAATATCATTTTGCTACAAGAGAGTGAGTTATGTTATAAGTTTTGGCACAAACCAAACATCCTTTTGGTGAAAAGGGTTATGTGTTTTCGACATGGTTTTTCATGTTCCATAATGGTCTCAATTTAAATGATGGAGCAAGTGATAGCCAAGAAAACAATCCTAATTTTCATATTATTGTTCGATAAAGTTTAGAAATATTTTACTTATTTAGTGAGTTTTATTATTAATTAGTATTAGTATTATCTTTATTTTATTTTAAATATTATATTAGTTTTCTAATTACATTATTATTAGTCTCTTATATATAGGGTTATTCCTTTTTTATTATGTTTTTCTGCATTTAATTTATAAAAAAAGTGTTGAGAATTATTTTCTCAACTCTCATGTCATATAAATTGTCACATCCCACATTTGAAGATCATCATAACACATTATAGGTTAATTAACAGAGAATATCTAAATACATGCATTGAATAACAATAAAACGTGACATGACGTCGCACAATCATAAAAAGAGACTTATGTCTTGTGGAGTCAATCCACAATGTCAAATCCAACATAACAAAATATAAGTAAAACTCATAACAATGCATAATATCCAAATGAAAAATGACTTAAAATAAATCCAAATGCAGCTTAATGGTCCATGCTAACTCCAAGTACTTATAGCTTCCTTACGCCTTATCGTTACCTGAAAGTCTAGCTTAAAGTGTCAACTCGATGGTTGGTGAGTTCGTAGAGTTAAAAAATAGCAAACGTAAACCTTGTTGTGTGAAATCATAGTCAAATTTTTATTGAGAGTGTGAATATGAAAATAGCTAAAGTAAGTCAAGTAATAACATTGAGAGCAACAGCTTGTCAACGCATGCCCAACTCTTATTGTAACCGGTGTTTCAGAAGACGACCTTGTCGGACGTCTAGCCGGAATTTCAAGGTTGCCGACCCGTCTAGGCCTGAGTCGGTCCAAAAAGACGGTCAACGGAAGTCAACGGGTCAAAGTCGGGTCGCAATCGGGTCAAAAACAAAATTAAACTAAAATTAGGCTTTTTTGTTTACCGTTATTGTTTTCTTTCTTTCCTTCGTTGCTCCAATCGGGTTTCTTCTTTCTAATTTCTTCTAATTCGATATATTAATAAGGATTTATAAGGTCTGATTTCTTAATCCATTTGTCAATTTCTTCTATTATTATTATTTTCGATTTCGAATTTAATATATCGATTTTTTAGTTTAATATTCAGTATAAAATGTGGATTATATAGTATAATGTATTTTGAAGTACCTTGTTTATGTTTTAAAACATGAATATGTTAAAGTATTACATTATATTTATGTTTGACAACTTGCAATATGTTAAAGTTTATGTTTACATCTATAATTAATTAATAATACATATAATTTTGAATTAAATATATAAAAGTCAACAAAAGTCAAAATCCGACTAGTCACCGACTTTGTCAACTAGTCCTTAGAATTTCCCGATCGACTCGCCCCCGACTTACAAGTTTTCGAACCTTGATTGTAACCATTGCATTGTTGTCGGCACAAACCACCATAACTGACATAATCATCAGCTATAGTATTCAAAGGATTTGGCCAAGGTATGTATCTTACCACGTAAGATAATAGTATGTGTAAGTCTTACCTTAGCGGTGAAACTAAATCCCACATGTGTAAAACAGTTGTAATTGTAAGTCTTACCTCGTAAAACAATTGTATTTGCATAACATATAGAGCACATTGTATCTACCTAACATATATAACATATCACAAATACATGTCCAAAAATAGCAAATCCCTTGAGTATATGTTTCTATAAATAAAAACATTCTATTTATAGTAAGTTTCTAAAAATAATAAGTTTACAAAAATAGAAAGTTTCTAAAAATAGAATGTTTCCTTAAATAGTGTGTTTCCAAAATTAGTAAGTTACTAAAGATAGTAAGTTGTCGAAAATAATAAGTTTCCTGAAATAGTAACCTTCCATAAATAGAAAGTTTCTATAATTAGTAAGTTTAAAACAAAGTTTTGAAAAATTGTTGAAGCTAAACTCTCCCCCAAAAGTTATTGAAAACATTGAAAAGTGCGGCTACGAAAACTCACTTTAGTAGTTGATTTCATTCGAAAACTTGCGAAAGATATTAGCTTCCTAAAAATTAATTACAAATAATTTAGGATATCAATAAATTAAATTATTTTTATTAAGATTTTTAGATTAGTATTGATATTTTATAAAAATTCCATAACTTGATAGACCCAAAAAAGTTATTTTGTTTGGACAGTTGTTCAAATTCGAATTTTTAAAAAATACAAAACGTCCTCATATGGTAATATAAAAATTAATTTAAGTAATTAACGTATTTAAGTTGTTCGAGTAAAAATTACAAGGTCTAAATAGAAAATTAGAATTTATTAAAAATCGTGAAATAAGATTTAAAAGTTGCTATTTTAAAACTCAGCAAGGATCTTCTGTTTTGTGTTTAGGTTTTGACTGGCCAAACATGCCCGATCGACTTGAGATCATTTGCATTTGAAAATAGACTCAAAGAACTTAATTTTTCAATTTGGAATCATTTAAAAATATTAAATATTGATCAAGTTATGATCTTGTAAAGTTAGAGTTTGAAATCTGTCCAGAATATGAAAAACGTGTTTAGTTGAATATCTTTAAACAAACAACTATTAAATCATCATTAATTGTTATAAATCTTAGTAGAACATATTAGGTTGTAAAATTCAGGAATTTTTATTAATTTTCATGATTTTTAAATTATTAAACGAATTAGGCTTAAGAAAATAATATCGGTAAGATAACCTGATTAAACGTGAGAAACAATCTTGAACGATCTTGAAAACCCCATGATTTTTGGAAAACGAATTTGATCTTAGGGATAATGATGATGATGATGATTATTAACTCTTGGTTTTGGAAAGAAAAATCGATTTTAGGGTAACAGGTTTAGTTGTATTTATATGTTAGGAAACCTTATTATAGAAACATTGGATTAGCTAATTTAATTAAATAAAACAAAATCAAATTAAATATTCAAATTCATAAAAAAGAAAAAACAAATAAGTAAATAAATAATAATAATAATAATAATAATAATAATAATAATAATAATAATAATAATCGGCTTATTAAAAAAGAGACCGATTACTTTCTTATTAAAAAAGCGACCGAGTACTTTTTTTATATCTTTTTTATTCTTTTTACTTTAACCCTTAACTATTACTATTTTCTATATTTAACCAATAAGTAATATTATTTATACTTTTAATAAATATTATTATTGCTTTAACTTTAATTTATTATTAATATTTTTTGATGATTAATCTTTTTTAATAACATTATTTATTATCTATTGATATTATATGTCACAAATTATTATTATTACTCTCTATATTAGATCTGGTCGCTACCTATGGTTCTGTGCCCGGGTCAGTTTTTCGGGTTTTTTTCGGGTGGGCCGGCCCTTTGGTTTCCGGGTTGGGCTTTATCTTCGGGTATAGGTATTTTTTTGGTTGATAGCGCTCGCGTTTCTATTTCCTCTCCACGTGTCTCTGTGCTGGCTAAAGCGGTGGCATATCTACTTCTTCTCCAGGTATTCGTCTTCCTCTGCTGGTTTTCTTCAATTTGTTCTGCTCAGCTTTTCGTGCTTTCTTACTTCCGGTGAATCTTTTGATCAAAACTTCTGTTCAGGTTCTCAATTTCATCATTCGATCTCAATCAATTCATCGTTTTTACAATTGATTCTTATCCGATTTACTCTCTTTTAATTTAATTGATTAATTTATTAATTAGGGTTTGGTTTTAATTTATATGTTTTTGCATATAATTCATCTTTTGTTTTGATTTTATATTTTTAATTTAATTCAAGATTAGTACTACTCAATCGGATTTTGCTAAAAAAAATTAGGGGTTTTGGTGATTATGTGGAAAGTTTTGATTTTTATTTAATTTGTTGTTGTAGGTCGTCGTGTTTCCGGGGGAACTGAGCGGTTATCAGGTCCACGAGCCATGGAGGTAACGTTTTTACTGACCATATTTTCTTGTCATTTGCTTCTTCATTATTTAACTAAATGATTGAACACACCAACTTATTCGTTATTGATACCCTTCATGTTTTGAATTGTTTCTTAGAAATACAAATACTAGATACTCAACTACCGTTCATGTTTATAAATTGACAACAATTGTTTCTTCTTTGTTGATAGAATTTTCTGTAATGTTTGTTGCTTGATATTTAGGTGAAGCAATGGCTGTAGCTATTCAACCTTCCATGGAAACAGTGACCAAAAAGAAACCTCCAACTAAAGAAAGACGAGTAGTTGTCACAGGGATGGGTGTGGAAACCCCAATTGGTAACAATCCAGATGATTTCTATACCAATTTGCTTAAAGGTATCAGTGGAATTACTGAGATTGAGGCTTTTGATTGCTCCAACTACCCAACCGTATGTCTTTATTCCTTGCTTTTCTCGATTTTTAAAGTTTGATTATACTTGGTGGCATAACGGGTTTTGGGTCACAGAGGATTGCTGGAGAGATAAAGAATTATTCAACAAATGGATGGGTGGCACCAAAACTCTCTAAAAGGATGGACAGGTTTATGCTTTACATGTTAACTGCTGGAAAGAAAGCACTTGCAGATGCTGGACTAACCGAAGATCATTTGAACGAGATTGACAAAACTCGATGTGGTGTCCTCATTAGCTCTGCTATGGGTGGTATGAAGGTAATAATATTATACTATTCTGCATGTGGTGTCCTCATTAGTAACTTTGTATTATTAAGAGACTTTTGCGTCTATTTAGGTTTTTAATGATGCCATCAAAGCTTTACGGGTTTCATATAGGAAGATGAATCCTTTGTGTGTACCCTTTGCAACTACTAATATGGGATCCGCAATGCTGGCCATGGATCTGGTATGCTAAATGCAGTGATGTTACAAATTCACACAACATCTGATTTTTATAAGTGCTCATTCGTAATTTGTTTTTCAGGGATGGATGGGTCCAAACTATTCTATCTCTACCGCTTGTGCCACAAGCAACTTCTGTATATTGAATGCAGCAAATCACATCATCCGAGGTGAAGTTGTAAGTGTATTTGTGTTTATATCTATTAGCCAAATGGTTAAATTTAACAATTCAAAATAGCTTTCATTAGTCGTTTTCTGAATCTATATCTAAGCATGTAGAAACTTTAATTGCAGGATGTGATGCTTTGTGGTAAGTTGTATCTAAACCCGTTATATAAACTTTAATTACTTCTCTGTTATTGTTTCGGTTATTATTCAGATGCTGTCATTATTCCTATAGGTATTAAATTGTTTTTTTTCTTGTGTAAGTTGTCAAAATAGAACATCAATAGCTTACGGCTTAACAACTGATGAATTTGAACCCTTGTGACCATTTTATCAACAAAAAAGAAAAAGTCATTCTTTACCGGGTCAACTAAGTATTTGCAAAGTGAATTTCCTTGGATCAGAAACCATCAAGCGAGATTCAAACATGAGACCTTTAACCCATGGTTAGCTTGTATATTTCGAAATCACCACTTGCGCCAATTGTCTAAGACCTCAAAAAAGTTCGATTTATGTTTGATTTATGAGAGCATCTGAGCTAATAGAGTTTAAATGAGTTTTATTAAGTGTGTTATCTTTTACTTAGACATTCTTTTGCCAGTTACTTTCTCTAGAAATCCCAAATGTTCGAAGTTAGTTATCGACTATATGGAATTTCCCCCTTCGAGTCTGTTTACCCCTCAAACATTCTTCGGAATTTTAATGTTTGGATTAATGAATGTTATAGTTACCTGATTATTTAAGAGTGAGTTGGGTTTTGGTGGACTTGTATTTCTAAATGTGTGTTATGTTATTTGAAACCATAAAGGATAAAAGTGAAGTTGAATCCCAAGATACCGCGGTTACAGAAACTAGAAGTGTCACTGGATTTTTATATGCTTCTCATCATGGAATAGAAGGAGCCGTTGAGTTTAAACCAGGGAGTAACAAAAGAAGACCGACTTGCCTGGACTCGAGACCCCTATAATAAAGTCACGACCTCGAACAAATGGCATGATAGTACCATCAATCAGTGCCCCAGAACATAACATTCTTAAACTTCTTGAAGAATCGGGGATGTAAGTTTATGCTGTACCGTGCATTAATTCAAACACTATATGCTGTATTTTCGAAGATTATGACTGTACATGTTGATATGTTGTATTATGCCACCCAATTTTTCATTTACATTTTTCAGGTTAGACGCAATCTGGAGCAAGCAAAGAGCTTGCTAAAGGCTGTTGATGGGAAGAGGCGATTAACATTGCATCTGCAGCCGCTCTTAACATCAATGATTTTGTTTTTCCTCAGGTTACTTCACTCTTTGTGAAACGCAAACTCTTTTTAGATAATATACCGAATCTTGAATACCTTGGTCATTAATTAATTTATTATAAGTTAACATATTCAAACCTCAAAGCAACGGAAACTATCACAGTGGCAGGAAATTCAGATAACATCGCAACAGAAACTCTGTCTGCACACACCACAGGCAAACGTAAACCAACAGACGCAACAGGTACACATACTTTATAATAAATAATAACTACAAGAAATCTAACAAAATATATCCACATTTTCGCAGACAAACTACAAAACTTCAATCCAACAAAACGTGAGCGATACCCAGAATAGGTGCGGAAAAAAAAGGCAGCAGCTAATGTTGACACACATCACGACCTCCGTCTTTGTAACACCACCCGTATAGCTCTTATAATTACTAGAAACCGTCTATGGACGTGTAAAGGATATCGAACTTTTGTAATTACTAGAAACCGTAACAATCGCAGCCTCTAATCTTTTGTAAAGAATATCGAATGCAACCCTGTCTTCAATTATCAACACAATCTATCGAACTCGTGCAACGCACGAGGGTCTGCTAGTTATTATTATTACTAGCTTAGTGCCCGTGTATTACACGGGACTGAATAACAAACTTAATTTAAAATTTTATTATTCTTTTATTCATATATAAAATCAACAATATTACGGGGTAAAAGATAAACTAAATTCATTATGACATCAGCAAAGGCTAGTGCATTTCTAGGTGGACAACTTAAGAACTCGTCACGTCAGGTGACGTCATCCGTAACTCCCATTTATTAGATAAAAGAGATTGATACAAAGTGTAATAGAAAACTACAAATAATACATACAATAAAAATTATAGAAATAAGTAAATAGTATTCGATGAATCTTGCTAGGCTATACCTAAAGTCATACACATAACACTTAAGAAGATTACAACATATATGGCATGAAAACATTTATATATTTACAGTTTCATATATGTTACAATATCATATGTTTTTCCTCATTACAGTATTGAACTAACCGTAGATACAACAATCATGTGTCAGTAATAGCTTAGCTTGCCTGAACAGTAAGTATCAATCCAACTTTTTCTAGTTTGTGTTAAATGTTTTCTAGTACAAAATCTTCTTCAAGAGTGGAGTATGCATCAGCAATAGCATTTCCCTTTTCCAGTACACTGGAGGGGGCCGTCTGAGCTAGAGGTTGGATTACCGAATAACCGTGAGAAAGTTGGATATTTACGGGAAAAGAAAACCATAGATCATAATCATTTAATTGCAAAATATGTAGGGGTGAACAAACAGGCATGATGAGCAAGGGGTCAAAACGGGTTATTTGTTTTGTGCGGCTGAGAAGTTAGAATAGTCTCAAGGTCAGATTGGGACGAAACGTAATCACTTTCTTTATCCAAATTTTTTTGAGTTTTAATAATAACCAATGTATTAAATATGATAAGAAGAATTATAAAACGATTTAGAGTTTGTTATTCAGTTGATTACATATTAGAAAACTCTTCACCCATTTCTCACATTTCTTTTTTACTCAATCTTTTAATTTAATCCATTTCACCTGTTGGAAAAAAACACAACCCATAGCAACCCATTCAAATGTAATTCGGTCAAATTGCCACATCAAGGTAAAAATCATACATGTTTAATGCAGAACATGGTAAGAATTCTTTAGATTTGGTCGCCTTTGTCACGGAAGTCCTGATCTTTCAGATGGTCACCCGGTGTGGGTCGAACACCAGCAGCACCAGTAAGAAATCATGGAATGACTTTCTCCTAAGACATAATAAGTAAAAAAGAGAGAAATTAGTCAAAATAATCCAAAGTGAAATAAATTAGCGATAAATTAGACATGTTTTCCTAAGAAACCCAATTTCGATTATCGAGCAACTTCTCTTACTTCATTTCCGAATCTAGAACAAAATGGCAAATATCACGGAAAAAGAGTGTAACGCATAAGCACCAATAATCAAATTTACAACAATCATTTTAAACATAATTCGAAGAATGAGATACACAATAAGGTTTCGCGAAGCCGACTCAAAATCCTGTTTATAAGGGGTTCACATTCATTCTCACTATGTAAACAACTGACCATATGCCAAGAGACCCCACACAAGTTTGCTTTGCGTACAACGGGCTTATTTGGTGTGCGATTCAAAATGATCTGCGACAGATTGATTTTTCATCATATTAATGTACTCCATATAGTACAAATTCTATAGTGACCACCAATTTAGTATGCTAGTTATAAGCTCGTATAAGATAATTAAAACAGATACCCTAAAAGTTTTTCAGGTTTTAACCACCTCTATTTTCTTCACCAAACACTATTACAGACGACACAACTGTAACATAAAACATAGATCATAAATACGAACTATCCTAAAGTTCAGTACCAACAAACAAAATGAAAATTGAAATGATTCCAAAATAAGGATTTCAATTAAAGCCTATGACATACTGGTTAATATATTTTTCGACAAATATGGAATTGGTTATCAAATGAGCAAACAATGAAATCATATAATTAATAAGAATCGAATAAAGGATCAAAATTGTAAATTATTCATTCTATGTCCGGTATATTAAAAACAGGGATTTAATGAACATACCACATCAATTCATCAACAACAACAACATAAAACCCCATTAGAAATTGAAATGAAGAGAGAATACAAAATATGTCTGACTTGAATTATGTCCATATGACATAAACTTAACAATACCTGATGAGTCCATCACAAATGCTTGGTGCTCAAATAAAAATGTCAATATACTTACCATCGATGGTTGAGTGTTGGTGCGAATAATGGGAAAGAAGGCGGTGGGTGAACGACCCTCTAGCAATTCAAACTGCACATCATGCCGTCTCTAACAAATTTGATTAAAAAAAGCACTATATGTCATGATAATGTCAAATTTGAAAAAGGGGAAATCTAAAGATTCCAAGTAGAATGTTAAGTTGCAAAGAACCTGATGCAATTTCTTAGCAACTCAAGTCGGATCAAGAGGAAATAAGCAGGATGAAAGCACAATGTGCATAAACTTTATAAAACTTCAAAATCAATCCCCTCTCAAAACAATTCTCGACCAAATATAAAGAAAACAAATCTTGAAAACTAGGAAACATTCGAGACAAAATAGGAAACAAAATAAACTAAATAATCAATAAAATTCAAGAAGATATTTGACTTCAACAGGTTCGGGTTTGCAAGTCCAGCCACACGTTCTAACCTGGCCCGTCTGCATCATTCTCCCCCTCTTCGAAACGACTCGTCCTCGAGTCAAACGGATCTTCATCTTCAGGCACAAAAGGAGAAAGATCAGCGACATTGAAGGTAGCTGAGACGTTATAGTGACCCGGTAAATCAATTTTGTATGCATTATCATTGATGCGTTTCAGGACTTGAAATGGCCCATCTGCACGAGGCTTAAGCTTACCGAAGCGTCCTCCGGGAAAACGATTCTTACTTAAATGTATCCACACGAGATCACCCTCATTGAATATTACTTGCTTTCTATGCGCATTTGCACGCCGCTGATACACGATATTGTTGTTCTCAATTTGTTCACGAACCTGCTTATGTATAAGTTTGATCTGGGCTGACCGTTCTTCTCCGTCGCCACTAAAATGCTCAGTAATGGGTAACGGGGTGAGATCCAACGGAGTGAAAGGATTACGACCATAAACAACTAAGAAAGGACTCATGCCTGTAGACCGATGTGATGACCTGTTATAAGCAAATTCAGCTTGAGGAAGTACCAAATCCCATTGCCGAGGGTGATTTCCAACAAGACTACGAAGAAGATTTCCAAGGGTTCGGTTTGTAACTTCGGTCTGACCGTCACTCTGAGGGTGATGTGCACTACTGAAGTGGAGACGTGAACCTAACCGTTTCCATAATGTCCGCCAGAAATGACCCACAAACTTTACGTCCCTATCAGAGGTTAAGGACTTAGGAACCCCATGTAATTTAACAATTTCAGCAAAGTAAAGGCGGGCAACCTGACTTGCATCATAAGTCTTAGCACACGGTACAAAGTGTCCCATTTTTGAGAAACGGTCTACCACCACCATGATTGAATCTTTCTGTCTTTGGGTACGGGGGAGACCTACAACAAAGTCAAGGCTAACGTCCTCCCAAGGACCATCAGGAACAGGTAGAGGTGTATAGAGGCCCGCATTGGAGTGATGAGTTTTAGCAATATGGCAAACTCGACAACGGTCAATAATACGTGCAATGTTTGCTGCCATTTTTGGCCAATAAAAACGCTCCTGTACCAATTTCAAGGTCTTATCCCTTCCAAAATGTCCGGCTAACGCCCCCTGGTGACTTTCCAAAATAATGGCGTCTCGTAACGAACACCTCGGGACACAAATTCTGTTACCTTTGAACAAAAATTCTTCCTGCAACGAGTAACCGAGAGTAGGGTTTTCCCGACAGTGTTCCCATAGTTCAGAAAAATCCGGATCATTTGCGTAAAGTCCACGAAAAACATCAAATCCCTCGACTTGTATTTGTAAAGATGTGAGGAGTGTGCGTCGCCGGCTTAAGGCATCAGCAACTTTATTATCTGTACCCGCTTTATGTTTGATTACAAAAGAAAACTCTTGTAAATATTCAACCCATTTTGCATGTCGCGGGTTAAGCTTGTGTTGACCATTAATAAAACGTAGAGCCTGATGATCCGAATATAAGATGAATTCACTCGGTAACAATACTCAAGACTTCGAATAATTGCATAAAATTCTTTATCATACGTACTATACTTTTGTTTCGCGTCATTCAACTTTTCACTAAAGAAAGCGACGGGCCGTTTTTCTTGACTTAAGACACCTCCAATTCCAAATCCCGACGCATCACATTCAACTTGAAAAGTGGTCTGAAAGTTGGGTAATGTAAGTACGGGTGCACTAGTAACCCGTTTTTTAAGCTCTTCAAAAGCCACGGTTGCTGATGGTGTCCATACAAACTGATTTCCTTTAAGACAATCAGTTATGGGTGCCACAATTGAGCTGAAATTCCGGATAAAACGTCGATAAAAAGAAGCTAATCCATGGAAACTTCGAACTTCATGAATCGAGGTTGGAGTTGGCCAAGTAGTGATAGCCGTTACCTTTGACTCATCCATGCGTATTCCCTGTTCTGAAATAAGGTACCCCAAAAAAAGAACTTCGTGGGATAAAAAATGACACTTTGTGCGATTAGCATATAATTTTTGATCTCTAAGGATAGCGCAAACCTGGTGTAAGTGGTGAAGATGTTGGGACACGTCTTTACTAAACACCAAAATGTCATCAAAGTAGACGACCACACAACGACCAATCAGGGGTTTAAAAACATGGTTCATCAACCTCATAAACGTACTTGGGGCGTTTGATAATCCAAAGGGCATAACCATCCATTCATAGAGTCCGTCACGTGTTTTAAACGCTGTTTTCCACTCATCCCCGGGGCGCATTCTGATTTGATGGTAACCGCTGCGTAAATCAATTTTTGAAAAGATCGATGACCCATGTAACTGATCAAGCAGATCTTCAAAACGTGGCATAGGGAACCTGTACTTGATGGTTATTTTGTTAACCGCCCTGCTGTCGATACACATACGGTACGCACCCCCAGGTTTTGGTACTAATAACGCGGGAACGGCGCATGGACTCATGCTTTCCCGAATAAGCCCTTTATCCAAAAGCTCTGTCACTTGCCTTTGTAGTTCTTCGAATTCCTTCGGGTTCATTCGGTAAGCTGGCTTATTGGGAATAACCGAGCCCGGAACAAAGTCGATACAATGTTGCACTTCACGAACAAGGGGTAATCCGGCTGGTATGTCTTCTGGGAATACATCAGCGAACTCGGTAAGTAAAGGCTTGACTTCACCTGGTGTTTGCTCTAGGGGGCAGTTCTGTTCAGTGATCACAAGAGCATACATTAATGGTGGGGTTGTATGTTTGGTAAAATCAAGGAAAGCTGATTTGGTGAGAATGAAAGCTTCGGTCCCTGTTTTTCTATTGTCAAGCGGTGCTAATGTGATATTGTACCCGTTTTTTTTAAAAGAATAAGTATTTTTGAAACCATCATGTGTTGTTTTTCTATCATATTGCCACGGTCGGCCCAATAATACATGACAAGCATCCATCGGGATTACTTCACACCACACCTCGTCCGAGTATCGATCGCCAATGGAAAACTGAATGAGACAACGTTGGTTCACTTTAACTACATTCCCTTTTTTTAACCACATTAGTTGATAAGGATCAGGATGAGGTTCTGCCTTTAGTCCTAACTTCTCCACCATACTTGTTGCCACCATATTCTCGCAACTTCCACCATCAATGATTATAGTGCACACTTTCCCCTTTGAAGTACATTTTGTTCAAAATATATTATTACGGAGCCAACATGTATCATTAATGGGTGAGGATGAGACTGCATTAAGGACTCGGTGAGTAATTAACGATTCTCCCTTATCGGGATAAACAATTTCATCAACTATGCAAGTTTCTGTTTCATCCTCAGTGTCATATATTGGCATGGAATCTTCTGTAAAAGTGACAAGCTGTTTATTCGGGCATTCCCGAGCATAATGGCCTATACCGCGACATTTAAAACACTGAGATATTTTTGATGTTGCAGATGATGAATTAGATTGATTACCTGGTGTTTCGAATCTGCTGGTATTAGAACGATTTCCGGGTGTAAAAGAAGATTGGGTACGAACAATCTCGGTTTTACTGGGAAAGGCTTTTGGAGTAGTGACCTTGGCTTTAATATTAAGTTGTTTTTCTACCTTCAAAGCTAGTTGACAGACATCATTAAAGCTCCAATAAGGCTGGAGTTGAACCATATCTGAGATGTCGGTCCGTAAAGTCCCTAAAAACCGCGCTATCACCTGCTCTTCTTCTTCATCTGCCCCACAACGCATTCTAAGCCTGTCAAATGCAACAATTAATTCCTCAACAGAGGAATTCCGTTGGGATAGATTATGATACTCTAGAAAAGCTTCTTGACGATAGTTAGCTGGTAAGAATTTTTCTTGCAATAACTTCTTCATCTTATTCCAAGTGACAACTTTGGATCTACCCTCTTGAGCCCTTTTCTTTTTTGAATGATCCCACCACAGTGAAGCATAATGACGGAGTTTAATGGCAACGAGTTTTACCTTGTACTTGTCGGGGATGTCTTTCAAATCAAAGATACGTTCGACTGTTCTGATCCAATCAATAAACGCATCTGGTTGTGCTTTCCCATCAAATTCTGGAACTTCAATCTTAACCCCCATATCACGAAGGGGGTCATATTCAACTGAACGACGCTGTCTAGCCCTCCTGGCAAAAGGGTTATCGATTCCTCCTTCGTCATCCCCGATATCGTTATCGTTATCGGTTACCTCAAAACGACCTTCCCGTTGCAATTCCAGGTCCCGGACCCGTTGTTGCAATCTTGCAATCTCGGCGATGTCACGTGGGTCTCTTCCTTCATCTTCGTTGCCTCGTTCGGCGTATCTACGGTGATGATGCCGGAAACCTCCATGATCTCCCATAGATTCACTGCTGTGCTCTGATACCAACTGATGCAATTTCTTAGCAACTCAAGTCGGATCAAGAGGAAATAAGCAGGATGAAAGCACAATGTGCATAAACTTTATAAAACTTCAAAATCAATCCCCTCTCAAAAAAATTCTCGACCAAATATAAAGAAAACAAATCTTGAAAACTAGGAAACATTCGAGACAAAATAGGAAACAAAATAAACTAAATAATCAATAAAATTCAAGAAGATATTTGACTTCAACAGGTTCGGGTTTGCAAGTCCAGCCACACGTTCTAACCCGGCCCGTCTGCATCAGAACCAGTCCAAGTAAGTAAGATACAAATAAGCTATCAAAAGATGATCAAATAAGCTACAAATAAATAATCTAAAATTGTTTAAATAAGCAAATTACCGTTAACTAATTGCTCAAGATTTCTAAACCGAACCCAAGATATACATTTCCTTTGTTCAACAACATATATGAATATTGTTTCTTTGATTCTAGTTGAAGCATGATTGGAAATATAAACCTGCGATGAAAAGGAAAAAAACACAAAACCTAATTTCCATTAACAAAAATAAGAATGATTGGAAGCAAAATCAAAACAGCAATAATCTTGATGAAGGAGGAAACAAAACGATTCGGATGTGAGATAAAAAGGATTTTGATTTCAAAATCAAATTTGAAATCTCTTCATTGAAAATAGAAAACCAAAAAAATTAAAAGAGAAATCATGGAAAAACACATACCTTTTATCAAGGGATACAAATTTAAATGCTCAAGAAATCTCCAATTGGCTTTTGATTTCTATTCAAAATCACTCAAATACATTTTTAATAGGGTTGTATAATGAAATCGAAATACCTGAGTATTTGATGAAACGAATGAGGTCCGGGAAGAAAAAATTGAAAATCAAAAAGTAATTTCAATTTAAAGAGATGGAAGGTGGAGCGTAATCAGATGAAAAATGGGTGGCGTAACCCTCATTCATATCTTCCGTTATACACTTTTTGCATATCAAGAAGCCGTACCTAATTCAATTCAAAAAATATTGAACCTTGTATGATTTTGGGAAGGATTCATGGATTTAATTTCTGGCCAATGAAGATGTTTGTTGCTTCCAAAAAATTATCCTCCCAAGATACGTTACATCCCTTTTTTAATGAAACTGATTAAATTTAGATTAAAAATATAAAACTAAGTTACTCAATTATGACATCAGGCAAAGGTTAATGCATTTCTAGATGGATAGTCTAAAAACTCGCCACATCAGCTTTATGACGTCATCCGTAACTCCCATTTATTAGATAAAAGAGATTATTATTATTATTATTATTATTATTATTATTATTATTATTATTATTATTGTGAAAACTAACAAATGTGGTTATAATATTTTCGTTCTTAAAATAAAAAATTTTGATCTAAAATTGAAAACAGAAAATACCATTTTATTAGAAACTTTAAGTCAGCAGTCAAAATTACCCAAATTTAAACCCCACCGCAACGCGCGAGTTAATAAAATCCTTGTTAATTTCGTTTAGTAAAAAAAATATTTAAGTAATGTTGGTAATTTAATAGTTTACGTAAACCTATACGTAACACTAAATATTGGTACGAATCGAGTCACGATATTAATGAAAATACTTATTTATATAATATTTTTTATAGAAAATTATCATTTCTAAATATTGGAACATTTTATAATTACCTAGATCATATCCATGCACTATTTGTTTGAAGGAAATTTTTAAAAATAGAAATATCAAAATAGTTCTTGAAATAATTGTTGTAGAAATACTTATATCCATAAGTATTCAGATAGTGTCATTTAGGCAATAAAAGTTGGAAATCTAAATCTAGATTCACATTGCCTAAACTAGGAAATTGTACTCAAACCACATAATAAAATTTTAACTCAAACGTTTTGATAAGTAACAATAGGCAGGCTAACATAATATCTTTGACTTATCGGAATTTTGACGTTGACTACGGGTTTGGTGACTGGTGTCACAGTATCCCACAGTTAAGAGAATTTTTTCCCGAAATTCAAGTAGTATAACTATTGAGATTCAAATCATCAATTAGGTGTGTGTTTTTGACAAAGGTTAACTCGTCAATGAATTGAATTTTCTTAAGTGGAATTCTAGTTGGTTCATCGAACAACACTTCTTCAAGTTTAACTTGTGAATTATGTCATGAACATTGATAGTAGTTCCAGTTTGCATTCGATACATAAGCATATACGCGTAATGACATATTCATAATTACGTCTAATTATGAACACATCTTACATGTATATCCGTATCACCAGAACACATGTGGAAACAAGAAATCGATAGAATATTGTTGTCATAAATGACATGTATTAGATTGTTAAATGTCAAGTTAAAACTTGTTAAGCAATAAGTTGTTCATTATGTTGGTCATACATAACTAAAAACTTATCATTAAATATGTTTGAAAATTTCTTGGTACGTAACCTTCAATGTTGAAACACATTCGACATATATGAAAGTTACGAATTATATTTATCGGACAAAAGATTTGTTGACATAAAAAGTCAATAGATAATTGATGAGAGAAAGGAATACAACTTGAAATAGTACAAATGAAAATTTTGATAGTATTTCGAGAAAATTTGTGAATCTTATTGTAACTGATTAAGTTATGTCAATACGCGTATAACAACAAGTTCTCTCTTATATTAATCACACATAAAAGAAATTTTATCATTACTTACGAGGGATCCCTACTTGGTGTGTAACATTAAATATTGAACAAATTCAATAAATATGAGGATTAACAGAATACGTAGTCATCATAAACGAATGGTTGACTACTTAAGAGTTGATGGGTAATTGCTATTGATTGGATGTCGCTAGACAAAGAGGAAAACTTGTTTGTGAAAGTAACTAAAATAATGGAAATAAGGAATCCATACACTCAACAAAATTGTTTCATGTAATCCTTCATATACCTTAAATGATTGCAAGTACTGAAGTTTGTAAATTTTCAAGTTCGGACTTCGAATCGAAAATAATAAGAGTGGAATTCTTCGAGTATCGTAAATCAAACGAATCGTGTAGGTACTATTGTTTTGTAGGATGGGTATGAAACAAGTTTTTGAGCATAAATTTAATGCTTGATGTTGCAATTAAGGGTGGCTCGTAACGGAAACCTAAAAAACATTGTCATAAAAAGTCGAATCAAAATCCCGGGAAAAAACTTGCAAATGGTTATTGTAAAATACACATCATTGTTGTTGATTTATTATCATTAAATATATCAAAATGAATGATAGTTTTCTCGTCTAACATATGTATTATCTTTATAATTTCATGTTTTATGTACTATTATTGGTAAATATATGTAGGGGTGTCAAGACCACCAAAAACCGTTACAAAAACTTAATGGGTTAAATTGCATAATCTCAACTTGACGATCTCCATTTATAATTATTGTAACTTTTTCTTCTACTAAAATAAATTAATATATATAGAGTAAATTACGTCGTTAGTCCATGTGTTTGTATTGAATTCACTAGTTTGAGACTTTTTTTCTAATCAATTATACCATTAGTGTCACACCCCGCTAAAGCGGAAACACGGAATGTGAAGAGCAAAGATATCATCACACGAGTTATAAATAAAAACATACGATTTCAAGTCATTACGAATAAGATAAGGGTTTACAGTTTAAAGATAACCAAGCATTTAAAAGTACATAACGAGACAACATAGTAAATTGTTTGATAAAATTCCCAAAACATACTCAACATAAGTCTTCTCCCGATTCTTAACTTCACGTGACAAGCCAGACCCATTCATTGAATGCACTTCGTATCTTACATTTGATTTCCTGAAACAAGAGATAAAGTGTCAACTACAATAAAGTAGTGAGTGAGTTACAGTTTTCTAGTCCTCGACTAAAAAGAGTTTGAGTTAAGTATATCTATACTTAGAAGTTTCTAAAAGTAGACCAAAACTCAAAGAATAGTTTCGATCCAAAAGTTGCTCAAAAGATAGTTCGAACCAAGACAGTTGTTTAAAAGAATGTTGCGGAAGTCGTATAACTCTATACGCGCAAGATAAGTAAACTATTGATGGAATTCATGTATAACGACTACTTGGCATAATAACTTAAGTGTTCACACTAAACCGATTAACCAACCGTGAGGCCCCTTACCCCGCACTACTTACGGGGAGTCATTTCTGATCGAGTAATATGTACTTAAGCTGCCGCCTAAGCAAGGAACGGTTATTTCCTAAGTATCGATACCCATAATTACTAAACGGCTTAACAAAGCTAATAGTGTGTTACGAAAAATTAGGCACTGATGTTATTTTTAAACTAGTAGTAGTCACTTATGGTTAGTTATATCCCTCAAGAGTCACGATAGTTATACGATCAATCAAAGTACATACGAGTGTCGATAGTGGCGTTAAATAAGTTTGATATAGTTTTGAACCAAAATCCGAATAAAGGTGGCGAACCATTAAGCCGAATAAAGGGTGGCAAACCATTTGTTTATCATAGGCCAAACGGCCATAAAACTAAATAAGCATAAGTTTCACAAAAACGTTCAATAGAGTTCATAATTGTACAAAAGTTCATAATAGTTCCAAAGTTCATTTAGACCTCTTGTTTCCCCCAAAAGTTGTTTGAAAAACAGTAAATAAGTGGGGTTGTAACTCACGTGAAGATGAGGCGGTGAAAAGATAGCTCGGACGAGGGTGGGTCGGTTCTGGCTAAAATCCGGCAGAGCTTCCGCGCTAAATAAAGAATGTCCAAAATAACAAATCATTTTCCCGCTTTACAAATTGAACTCGAATATGTGAAATGAATCTAATGAATCACAAGGACTTACGCTAAAGCGAGAGAGTAGTACTAGGAGTGTGCGTGGAGTGACCGGAATAGGAATCAGAATCGTGTGAACCTAAATTATACCGAATATGAAACTGTCAGATTCTGTTGTTTCAATATTTTATAAAAATAACATAAAAATCACATTCTGTAATACGAAGTCATAGGAACTGGATTCGTCTCAATCCGACAGTTTTTGAAGAAGTTAGAGTCGTTTACGTATTTAACGCGTTTTAACCGTAAAAACAGTAAATAATAGTAGATTAATTCCAAAAATTCCAGTAAAATCTGTAAATTCATATTTTGATAGATTCTAGATTATGACAAATTTTTGTAAGCTGATTAATTCGTTTGGTATGTTTTCTCGAAATTTAAGATTAAATCTGATTAAATACTGTAAAATTCATAATAAATCGAAAAATAGGAGTTAGGTTCCCAATTTTTGACAGTAAGCTACATTTTACAGTTTACATCTTTGGTCAAAATTTCGTAATTTTTACATGCATGCAACAGATTCTGTCGATTTCTTCGGTTAGAGTCATAAATCAAAATCTTAAGTTGAAAAAAACATAACTTTAGTTTATTTTAATGAAATTTCCAGATTTTCCATTTTATAAAATTTCATTTTTACCAATAAAAATTGCATGCAATGGAGTTTTTGATATGCTTTCATCATTTTAGTTATAAAACATATATAGATTTGATGATTTATGTAAAAACTTGAGTAAATATGAAAAATAAGTTCAAGAACAAGATTTTTACCTTTGAATTGATGAAATGATGGTGATGAATGTATGAAAATGTCCTTGAATTACTTAGATTATGCCTTAGAAGGATTGTTTTTGAAAGAGTTATAGGTGTTTGTATGAGAGAGTTGAGAGCATAAGTGTATGTGTGTGTTTTAGTCTTGTGCAAATGAGAGTGACAAAGGGAGGTAATACCAAGGTGATTTTCTGGAGTAGAGGGGTGTTTGACACCTGTTTTTACAGGTGTTGGCCATAAGGGTCGGTTTGGGATGAGTCACCAAGCACTAGCAACAACAAAATTTTTGAATTTCTGGGACCCTCTTGCGCCGCAACACATTCTCTTGCGCCGCAAGAGGCTGATTTTCAGACTTTTTCGTTTTCGTTTAGTTTTCTTTGTTAAGCGTTTCGTTAGTTGAAAGTTTCCGGTTATTTTAGATAGGAACTTAGACAAGTTCACTAAGTATTTTCTTGGTATTAGGATTCATTTTGTGATTCCGATTTCGATTCCGACGTACACGAGTTTACGAGACAAGTAACGACAAGGTTAATACAAAGTTAAGTTTAAAGGTAGAGAGTGCGGTTTTCACCTGAACTAAGACGGTTGTCACATTCTCCCCGGGTTGAAAAGAATTTCGTCCCGAAATTTAGTTCGCCTCATCGGAGGAAAGATCTTTGAACAGGTGTGGATACTTCTGACGAATCTGGTCTTCACGTTCCCATGTGAATTCGTGACCTCGTCGGGAATTCCACCGAACCTTGACAATAGGGATACGACTTTGCTTGAGTTGTTTGACCTCTCGGTCTACAACCTCAAGCGGTTCCTCGATGAAATTAAGCTTGTTGTCGATCTGGACCTCGTCCAGTGGAATGACAATGGTCTCGTCCGATAAGCACTTTTTCAAGTGCGAGACATGGAAGACGTTGTGGACATTGGAAAGAGTTTGTGGAAGTCGAGGTCGGTTCGCCACTGGGCCGATACGCTCAATTACCTCAAAGGTGCCTGTGTACCTCGGGCTTAACTTGCCGCGTTTCCCGAAACGAACTACCCCTTTCCATGGCGATATTTTCAGGAGTACTCTATCGCCCACTTGGAACTCGAGGGGTTTCCTTCGGTTATCGGCATAGCTTTTCTGCCGAGTACGAGAGGTCTTCAACCTTTCTCGAATGGTAGTGATTTTGTCGATGGTTCCCTGGATGATATCGAGCCTTGTGAGTTGTCGATCGCCAGCTTCTAGCCAACAAAGCGGTGGCTGACACTCACGTCAGTGTAAGGCCTCAAATGGTGCGCACTTGATGCTAGTGGGGTAGTTATTGATATAGGAGAACTCGACCAAGGGGAGATGAGTGTCCCAACTTCCTTCGAAGTCAACTACACACGCTCTCAGCATCTCTTCAAGCGTTTGTATAGTCCGTTCACTCTGACCATTGGTATGAGGGTGGTATGCGGTGCTGAGGTCTAGTCGCGTCCCTAATGATTCCTGAAGGCATTCCTAAAACGGGACGTGAGTCGACTATCCCTATCGGAGATGGTGGAGGGAGGTGTTCCGTGACGAGAGACGATCTCGTTGATGTAGATTTGAGCGAATTTCTCCATCGAGTGGTTTTCTCGTACCGGGAGGAAATGAGCGGATCTTGTCAAACGGTCCGCGATGACCCAAATCGTGTGGTTACCTCTTGCCGTACGGGGCAATCTGGTGATGAAGTTCATGGAGATTTGTTCCCACTTCCACATGGGAATCTCTGGCTGCTGAGGTAGACAGGAGGGCTTCTGATATTCCGCCTTGACCTTCGAGCAAGTAAGGCACTTAGCTACGTGCAAGGCGATATCCTTCTTCATGCCCGACCACCATTAGTATTCCCGTAGATCCTTATACAACTTGTCGGATGCCGGATGAATAGAGTATCGGGATCGGTGGCCCTCATCCAAAATAGGCTTACGAAGGTCTTCGATTCTCGGAATCCATGCTCGATTCTTGGAATAATGGATTCCGTCCGGTTTGAGCTCAAATTCCTTTTCATGATTGTGAATGGTTTCGCCCTTAAGGTTCTCGGGTTTCAATGCTTCGCTCTGTGTGCTAGTGATTCGAGTTTGAACTTCTGAAATGGTTCCTCCTGTTCTTTGCCCCAAAGGGAAACTGTATATTTTGGAGTAAGTTCGGTCAATGGCTTAGCGATCCTTGAGAACATTCTCAATGAATCTTCGATAGTAGCCAGCCAATCCTACGAATTGTCGGATTTCCGTAGGAGTCGTTGGGGCTTGCTATCTCTCAATCGCTTGATTTTGGCTGGGTCTACGTGAATTCCCTCCTAATCGATCGCTTGACTAAGGTAATGTACTTCCCGGAGTCAGAATTTACATCTCGGGAGTTCCACGTGCCACTTCTGACTCCCTAAGGAGTTCTAGAATGAGTTCCAGGTGTTTCACGTGGTCTTGATTATTCCTTGAGTAGATGAGAATGTCGTCTATGAATACGGTTACGAACTTGTCTAGTTATGGCCTACACACTCTGTTCATTAGGTCCATGAACAGTGCTGGTGCGTTGGTCAGGCCAAATGGCATGACAAGGAATTCGTAATGACCGTAACGAGTTCGGAATACGGTTTAGGAATGTCGGTCTCACTGACACAAACCTGATGATAACCTGGGCGGAGGTCGACCTTTGAGAAGTAAGAAGCATCCTGCAACTGTTCGAATAGGTCGTCGATCCTCGAAGGTGGTTATCGGTTCTTGACGGTCAGCTTGTTAGGTTCGTGATAATTCGTCTTTCCTTTAAATAAAGAGGATTGGGGCTCTCCAGGGGGAGACGAGCTCGGACGAATAAGACCGTGATCCAAGAGTTCATGTAGCTGTTTAAGATAGCTCTTGCACTTCTGGGTGGTGCTAGGAAATATGGGGTCTTGGCAACCGGTGCTGTGCCAGGAACTAGGTCTATTCGGAAGTCCACTTGTCGTTGTGGAGGTAGCCCGGGTAGATCCTTAGGAAAGACTTCTGGATGGTCCTTGACTACTGGGGTATCTTGTTTACCGATCTCCTTGGGTTTACGTTTGGCAACGTGTGCGAGGAATGCGTCGAGGTCCTTCTCGAGGTACTTGCGCATTTTGATGGACGACACTATACGAAGTCGTCGTCCGGGTTTGTCTCCTTGAACGATTAGGGTTTCGGAGTCAGAGAGAGGAATGCGGACAAGTTTGTCGAAACAGACGATCTCGGCTCGAATACGAGAGAGCCAGTCCGTTCCGACGATTACGTCAAAGCTTTGGAATTAAATCAATGGGAAAGGTTTTATCAGATAGGCTTATGGAACATTCTAGGATTATATCTTTAGCTTCGAACTCCTGGCCGTTAGCGTACTCTATGGTGAAGTTATCCTTACGAACCTCAGATCCTAAGTTAACGGGGGGTCTAAATTTTTAAGGATACAAAGCTTCTTTTAAGTTCCTGAATTGAACAGTATCCTGACGGTTGGGTTGTTTATGGAAGAGTTTACCTGTGGGATCCGAATCCTGCCTTGCCTCCTTGGCAGTGATGGTGAGAGCCCTAAAGGTTCTGGTTGTCTGCAGTATGGGACAAGTATTACGGCGGTGTTTGTCGCTTCCACATTCGAAGCACACCGGCTTCTTGCCTTGTTTGAATGTTCTCTCCGAGCAGTATTTGAAGAAGTGCCCCACCTTCTGGCACTTGTGGCACACCGGGCAGTTTCCAACATGGTGCAGGTAGCACCTGTCGCACTTGGGGTGTAGTCCAGCGTAACCTCGGGGTCTGGTAGCGGGTTTCTTGTTGCGGTTGTTCCTTATTGGTTGGTAACTAGACTTCCGTTTCTTACTCTTCCTTCGTGTGACGGAAGCTGGAGGAGAAAGGAGGTTATTGCTTCCGGAGCCTTCACCTTCCTCTTGCTTTACTGTGGCTAGGAAGGGAGGGAGGTTATGGTCTTGATTGTTCTCCGAGTGAATGATGTTGGGGTTTTCACCCCCGAAGATTCCGTCGTTGATCCCGGCGATTACCTGGGCAATCAAGTCGGGCATCGCTGCGTTCAGCTGAGCAGCGACCTGTTCGGCTATTCGGTCAGCGTCGCTTCTGTCGAGAGGCATAATTCTACATCGGAGAAAAGAAACTAGTTTAGACGCACGAATAAGATACGATGAGTAGGTAATCCAATGAACAAGGATGACAATCACGCAAGAGTAAAATAACGGAACAGATAGTACACGCACGACAAAGATTCAAGAGATTCACATGACAAGATTCACACGCAAGAGTAACCAAACAACCCTAGAACAAGATTCATACGACAGTAACAGTAATAGGTAAAAGGATAGAGCTTCATTCATTAATAATTAAGTTGGGTACAAGGTTCATAATAGAAAAGGAGTACAGTACAATACAATAAGGAAATAAATGGAATTGGCTCGAAGCTGTGTACATTGAAAATTCAACTCGGCCTACAGTACAATACAAAAGGAAGAATATGACTAATGACGCCTCTCTAGGAACATCTTGGCCATCATGACCGCGATCAAGGTTCCCATTACCAGACACGCCCCTACGAGTTGCTGCACAGTACGTGCCGTGGCTCGAGTCGATGCGATGATTCGCATCGCCTGCTCAGACAAGTGGTGCGCCGCATCAGTGACTTCGCTGATGAGGAGTCCCTGTTGCTGGTTCTCCTCTGCGAGTGCCCGAACCTCGCGGTGCAGGTGCAAGAATGCGGCCGGTGGGGGTGGCTGGAGAGTAGGTGGCATCATAGGTCGGGAGATTCCGACGTCGTTGCTCCTCAAGGAAATGACGTTCCCACGCGTAGCGTTCCATTACCGGAGTGCGCAGGGCGGGATCGTATGGTTCCACAAATGACTGAGGAGGTGCGGGTCGAAACAGGCTCCGCTGCTGGCGCGCGGTCAACCTAGCGTGAAGCCCTTGGGGCTGCGGTGGTTCGGTGACAGGCGCTGGTGGAGGGGGTGGAAGCACAGATCTCGGGCTGGATCCGTGACTGCTACTGATCGTCGTTGGCGTATCCTCTGTCGGGTCAGTCGTCTGATGATGCTGACTATCGGACGCCGTGTGGCCCTCGGAAGGCTCGTTCGATGGGGAAACGGCTCGTGAGAGGGATCGTGACTGAGATCGTGAACGGGACGACTGAGACATGTCGGATCTGCGAATAATACGTTACGTGAGTACAGGAAATAAGGAAAAATGTAACGAAAATGCATGTATGGGTCAGTCACGTGAGAATCGGGAAGGAATAAGACCGGGAATTTTTCGACTTGACAATAGCAATTACTTTCCGTTCTCG
The DNA here is from genome assembly GCA_910822075.1 of Senecio squalidus. NCBI lineage: Eukaryota > Viridiplantae > Streptophyta > Magnoliopsida > Asterales > Asteraceae > Senecio > Senecio squalidus. The sequence goes on from CAJVGC010000591.1 coordinate 53,645,962, forward strand.
CAGAATTTATTTTGAACTAGGCATAGTTGATCAAGTTACGCCTAGTTAAAAGCAAACCATGCGATTGCGGAATTAATCTACTAAAGTTTGAAAGCTCGTGAAATGATTTTCTGAAAAGCCTTGGTTATAGTTTGGTTTCAAAAATTTTGAAAAATTCTCAAAACCGTTTTCGCTATAACCAGTGCTCTGATACCAAGTCTGTCACACCCCGCTAAAGCGGAAACACGGAATGTGAAGAGCAAAGATATCATCACACGAGTTATAAATAAAAACATACGATTTCAAGTCATTACGAATAAGATAAGGGTTTACAGTTTAAAGATAACCAAGCATTTAAAAGTACATAACGAGACAACATAGTAAATTGTTTGATAAAATTCCCAAAACATACTCAACATAGGTCTTCTCCCGATTCTTAACTTCACGTGACAAGCCAGACCCATTCATTGAATGCACTTCGTATCTTACATTTGATTTCCTGAAACAAGAGATAAAGTGTCAACTACAATAAAGTAGTGAGTGAGTTACAGTTTTCTAGTCCTCGACTAAAAAGAGTTTGAGTTAAGTATATCTATACTTAGAAGTTTCTAAAAGTAGACCAAAACTTAAAGAATAGTTTCGATCCAAAAGTTGCTCAAAAGATAGTTCGAACCAAGACAGTTGTTTAAAAGAATGTTGCGGAAGTCGTATAACTCTATACGCGAAAGATAAGTAAACTATTGATTGAATTCATGTATAATGACTACTTGGCATAATAACTTAAGTGTTCACACTAAACCGATTAACCAACCGTGAGGCCCCTTACCCCGCACTACTTACGGGGAGTCATCTCTGATCGAGTAATATGTACTTAAGATGCCGCCTAAGCAAGGAACGGTTATTTCCTAAGTATCGATACCCATAATTACTAAACGGCTTAACAAAGCTAATAGTGTGTTACGAAAAATTAGGCACTGATGTTATTTTTAAACTAGTCACTTATGGTTAGTTATATCCCTCAAGAGTCACGATAGTTATACGATCAATCAAAGTACATACGAGTGCCGATAGTGGCGTTAAATAAGTTTGATATAGTTTTGAACCAAAATCCGAATAAAGGTGGCGAACCATTAAGTCGAATAAAGGGTGGCAAACCATTTGTTTATCATAGGCCAAACGGCCATAAAACTAAATAAGCATAAGTTTCACAAAAACGTTCAATAGAGTTCATAATTGTACAAAAGTTCATAATAGTTCCAAAGTTCATTTAGACCTCTTGTTTCCCCCAAAAGTTGTTTGAAAAACAGTAAATAAGTGGGGTTGTAACTCACGTGAAGATGAGGCGGTGAAAAGATAGCTCGGACGAGGGTGGGTCGGTTCTGGCTAAAATCCGGCAGAGCTTCCGCGCTAAATAAAGAATGTCCAAAATAACAAATCACTTTCCCGCTTTACAAACTGAACTCGAATATGTGAAATGAATCTAATGAATCACAAGGACTTACGCTAAAGCGAGAGAGTAGTACTAGGAGTGTGCGTGGAGTGACCGGAATAGGAATCGGAATCGCGTGAACCTAAATTATACCGAATATGAAACTGTCAGATTCTGTTGTTCCAATATTTTATAAAAATAACATAAAAATCACATTCTGTAATACGAAGTCATAGGAACTGGATTCGTCTCAATCCGACAGTTTTTGAAGAAGTTAGAGTCGTTTACGTATTTAACGCGTTTTAACCGTAAAAACAGTAAATAATAGTAGATTAATTCCAAAAATTCCAGTAAAATCTGTAAATTCATATTTTGATAGATTCTAGATTATGACAAATTTTTGTACGCTGATTAATTCGTTTGGTATGTTTTTTCGAAATTCAAGATTAAATCTGATTAAATACTGTAAAATTCATAATAAATCGAAAAATAGGAGTTAGGTTCCCAATTTTTGACAGTAAGCTACATTTTACAGTTTACATCTTTGGTCAAAATTTCGTAATTTCTACATGCATGCAACAGATTCTGTCGATTTCTTCGGTTAGAGTCATAAATCAAAATCTTAAGTTGAAAAAAACATAACTTTAGTTTATTTTAATGAAATTTCCAGATTTTCCATTTTATAAACTTTCATTTTTACCAATAAAAGTTGCATGCAATAGAGTTTTTGATATGCTTTCATCATTTTAGTTATAAAACATATATAGATTTGATGATTTATGTAAAAACTTGAGTAAATATGAAAAATAAGTTCAAGAACAAGATTTTTATCTTTGAATTGATGAAATGATGGTGATGAATGTATGAAAATGTCCTTGAATTACTTAGATTATGCCTTAGAAGGATTGTTTTTGAAAGAGTTATAGGTGTTTGTATGAGAGAGTTGAGAGCATAAGTGTATGTGTGTGTTTTAGTCTTGTGCAAATGAGAGTGACAAAGGGAGGTAATACCAAGGTGATTTTCTGGAGTAGAGGGGTGTTTGACACCTGTTTTTACAGGTGTTGGCCATAAGGGTCGGTTTGGGATGAGTCACCAAGCACTAGCAACAACACAATTTTTGAATTTCTGGGACCCTCTTGCGCCGCAACACATTCTCTTGCGCCGCAAGAGGCTGATTTTCAGACTTTTTCGTTTTCGTTTAGTTTTCTTTGTTAAGCGTTTCGTTAGTTGAAAGTTTCCGGTTATTTTAGATAGGAACTTAGACAAGTTCACTAGGTATTTTCTTGGTATTAGGATTCATTTTGTGATTCCGATTTCGATTCCGACGTACACGAGTTTATGAGACAAGTAACAACAAGGTTAAAACAAAGTTAAGTTTAAAGGTAGAGAGTGCGGTTTTCACCTGAACTAAGACGGTTGTCACAATTAGTCTCAATTGTTATAAATCTCTTACGCCGCTGATCCATTTTTCTAACGGTCGTTAACTTTTAACTATTTAAAGCTCATGTGCCATGCACATGAGGTTATTTTAGTCATTTTCTTACCATTTATTCTTTTAATATATATTTCCCAAACACACACACACACACTGTCACACCCCGCTAAAGCGGAAACACAGGATGTGAAGAGCAATAACATTCGATAGCAAGATATAGATAAACGACAAGTTATATTAAACAAAAGTTAACATCAGAAGTTTACATAATAGTTTAAAACAACGTTTACATATCCGAATTCAAAACAGAGTGTTCATAACCAAACCACCCGAACCCTTCCCATTCTTGAAGTCATCAGCCCCAAAGCATGAAGTTATCAGCGCAAGCTTACTCGTTTCCTGAAAATACGAGTCAAGTGTTAACTACGGGAGACGTAGTTAGTGAGCTACAAGTTTAAGTAAAAGCATATAAGTTTCGACGCACATAAAAATGGCGTAAGTATAGTTTTCAAATAGTTTCCGCATAACCATGCATAAAGTACTAGTATTCAAATAGTTATCACATAAACATGTGTAAAGTGTAGTATTCGAGTTTGTAGGCATTGACCACATAACGCGACTATGTGACAATCCTAAGTATTTTCGAATGATCGTTGCTAAGCCTAAACCCTACCCATTTGGTATTATGCACCATCGTTATAAGTCGTTGTGGTGATGGTCTACTAACCCTAATAGCGCTATCCATATCTACTAACGGTCCTTTCCAAAGGGATTAATAGCAACTAATGTCCTTGATAGTTGTGACATTCGCGAATTTCTAGGTATACTTCTAACGACCCGTATTCGTTTTATTTATTTATGATTATGTTTTGACCCTATTGTATCCCTTTTTATGTTTTATCGTATTCGTATTCCTCGTATTTTATGAGTATCGTATTTGTATTTTATGTGATTCGGACCTTTATGTTGGGAATGTTTAGTTCTAAGTGCCTTTAGTATAAGTCTAGTATGCTCTTAAGATAAGTTTAGGGGTTTTATGCCTTATTTATACGATTAAGATTAACGTTAAAAAGTATTACAATTTTAGTCCTTCAAGAATTTTATTACAAAAATAGTCCTAAAGTATCCTACCAACATTTTTGTCTTATTCCACACCAACCACTTTGTCTTATTCACCTACCTCTACCAAACAAACACACCATTTCACCCTTTCCTTTCTCTCTCTAGAAAAACACACACAAAAGCTCTCCCTTCTCTCTAAAATATCTCAAGATCCGACCGTCGAAATTCGATTTTGAAGCTTGTTTATCGTTCACCACGTTCATCTTTATCATTCCTCCGAATTTCATCTCAATCGGGTAAGTATTTCTTCAATTTTGTTTTAAACTTTATTTATTTAGATTCAAACTCAAAAACACCACTTTTCACCATCAAAACCCGAAATTTATTTAGGGTTTATTTACCTAAACGTATTCTGGACATAGGGTTTCGATATTGGATGATTTTAACGCCTAAAAACACTCATAATCGTATCCCGAATGTGATTTCGTAAAAACCCAGTTACGTCACGTAACTGAGTTACTGGAACGTAACTCAGTTACGAACCCGTAACTAATTCCGAAACTATTCCCGAAACTAGTCTATGTAACGTAACTAGTCACGTAATTAGCTTCTATGTCACGTAACTAAACCTGTATCACGTAACTATACCTTTGTCACGTATCTGAGTTACGTGCGTAACTCTCAGTTACGCGTTGCGTAACTCCTAGTTACGTGATGCGTAACTAGCTTGCTGTATTTTTCGAAACGTTTGTAATTCTGTTAAATCGATGTTCCTGTTGGTCATTTTAAACTCGTATAAAACGTTAATCGTTAAGGCATACCCCACTAGACTTAGAGATACTCAGATATATTTATTTACGTGATGTTTAGGGCACTTAGACGTGGGAGCTTGACCGTATATTGTTATTATCCGACGTATCGTTGTTTGGATTGCATTGCTATTATGTGAGTTATTCGCTGCCCTTTTTACTGTTTTTATATTTTGGGCATGATTAGCGTTGTATAAATGTATTTTATGATATATATATATTATGGTTATGTATTATGGATATGAATGCTTTAGGTTAGTCTTACCCTAACTTGTACCGCCTTTGTGGTAGTACGAGGCCCCGTATACACACCTGTTAGCTTTTAGCCGCCGGTTTATATATATAGCGCTATATGGGTCTAACAAACCCTCATTGTTAACACGATGGATGATGGATGCGCCCTGTCCGTGTTAGCAATGTTATGACCGATGATTTCAAGGACAACCTAGCGTAAGACACTAGGTGGGGTTAGTTGCCGGTATTGTTATGGTTCAGGTGTACCGTATGTATCTAAAGCTATTATCTATCCAGTATGGTACTTTTATGATTTAATTATGGCATTTTTATGTTATTTGTATTATTATATTATTGAAAAGTTTTGTATACTTCAAGTATGTTTTGAAACATCATTTTCGAATGACTTATTTTCAAATCATATCACTTTTGGGTCAAAACGTATTGAAACTTTTATACTATTATGTTTTTATTAATTATTGCGAATAATTCACCAACTTTATGTTGACGTCGTATTTTAACGCTTTTCAGGGATTTCCTTTTGATGTATGCTTTGGTGGCTACGTGGATCATTTTGCTTGGAATTTATTTTGCTTTTGTTAATTCCTTAGTATCCCAAACGTTGTAGCCGTATTTTGATATTTTCGGATGATTGTAATAAGCATTCTATTTTCAGACTTATTTATCTATGTTGATTATGTATGGTTTACTTATGTTGATGTAACCTTTGAATCTCTGATACCGTATTCTCTGAACACCTCGGTTCCGCCATTTGCGGGGTGTGACAGAAGTTGGTATCAGAGCCAATGGTTATAGCGAACTAAGTGACCATACGGAATCACTTAGACTATGACCTAGGCTTTTGGACCTATCTGATTTACTCTATGTGCGCATTTCTCTCTGTTGTGGGCCTGTATGTGATTCATATGCTTTATGTGCTTTTGTTTTGCATTTTATGTTTTGAGGCCTGTTTGTTTTAGTCGCACGTCCGGTTATCGTTCTGATTTATTCTGTTTGACATTCGTAGAAGATGCCGCCAAAGAGAGCTTCTACTAGGTCTACTCCGACCGTCACTGCTACGAGAAGGTCGACGAGGCGAGGTCGCGCCAGTACGAGAGCGGGTGCTACGCCTCAGAATACCACTGCTGCCCCCAATGCTACTACCACCACTTCGAATATCAGTCAGTTGATTGCGGAGCAGATTGCAGCGGCAATACCCGTGATTGTGGCACAGCTCAAGGAGACACCGGTGCAGGATGCCGACATAGGGTTTGAAGAACCTGTGATACCGGGTATTGGATCAGAAGGTACGGCGTCTGGGCGCGATGGTTCTGATGTGGGAAGAGCAGTGCATGTGGGAGCCGGTGGACCGAGTATCGTTGTTGAGGATCCACCCCGAGGCTGTTCGTATAAGACTTTTCTGGATTGCAAACCTACTGAGTTTAAGGGTAACGAGGATGCGGTTGCTACCCTGCAGTGGTTTGAGAAGATTGAGTCTGTGTTTGATGTTTCGGGATGTGCTGAGGAAAGCAAAGTTAAGTATGCTACTCCAGGGTAAAGCCCTCACCTGGTGGAACTCGGTGAAACGGGTTCAGGGCCGAGCTGCTGTTGCCTTGATGAGTTGGGAAAACTTGAAGGTTATGATGAGGAAGGAGTATGTGCCGTCATCTGAGACGCAGAGGTTGGAGAATGAGTTGTGGAACCTGACTATGCAAGGTTCTGATTTTCGCGGGTATGCGAACAGATTTTACGATCTGTGTGTTTTGGCTCCTCGTTTGGTTCGCACGGAGAATGAGAGAATCGAACGCTTCACTCAAGGGTTGCCCCAGACTATGCGGGACCACATCATTTCTCACCAACCGGGTACTCTACAGAGTGTGGTTGATATTGCTGGTCGGTTGACCGCAAGTATGATCCGTGGTGGTGTTCTTCAGCCAGTTGTGAGCCGAAGAGATTCTGGTAGATCTGATAGGAGAGATATGGGTAGTTCGAGGAAGAGAAGTCGTGGTCAGGATCAGAGGCCCCCATTTCCTCAAGTGTATGCGTTGGAGCTGGTTATCAGGGCAGGGCGCCGAAGTGTGGTTACATGCGGCAGTGCTCATGCAGCAAATGTGGCTTGTTGGGTTTGTAAACGATGTGCAAGAAGTTAGGCCACACCGAGCAGTTTTGTGGAAGGGCTACTGGAGCGTGTTTTGAATGCGGAGAAGTAGGTCACCGCCGTCATCAGTGTCCCAAGCTTATAGCACCTACTCCCCTTCCTACTCATGGTGCTGGTACTAGTGCAAGAGGAAATCCTGCCAAAAGCGAGCTTTCTCCATGGAATCTTCTGAAGCTCACCAGGATCCTACTGTAGTCACTGGTACATTTCTTGTCGATGATTATCCTGCTTTTATTTTGTTTGATTCGGGTGCCGATAGAAGCTTTATATATAGTGATTTCCGCCCCTTAGTAAACCGTGCTTCTAGTCCTTTAGAGCCTGCTTACGAGGTAGAAATAGCTGATGGTAGATGTGCTTGTGTTAGAGAAGCTTATTCGTGATATTCCCCTCGTATTAGCCGATATTCCTTTCTCCATCGACCTTATTCCTATGAAACTCGGTAGTTTCGATGTCGTAATCGGTATGGATTGGTTAGCTAAGCATAAAGGCGAAATAGTTTGTCATGAGAAGCTTATTCGTGTTCAGAAGCCGGATGGAGATCAGATGAACGTACGCGGAGACAAGACAGGGAAACGTCTTAAAGTCATTTCCAGTTTGAAAGTTCGCGACTATATCCGTCAAGGTTGTTCCTTATATCTCGCTCACTTGATGAAGAAAGATTCTACGATAAAGATTGATGGTGTACCGATTGTTCGCGAGTATTCTGACGTTTTTCCCGAAGATTTACCTGGACTCCCTCCCCAGAGACAAATCGACTTTCGTATTGATCTTGTTCCTGGAGCAGCGCCTATTGCTAAAGCTCCGTATCGTTTGGCTCCTTCCGAGATGCTAGAGTTGTCAAAACAAATTCAGGAACTGGTCGAAAAGGGTTTTATCCGTCCTAGTTTCTCCCCGTGGGGTGCTCCTGTCCTCTTTGTTAAGAAGAAGGATGGCTCCATGCGTTTATGTATTGATTATCGGGAGGTAAACAAGCTGACTGTGAAGAACCATTATCCCCTTCCTCGTATTGACGACTTATTCGATCAACTTCAGGGTTCTTGCTATTTCTCTAAGATCGATCTTCGCTCTGGTTATCATCAGTTGAGAGTTCAGGAAGATGATATACCTAAGACCGCTTTTCGTACTAGATATGGTCATTATGAATTCATGGTGATGCCGTTTGGTCTGACAAACGCCCCTGCAGCATTCATGGATCTAATGAACCGCATTTGTCGTCCGTATCTTGACAAATTCGTTATCGTATTCATCGACGACATTCTGATCTATTCCCGAAGTCGCAAGGAGCATGAAGAGCATTTGCGTCTTGTTCTAGAAGTGCTTCGACAAGAAAAGTTGTATGCGAAATTTTCTAAGTGCGAGTTCTGGCTATCCGAAGTTCAATTTCTTGGCCACGGTTAGCGCGAAGGGTATTCACGTTGATCCTGCTAAGATTGAAGCTGTTAAAAGCTGGGTTGCACCAAAGTCTCCGACCGAAATCCGTTCGTTTTTGGTCTTGCTGGGGTATTATCGCCGATTCATCGAGAACTTCTCCAAAATCGCTTCACCTATGACAAAGTTGACACAGAAGAGTGAACCATTCGTTTGGGGTTCCCGATCAGGAGAGAGCCTTTCAGGTATTGAAGCAACGTTGTGTGACGCTCCTATTCTTAGTCTGCCAGTTGGTTTCCGAGAATTTTGTTGTTTATTGCGACGCTTCGCACAAGGTCTGGGTTGTGTGCTTATGCAGAATGGTAAAGTTATAGCTTACGCTTGCGCGTCAGTTGAAAGTCCATGAGCCGAATTACACGGACACATGATCTAGAATTTGGGAGCCGTCGTATTCGCATTGAAGATTTGGAGACATTATCTGTATGGGACCAAGTGTACTGTATTTACCGACCACAAGAGTCTTCAGCACATATTCGATCAGAAGATGTTGAACATGAGACAACGACGCTG
>CAJVGC010000591.1:53655105-53758954 GCA_910822075.1 Senecio squalidus
AGAGTAATACGGGAAAAGAACTTTGATACTTGGGAATTTTTATCAAAATACCTTATTATGTATTTGTCGTTCTATACTTACGGATCTTGGTTGTATCTTTCGAACATGGTTCCCTTTTAAATTTCAATTTATATGACTTGAACCGTTGACTTTTGGTATAACTCGTGAAATGATTCTTTGCTCTTCACATTCCGTGTTTCCGCTTTAGCGGGGTGTGACGGACTTGGTATCAGAGCACGGGTTATAGTGAAAACGGTTTTCAAAATTTTTCAAAAAGTTTTCGAAACCAAAACTATAACCAAGGCTTTTCAGAAAAATCATTTTCGGGTTCAAACTTTAGTATATTATTTTTCGCCATGATTATCTTTTTCAACTATGCGTGACTTGATCAACCATCCATAGTTCAAAATGAATTATGCAAGAACGAAAAAGGAATTGCTATCGTTAACGGTTTTTGGGTCGAAAAATTCCCGGTCTTATCAATTCCCGATTCTCACATAACTGGCCCGTGCATGCAATTTACTTATGTGTTTCCTGTTTCTAGTTTCCCCCGTACTTGTGTAACTCGACATCCGCAGATTCGTCACGTCTTAGTCGTCCCGTTCGCGATCACCTTCTCGATCTCAGTCACGATTCCAACCAGAGCCGTTTCCCCATCGCGCGAACCTTCAAAGGGCCACACGGCCTCCAAAAGTCAGCGTCACCAGACGACCGACCTGACGGAGGATACGTCGATGGCGAGCAGCAGCAGTAGCGGATCCAGCCTGAGGACTGTACTACCACCTCCTCCACCAGCGCCCGCTACAGCATCGCCGCCGTTCTAAGGGCCTCACTCTAAGATTGACCGCGCGTAGACAGATCATCCACCCCGGCCGTCTTCCAGATCGGATGACCGGACAACAGTCTTATCCGTCTCAACCCGCTCCTCTCCATATACCGACCATGGATTGGTACCATTGTGAACGCCAGTTCCTAGAGGAGAGACGACATGCCCAGGAGGCCGGACTCTCCCGACCTATGATTTCACCTTCCCTTCAGCCTCCTCCGCCAGCCGCATTTTCCACTTCCACCGAGAGGTTCGGGGACTTGCAAGGAGACCCAGTAGCAAGGGCTCCTCAACAGCGAAGTCACCGATGTTGCTCATCAGTTGTCCGAGCAGTCGTTGCGAATCATCGCCTCGACCCGAGCCACGACACGAACTGTGCAGCGTCTCGTTGGGACGTGTTTGATCATGGGGACTCTATTGGCGGTTATTGTCGCCAAGATGTTCCTAGGAAGGCGTCATTAATCAGATTTCCCTTGTATTTGTACCAAAGGCTCGAGTTGTAACTTTCCCGTGGACACCACCCAAGGCCATTCCCATTTCTGTTTCCTTGTATCGTACTCGTACCCTCTTCTTATTCCGAACTATGTACTTGACTCCTTAGTATTATTATTAATGGAAATTCTCTACCTTTATCGTCTATACTCGCCGTTCTCGTGTGAACCCTGACATCGTCGTTGAACCATTCTATTGTTATCGCTTGAATCACCATCGTGCATGTACTAATTATCCGTTCATAGTACTCCTGTGTATTGGTTACTATTAACCCTTGAGCTAAATTCTTACCCCAAATCCCTATTCGTACACCAAAATCTAACGCACACGCTCGAAGCATATCCTTCAATGTCTGAATAGTACGCTCACTCTGATCATCAATCCGAAGATGGTAAGCCGCACTCATGTGTAATCTGATACCCAAAGCTCGTTGTAAAGACTGCTAAAACCTCGAAGTGATTCATGCATCACGGTCCGAAATTTACGTATGCTGGAATACCATGTCTATCCGCGATCTCGTCGATGTACAATCTAGATAATTTCTCTACTCGGTATTCTTCACGAATAGGGAGAAAGTGCGCTGACTTAGTCAGTCGATCGACGGTAACCCAGATGGTATCATAACTTCCTGCTCTACACCCCAGACAAACTCCTCACTCTTCTGGGTCAATTTAGTCATAGGCGAGGCTATCTTCGAGAAATTCTCGATGAACCGACGATAGTATCCTGCTAAACCCAAGAATGACCGGATCTCAGTGGGTGTCTTCGGAGCGACCCAATCTATAACGGCTTCAATCTTGGCAGGATCAACGTGAATGCCCTCACTGCTGACCACGTGGCCAAGAAACTGAACCGCAGATAATCAAAACTCGCATTTCGAGAACTTAGCATAGAGTTTCTCCTGTCTACGCAATTCCAACACTAGTCTCAAATGCTCCTCGTGCTCTTCCCGGCTACGAGAATATATCAGAATGTCGTCAATGAAAACGATCACGAACTAGTCGGAGTAAGGACGACATATACGGTTCATCATGTCTATGAAAGCTGCAGGCGCATTCGTGAGACCGAAAGGCATAACTAAAAACTCGAAATGGCCATAACGCGTTCTGAAGGCGGTCTTCGGAATGTCCTCCTCCTGCACTCTCACCTGATGATATCCGGATCGTAAATCAATCTTCGAAAAGAAGCAAGAACCCTGAAGCTGATCGAACAAATCATCCATACGCGGCAAAAGATACTGGTCCTTCACTGTCGGCTTACTTAGCTCTCTGTAGTCTATACACAATCTCATAGAACCATCCTTCTTCTTCACGAAGAGCACTGGCTCGCCCCACGGAGAGAAACTCGGTCTAACAAAGCCTTTATCCACCAACTCCTGAATCTGCTTCGAAGGCTCTAACATCTCCGAAGGTGCCAACCGATAAGGAGTCTTCGCCACCGGCGCTGCTCCAGGAACCAAATCTATATGGAACTCTACCTGTCTACTAGGGGTAAACCAGGTAAGTCCTCTGGGAATACATCGGGAAAAATCACTAACCACTGGATTCTCCTTAATCTGCTCCGTGGAGTCTTTCTTCACAAGGTGTGCAAGAAAGAGTGTGCGATCCTGTTTGATGTACTCCCGAACCTTTATACACGGAACGATCTTAAGACGCTTCCCCGCCTTATTCTCCTGAACTAACAACGGTCCACCAACTGATAACGGTTATACGAATCATCTTCTCGAAACATACGATCCCTGCGCGGTGTGTCGTTAGCCAATTCATACTGATAATAACGTCGAAGCTACTCAGCGTATTCGGAATCAAGTCGATAGGAAAAAGTGATCGTCGAATCTAACACTACATGTAGAAAGTACTACGGTAGTAGGCAAAACTTACCATCGGCTAACTCTATCTCGAAGGAAGACACTATCAGTCTAGAAGTACGAGCAATCCCAGTCCTATACTCATCAGATATAAAATTCTTCGAATGACGAGATGAACCTCTCGGTATCGCACTAGTAGGACAACTTCGTCTCGTCGACTTCTTTGTAGATCGGAGTTTTCTTCGGTTCCAACGCGAAAGAGACGTAAAAAGAAGACGAAAATAAAGAAAAAAAAAAAAAAGAAAAAAAAAAAAGAAAAAGGAAAAGGCGCAACACTAAGAGAATCTGGGACAAACATTAAAATCAAAAATAGAATAAATGCATACTGAGGTTAGGTAAGGGAAAGTACCCGTAACGACGCGAGGATCCTGTTGAGTCTCCTGAGCTTCAATAACAAGTGCTTTACCACGGGAATCCAAATTGGACGAAGTATCAACACCAACTGCAACCAACTCGGGACAACTGTTCCTAAGATGCTCGGCAGAACCACACTCGTAACATTTGCCTCTGTAGGACTTACAAAACCCAAATGTGTGTCCTAGCTTCTTACACTTAAAGCACTTCCAACAAGTCACATCTTTGGCATGTTTGTTACCACATCGTTCACACTGCTGATACGTACTCCGGATCTCTGGAGTCACCACCCGACGAATAGTCTGTCTCCTAGCTTTCTTCCACAATTTACCATGACGAGAGCTACCACTTCGTTTCTTTCCAGAATTATGCTTAACTTCAACTGTCGGTAATCCAACATCGCTACTCTGTACTGTGCTATCCCTGATCTGGGCGACAATAGTGGGTATCAAAGCTGCTAACTGCTCGGCGACGAGCTGACCGATGTCTGTCGTCATATCCGTTTCTTCATCACTGACTTCCACACTCGGAGTCGTGTTACAAATTCTCGCGCTCGGACGACCATGTCTCGCTGACCATCTCGTCGCTGTCGTCTTCACAGGCGGCATCGTTCTGAAACTAAAAAGAAAGAACTCGATAAGCAAGATGTGTGCAACACGAAAAAAATAATAAGGCCAAGTGCCGAAAATAACAAAAGCGAAAATAAGCACATAAGGCAAAATGGTGCGCACATAGCAAATCAGAGAAAATCGATTGAAAAAGCCTACGGTCATAGTCCAAGTGATTTTCTTCATAAAATCACCCGGTTCGCTATAACCATTGGCTCTGATACCAATTTCTGTCACACCCCGCTCAAAGCGGAAACACGGAGTGTTCCAGTTAAAGATATCAAGAGTCAAGGATTACAACATTTACAACCAATAAACAAAACATCGGAATATATTAATCATGCCAAAGGTTTATCAAATACAATACAAAGTCAAATGTGAACCAAACGTCAAATACAAATACAAATCAAGTTCGTAAAGTGGATCATAAAGGAATTACATCAACATAATGAATTCCAAATACAATAAATAGATGATCCCAAAATAAGCAAGGCACGATCAAATAAATCCTCAAACTCCTGAAAAAGCGTTAAAAAAAACGACATCAACACAATGTTGGTGAATTATTCGCAATATGTAAATAAAAGTTGACCCAATAAAAGATTTGATAAATATAGTAAGTTTCAAATACTATATCTTGAATCATAACCTAAGTGTGAGTATAGATACCTAGATTAAGCATACACTGAACCTGACCACACTGTATCCCCTGTCCTAAGGTGATGGTAAACCAAAGGTAATAATCATACGGTCATAACATCCACTCATAGGGATGTCCTATTGAGCAATGAGGGTAGGTCGATCCCATATAGATCTATATATATGTAACCGTGGGCAATAAGCTAACAAGTGTATAAGGGGGGCTTAACCAAGCCTATGAACCATCTAATTTGAGGTGATACTGATACACTAGGCATACAAGATATACATTCATTTAAACAGTCCAAAATATGCTTTCCAGCCCAAAAATAGTAAGAGAATAGGGCTACGAATAACTCACAAAATAAGCTCGGCAAGTATCGGGAAATAATCAAAATGAAGCAAACAATCCGCCGCCTAAGTGCCCTAAATCAACATAACATAGCTTAAGTATCTCAATAACATAGTACGATTTAGCCTTGTCGGTTAAGTTTAGTGTTTAAGATTTATTAAAGTATTCCAACGATTTCCAAGTCGAGTCGGGATGACGGTTCAAGGTGTCGATGTTCCGCGCCGATAGGGACGATAGGAAAATATCGATAATTTCACGTCATAATGACTATTAGAAAGGAATAACATTCCGAGCCGAACTTGACTAACAGGAACATCGATTGAAAGGAATATTGTTACCCAAGTTTATTGATATCGACCAAAGTCAACGTCGAAGATGTTGAATTGGTCAAAGTCAAAGATGTTGACTTGGTCAAAGTCAAAGTCAACAATTTGGAGGGAAAGTCAAAATTAGAGATGTTGATTTAGATTAGTCAAAAGTCAACAATTTTGAATAAAAAGTCAATTTGACAATTCAAGAGTAAAAATGTCCTTTATTTCAAAATAAAAGAGTAGAATGATTTAGAACGGTTTTCCAAACGATTTGACGTAAAGAGATAAGTAAAACGTTTGTTTAAAATAATATCGGTAACGTTTAAGATTGCGGTAATGTCTTTGAGTCCAAAGACGTTATTTAGACATTTTATATTACTTTTATACATAATATATTACTGATATAAGTTTAAAGTTGAAATACGTTACGAGTCTAAGTCAAACGTTTAAACGAAAACGAAATTTTTATGATCAGACCCCCGGTGCTGCGCACCTATGGGGAGGTGATGCGCACCGGGGTAATTCCCGTTAACAAATTTTGCGTTTTTGTCGAAAACTGCTTCGTTTGACGATTTAAGTTGAAAATACTTTCTGTCCAGTAGTTAAATTGGGTTTAAATAACATTTACCAAGTGTTATATATGTATATTTGTGTAGTTTTACATAGTAAATAAGTAAATTCGTTAATTTCGGTAAATAACATATCTTTTCGTATTTTACATGTTTTAAGTCCAAATTTCCGAGAACGAAAGGTGTTGGTCTGATATGTTAACCTAACCGTTTTTCAAGGCTTTTAACCGAATTTAAAGATAATGAAATGAAGAAAATAATGAAAGATTGGAAATTGGGAAAATAACGAATTTACCGTTACACCCGCAAGAAATCTACAAACTTTACTTGTCCAAAAGTGGAGACGTCGGTGATGGTGGTGAGGAGGAAGTAATCGGCTCCAAGGCATAAAAACAACCATCATTAATAAAAGTCTCAAAAAGGAAAGAAAGTAAATAGATTTCGGAGGAATATAACTTACCGAAAATCTAAGATAGAGTTCCCCCGAAAAGTTGCCAACTCCCAAAAGAACTAGTTGGAAAATAAAAGTAGAAGACCTCCATTTACACACAAATAAAAGTGTGTTAGAGATTTCCACTAGAAAGAAGAAGATAAAAGGTTTCGGAGAGAATACTTACTAACACCAAATATGTCGGTTCTTCAAAGAATTCACCGAAACTCCTTGTAGTCAAGATGGAAAATTGGAAGTATGAACTTGTAAGAAAAAGGAATAAAGTTATGTGTTAGCAAGCTCTAACCAAATGGAAGAAAATAGTAGGAAAAGAAAGGATTTAGCAAGAAAGAACTTTACCGAAATATGTAGAATCAAAGGATGATTGTAGGAGATGACCTCTCCATCTTTTTCACTTGGATTCTCACTTCAAATTGAGTGTATTAAGTTCTTAACTCTCTGGAAATGTTGAGAGAAAAACAAGAGTGTAGGTGAAGTGAGAATGAAAGAAAAGTGGTAAAAGTGAAATGATGTAAAATGGTAGTTTTGGTAACATGGAAGTTGTAAACCATCTCTAGATTCACAAACTTATCCATCACACCCAAATAAGGAAGTTTACAGCAGATTTCACGTGAATAAAGGTGTGGAATCTCAAGAATTTGACTCACAAAGTCGTTTTTGGCATTTAACCGAAAATGAAGGAGGTGCTGCGCACCACCCCCTTAGGTGCTGCGCACCGAGGGTTTTTATGGCTAAAATCGTTAAGTCATGGTTAAAGGATGGAATTTGTAACAGATTCCGTTAGTTCTCCGTTAAAGGACTAACTTTGTAATAGAATAAGTTAGAGGACTAACTTTGTAATGAAATTTCGAAATATGATTTTTCTTAACCGACGATTATGGCGTAAACACAATACTTAAATAACGTGAGTATACTAACTATTAGGCACTTAGGTGATTCTAAAGCTTCCGTCTCGAGAGACAAAGTATATAAAACATATAAACCCGACTCAAATATGCAAAACGTGAGTAAATATAAAGCGAAATGCAAGGGTCCAAATCATTGCGAATAAAAGAATAAATGTCGGTAAAGAATAATAACTCGAAAAGACGAGTTGTCACAGCATCCCCCAGTAAAAAGGAATTTCGTCCTCGAAATTCTACTGAACACTGCTGCTAGCAAAGAGATGTGGATACTTCTTCTGCATCTCGTCCTCCCGCTCCCATGTAAACTCGGCTTCAACCTTGGAGTTCCATCGGACCTTCACTATCGGAATCCGACTCCGTCGTAACCGTTTGACATCTCGGTCAACAATTTTACCGGCTCCTCTAACACATGAAGCGAGTCATCCAAACGTAGTTTCTCCAGTGGCACGATCAAGGTCTCATCAGCAGGGCACTTCTTGAGATGCGATACGTGAAATACGTTGTGCACACCGCACAACTCAGGTGGCAACTCAAGACGATAAGCCACTGGACCAACACGAGTCAAAATCCTGAAGGGACCTGTAAAACGTGGACTAAGCTTGCTGCGCTTCTCAAATCGAAACACACCCTTCCACGGAGAAACTTTCAGTAACACCATATCCCCAACTTGGAACTCTAAAAGGTCTCCTACGCAAAACTGCGTACTTCTTCTGACGGTCTCTGGCGGCTATCAAACGGTCCTGGATCCTGAAGATCTTATATGTCGGCTCCTGAATCAACTCGGGACCTGAAATCTGACTGTCTCCTACCTCGGCCCAACATATTGGAGATCTACACTTCCTACCGTAAAGAGCCTCAAATGGAGCGTAGTTGATGCTGGAGTGGTAACTATTATTATACGAGAACTCGACTAATGGTAAGTGTCGATCCCAACTCCCACCAAAATCTAACGCACACGCTCGAAGCATATCCTTCAATGTCTGAATAGTACGCTCACTCTGATCATCAATCCGAAGATGGTAAGCCGCACTCATGTCTAATCTGATACCCAAAGCTCGTTGTAAAGACTGCTAAAACCTCGAAGTGAATCATGCATCACGGTCCGAAATTTACGTATACTGGAATACCATGTCTATCCACGATCTCGTCGATGTACAATCTAGATAATTTCTCTACTCGGTATTCTTCACGAATAGGGAGAAAGTGCGCTGACTTAGTCAGTCGATCGACGGTAACCCAGATGGTATCATAACTTCCTGCTCTACACCCCAGACAAACTCCTCACTCTTCTGGGTCAATTTAGTCATAGGCGAGGCTATCTTCGAGAAATTCTCGATGAACCGACGATAGTATCCTGCTAAACCCAAGAATGACCGTATCTCAGTGGGTGTCTTCGGAGCGACCCAATCTCTAACGGCTTCAATCTTGGCAGGATCAACGTGAATGCCCTCACTGCTGACCACGTGGCCAAGAAACTG
Source organism: Senecio squalidus (assembly GCA_910822075.1). Lineage (NCBI taxonomy): Eukaryota > Viridiplantae > Streptophyta > Magnoliopsida > Asterales > Asteraceae > Senecio > Senecio squalidus. The sequence goes on from CAJVGC010000591.1 coordinate 53,663,958, forward strand.
AACCGCAGATAATCAAAACTCGCATTTCGAGAACTTAGCATAGAGTTTCTCCTGTCTACGCAATTCCAACACTAGTCTCAAATGCTCCTCGTGCTCTTCCCGGCTACGAGAATATATCAGGATGTCGTCAATGAAAACGATCACGAACTAGTCGGAGTAAGGACGACATATACGGTTCATCATGTCTATGAAAGCTGCAGGCGCATTCGTGAGACCGAAAGGCATAACTAAGAACTCGAAATGGCCATAACGCGTTCTGAAGGCGGTCTTCGGAATGTCCTCCTCCTGCACTCTCACCTGATGATATTCGGATCGTAAATCAATCTTCGAAAAGAAGCAAGAACCCTGAAGCTGATCGAACAAATCATCCATACGCGGCAAAAGATACTGGTCTTTCACTGTCAGCTTACTTAGCTCTCTGTAGTCTATACACAATCTCATAGAACCATCCTTCTTCTTCACGAAGAGTACTGGCGCGCCCCACGGAGAGAAACTCGGTCTAACAAAGCCTTTATCCACCAACTCCTGAATCTGCTTCGAAAGCTCTAACATCTCCGAAGGTGCCAACCGATAAGGAGTCTTCGCCACCGGCGCTGCTCCAGGAACCAAATCTATATGGAACTCTACCTGTCTACTAGGGGTAAACCAGGTAAGTCCTCTGGAAATACATCGGGAAAAATCACTAACCACTGGATTCTCCTCAATCTGCTCCGTGGAGTCTTTCTTCACAAGGTGTGCAAGAAAGAGTGTGCGATCCTGTTTGATGTACTCCCGAACCTTTATACACGGAACGATCTTAAGACGCTTCCCCGCCTTATTCTCCTGAACTAACAACGGTCCACCAACTGATAACGGTTATACGAATCATCTTCTCGAAACATACGATCCCTGCGCGGTGTGTCGTTAGCCAATTCATACTGATAATAACGTCGAAGCTACTCAGCGTATTCGGAATCAAGTCGATAGGAAAAAGTGATCGTCGAATCTAACACTACATGTAGAAAGTACTTCGGTAGTAGGCAAAACTTACCATCGGCTAACTCTATCTCGAAGGAAGACACTATCAGTCTAGAAGTACGAGCAATCACAGTCCTATACTCATCAGATATAAAATTCTTCGAATGACGGACTAACACCTGGAGATGAACCTCTCGGTATCGCACTAGTAGGACAACTTCGTCTCGTCGACTTCTTTGTAGATAGGAGTTTTCTTCGATTCCAACGCGAAAGAGACGTAAAAAGAAGACGAAAATAAAGAAAAAAAAAAAAAAGGAAAATGCGCAACACTAAGAGAATCTGGGACAAACATTAAAATCAAAAATAGAATAAATGCATACTGAGGTTAGGTAACGGAAAGTACCCGTAACGACGCGAGGATCCTGTTGAGTCTCCTGAGCTTCAATAACAAGTGCTTTACCACGGGAATCCAAATCTGACGAAGTATCAACACCAACTGCAACCAACTCGGGACACCTGTTCCTAAGATGCTCGGCAGAACCACACTCGCAACATTTGCCCATGTATGACTTACAAAACCCAAATGTGTGTCCTAGCTTCTTACACTTAAAGCACTTCCAACAAGTCACATCTTTGGCATGTTTGTTACCACACCGTTCACACTGCTGATACGTACTCCGGATCTCTGGAGTCACCACCCGACGAATAGTGTGTCTCCTAGCTTTCTTCCACAATTTACCATGACGAGAGCTACCACTTCGTTTCCTTCCGGAATTATGCTTAACTTCAACTGTCGGTAATCCAACATCGCTATCCTGTACTGTGCTATCCCTGATCTGGGCGACAATAGTGGGTATCAAGGCTGCTAACTGCTCGGCTACTAGCTGACCGATGTCTGTCGTCATATCCGTTTATTCATCACTGACTTCCACACTCGGAGTCGTGTTACGAATTCTCGCGCTCGGACGACCATGTCTCGCTGACCATCTTGTCGCTGTCGTCTTCACAGGCGGCATCGTTCTGAAACTAAAAAGAAAGAATCCGATAAGCAAGATGTGTGTAACACGAAAGATAAGGCCAAGTGCCAAAAATAACAAAAACGAAAATAAGCACATAAGGCAAAATGGTGCACACATAGCAAATCAGAGAAAATCGATTTGAAAAGCCTACGGTCATAGTCCAAGTGATTTCCTTCATAAAATCACTCGGTTCGCTATAACCATTGGCTCTGATACCAATTTCTGTCACACCCCGCTCAAAGCGGAACGCGGAGTGTTCCAGTTAATGATATCAAGAGTCAAGGATTACAACATTTACAACCAATAAACAAAACATCGGAATATATTAATCATGCCAAAGGTTTTAAATTACAATACATAGTCAAATGTGAACCAAAAGTCAAATACAAATACAAATCAATGTCATAAAGTGGATCATAAAGGGATTACATCAACATAATAAATTCCCAATACATAAAATAAATGATCCCAAAATAAGCATGGCATGATCAAACAAATCCTCAAACTCCTGAAAAAGCGTTAAAAACGACATCAACACAATGTTGGTGAATTATTCGCAATATTTAAATAAAATTGACCCAATAAAAGATTTAATAAGTTTGATAAGCTTCAAATAGTATATCTTGAATCATAACCTAAGTGTGAGTATAGATACCTAGATTAAGCATACACTGAACCTGACCACACTGTATCCCCTGTCCTAAGGTGATGGTAAACCAAAGGTAATAATCATACGGTCATAACATCCACTCATAGGGATGTCCTATTGAGCAATGAGGGTAGGTCGATCCCATATAGATCTATATATATGTAACCGTGGGCAATAAGCTAACATGTGTATAAGGGGGGCTTAACCAAGCCTATGAACCATCTAATCTGAGGTGATACTGATACACTAGGCATACAAGATATACATTCATTTAAACAGTCCAAAATACGCTTTCCAGCCCAAAAATAGTAAGAGAATAGGGCTACGAACAACTCACAAAATAAGCTCGGCAAGTATCGGGTAATAATCAAAATGAAGCAAACAATCCGCCGCCTAAGTGCCCTAAATCAACATAACATAGTTTAAGTATCTCAATAACATTGTACGGTTTAGCCTTGTCGGTTAAGTTTAGTGTTTAAGATTTATTAAAGTATTCCAACGATTTCCAAGTCGAGTCGGGATGACGGTTCAAGGTGTCGATGTTCCGCGCCGATAGGGACGATAGGAAAATATCGATAATTTCACGTCATAATGACTATTAGAAAGGAATAACATTCCGAGCCGAACTTGACTAATAGGAACATCGATTGAAAGGAATATTGTTACCAAAGTTTGTCGAAATCGACCAAAGTCAACGTCGGAAATGTTGACTTGGTCAAAGTCAAAGATGTTGACTTGGTCAAAGTCAAGTCAACCGTTTTGAATGAAGGTCAAAATTAGAGATGTTGATTTAGATTAGTCAAAAGTCAACAATTTTGAATAAAAGTCAAAGTCAACGATTTTGAATAAAAGTCAAAGTCAACGATTTTGAATAAAAGTTAACTTGACAACTTAAGAGTAAAAAGTCCTTTATTTCAAAATAATAGAGTAAAATGTTTTAGAACGGTTTTAAACGATTTGTTGTAAAACTAAGTAAAACGTTGTTTAATTATTTCGATAATGTTTAATATTGCGGTAATGTCTTTGAGTCCAAAGACGGTATTTGGCTTATATAGTACTTTATACATAATATATACTGATATAAGTTTAAAGTTGCAATATGTTACGAGTCCAAGTCGATTAGTAACGAAAATGGAACTTTTGGAGATCAGACCCCCAGGTGCTGCGCACCTAGGGGTAGGTGCTTAGCACCGGGCCATTTTCCAAATTTATGAAATTTACGTTTTAGCCGAAATTGATTCGTTGACGTTTTAAGGTTAAAATGCGTTCTGTCCAGAAGTTAAATTAGGTTCAATTGACATTTACCAAGTGTTATATATAGTATTTGTGTGGTTTTTACATATAATATAGTAAATACGTTACTTTCGGTAAATAACCACATATTAACATATTTTACACTTTTAAGTCCAAATTTCCGAGAACGAAAGGTGTTGGTCTAATATGTTGTTAACCTAACCGTTTTTCAAGGCTTTAAACCGAATTTAAAGGTAATGAAAAGAAATAGATAAGAGATTACAAAGGTTTTACCGATTTCACCCGCAAGACGTGTAGATGTTGGAAAGGCTTGCAAGTATTTCGGAGAGAGACTTGGTGGTGGTGATGAGGAGGTAAGGAGCTCCAAAACACAAAAAGTCCACCGGTTAGTAAAAGTCTCAATAGAAAAGAATCAAGGATTTTCGGAGAAGTTTTCTTACCAACGTTTCAAGATGATGCTTTCACCGAAAAGTCGCTAAGCTCCAAATGTAGTGGGAGGATTCCGGGAAAGCAAAGACTCCCATTTAAACCATAAACAAGAATATATGTTAGAGGTTTCTTAAATGGAAAGAAGATATAGAGTTTTGGAGAGTTTTCTTACCAAAATCAAATGTGACGTTTCTTCAAAGAAAGTCACCGAAAACTCCACAACTCCAAGGATATAAATGAGGGTAACAATCTTGTAAGACAAAGATTATGTGTTAGAAGGCTCTAACCATATGAAAGAAAATAGGGGAAAGGTATGAAATCATCAAGGAGGAAACTTACCGAAAAGTGTAAAATGGAAGAATGGTTGTAAGAGATATTCTTCACCACTTGTTTCCTTGGATTTTCACTTCAAGATGGGCTAAAAGAGTTCTCAAAATCTCTGTAATGTTAGAGAGAGATGAGAGAATTGTGAAGTGAAAAATGAGGGAAAAGTGGACCAAAAGTGTTTGATGTAAAAATGGACTTTTGGCAACATAGAGAACCCAAACCACCTCTAGATTCACAAACTTTCCTTTCATACCCAAATGGGTCATATTGCAGAAGAAATCACGTGGAAAAAGGTTTGGAATCTCAAGATATTGACCCACAAAGTCGAAATTGGATTTTAGCCGTTTTTGGCCTGGGTGCTGCGCACCACCCTCATAGGTGCTGCGCACCGAGGGTTTCTTTGGCTGAAAATGTTAAGTCATGGTTAAAGGATCAGATTTGTAACAGATTCCGTTAGTTCTCCGTTAAAGGACTAACTTTGTAATAGAATTAGTTAGAGGACTAACTTTGTAATGAAATTTCGAAATATGATTTTCTTAACCGACTTTCATGGCGTAAACACACTACTTAAATAACGCGAGTATACTAACTATTAGGCACTTAGGTGATTCTAAAGCTTCCGTCTCGAGAGACAAAGTATATAAAACATATAAACCCGACTTAAATATGCAAAACGTGAGTAAATATAAAGAGAAATGCAAGGGTCGAAATGATTGCGAATAAAAGAATAAATATCGGTAAAGAACAATAACTCGAAAAGACGAGTTGTCACAGCATCCCCCAGTAAAAAGGAATTTCGTCCTCGAAATTCTACTGAACACTGCTGCTAGCAAAGAGATGTGGATACTTCTTCTGCATCTCGTCCTCCCGCTCCCATGTAAACTCGGCTTCAACCTTGGAGTTCCATCGGACCTTCACTATCGGAATCCGACTCCGTCGTAACCGTTTGACATCTCGGTCAACAATTTTACCGGCTCCTCTAACACATGAAGCGAGTCATCCAAACGTAGTTTCTCCAGTGGCACGATCAAGGTCTCATCAGCAGGGCACTTCTTGAGATGCGATACGTGAAATACGTTGTGCACACCGCACAACTCAGGTGGCAACTCAAGACGATAAGCCACTGGACCAACACGAGTCAAAATCCTGAAGGGACCTGTAAAACGTGGACTAAGCTTGCTGCGCTTCTCAAATCGAAACACACCCTTCCACGGAGAAACTTTCAGTAACACCATATCCCCAACTTGGAACTCTAAAAGGTCTCCTACGCAAAACTGCGTACTTCTTCTGACGGTCTCTGGCGGCTATCAAACGGTCCTGGATCCTGAAGATCTTATATGTCGGCTCCTGAATCAACTCGGGACCTGAAATCTGACTGTCTCCTACCTCGGCCCAACATATTGGAGATCTACACTTCCTACCGTAAAGAGCCTCAAATGGAGCGTAGTTGATGCTGGAGTGGTAACTATTATTATACGAGAACTCGACTAATGGTAAGTGTCGATCCCAACTCCCACCAAAATCTAACGCACACGCTCGAAGCATATCCTTCAATGTCTGAATAGTACGCTCACTCTCATCATCAATCCGAAGATGGTAAGCCGCACTCATGTCTAATCTGATACCCAAAGCTCGTTGTAAAGACTGCTAAAACCTCGAAGTGAATCATGCATCACGGACCGAAATTTACGTATACTGGAATACCATGTCTATCCACGATCTCGTCGATGTACAATCTAGATAATTTCTCTACTCGGTATTCTTCACGAATAGGGAGAAAGTGCGCTGACTTAGTCAGTCGATCGACGGTAACCCAGATGGTATCATAACTTCCTGCTCTACACCCCAGACAAACTCCTCACTCTTCTGGGTCAATTTAGTCATAGGCGAGGCTATCTTCGAGAAATTCTCGATGAACCGACGATAGTATCCTGCTAAACCCAAGAATGACCGGATCTCAGTGGGTGTCTTCGGAGCGACCCAATCTATAACGGCTTCAATCTTGGCAGGATCAACGTGAATGCCCTCACTGCTGACCACGTGGCCAAGAAACTGAACCGCAGATAATCAAAACTTGCATTTCGAGAACTTAGCATAGAGTTTCTCCTGTCTACGCAATTCCAACACTAGTCTCAAATGCTCCTCGTGCTCTTCCCGGCTACGAGAATATATCAGAATGTCGTCAATGAAAACGATCACGAACTAGTCGGAGTAAGGACGACATATACGGTTCATCATGTCTATGAAAGCTGCAGGCGCATTCGTGAGACCGAAAGGCATAACTAAAAACTCGAAATGGCCATAACGCGTTTTGAAGGCGGTCTTCGGAATGTCCTCCTCCTGCACTCTCACCTGATGATATCCGGATCGTAAATCAATCTTCGAAAAGAAGCAAGAACCCTGAAGCTGATCGAACAAATCATCCATACGCGGCAAAAGATACTGGTCCTTCACTGTCGGCTTACTTAGCTCTCTGTAGTCTATACACAATCTCATAGAACCATCCTTCTTCTTCACGAAGAGCACTGGCGCGCCCCACGGAGAGAAACTCGGTCTAACAAAGCCTTTATCCACCAACTCCTGAATCTGCTTCGAAGGCTCTAACATCTCCGAAGGTGCCAACCGATAAGGAGTCTTCGCCACCGGCGCTGCTCCAGGAACCAAATCTATATGGAACTTTACCTGTCTACTAGGGGTAAACCAGGTAAGTCCTCTGGGAATACATCGGGAAAAATCACTAACCACTGGATTCTCCTTAATCTGCTCCGTGGAGTCTTTCTTCACAAGGTGTGCAAGAAAGAGTGTGCGATCCTGTTTGATGTACTCCCGAACCTTTATACACGGAACGATCTTAAGACGCTTCCCCGCCTTATTCTCCTGAACTAACAACGGTCCACCAACTGATAACGGTTATACGAATCATCTTCTCGAAACATACGATCCCTGCGCGGTGTGTCGTTAGCCAATTCATACTGATAATAACGTCGAAGCTACTCAGCGTATTCGGAATCAAGTCGATAGGAAAAAGTGATCGTCGAATCTAACACTACATGTAGAAAGTACTGCGGTAGTAGGCAAAACTTACCATCGGCTAACTCTATCTCGAAGGAAGACACTATCAGTCTAGAAGTACGAGCAATCCCAGTCCTATACACATCAGATATAAAATTCTTCGAATGACGAGATGAACCTCTCGGTATCGCACTAGTAGGACAACTTCGTCTCGTCGACTTCTTTGTAGATCGGAGTTTTCTTCGGTTCCAACGCGAAAGAGACGTAAAAAGAAGACGAAAATAAAGAAAAAAAAAAAAAAAAAAAAAGAAAAAAAAAAAGAAAAAGGAAAATGCGCAACACTAAGAGAATCTGGGACAAACATTAAAATCAAAAATAGAATAAATGCATACTGAGGTTAGGTAAGGGAAAGTACCCGTAACGACGCGAGGATCCTGTTGAGTCTCCTGAGCTTCAATAACAAGTGCTTTACCACGGGAATCCAAATCGGACGAAGTATCAACACCAACTGCAACCAACTCGGGACACCTGTTCCTAAGATGCTCGGCAGAACCACACTCGTAACATTTGCCTCTGTAGGACTTACAAAACCCAAATGTGTGTCCTAGCTTCTTACACTTAAAGCACTTCCAACAAGTCACATCTTTGGCATGTTTGTTACCACATCGTTCACACTGCTGATACGTACTCCGGATCTCTGGAGTCACCACCCGACGAATAGTCTGTCTCCTAGCTTTCTTCCACAATTTACCATGACGAGAGCTACCACTTCGTTTCTTTCCGGAATTATGCTTAACTTCAACTGTCGGTAATCCAACATCGCTACTCTGTACTATGCTATCCCTGATCTGGGCGACAATAGTGGGTATCAAAGCTGCTAACTGCTCGGCGACGAGCTGACCGATGTCTGTCGTCATATCCGTTTCTTCATCACTGACTTCCACACTCGGAGTCGTGTTACAAATTCTCGCGCTCGGACGACCATGTCTCGCTGACCATCTCGTCGCTGACGTCTTCACAGGCGGCATCGTTCTGAAACTAAAAAGAAAGAACTCGATAAGCAAGATGTGTGCAACACGAAAAAAATAATAAGGCCAAGTGCCGAAAATAACAAAAGCGAAAATAAGCACATAAGGCAAAATGGTGCGCACATAGCAAATCAGAGAAAATCGATTGAAAAAGCCTACGTTCATAGTCCAAGTGATTTTCTTCATAAAATCACCCGGTTCGCTATAACCATTGGCTCTGATACCAATTTCTGTCACACCCCGCTCAAAGCGGAAACACGGAGTGTTCCAGTTAAAGATATCAAGAGTCAAGGATTACAACATTTACAACCAATAAACAAAACATCGGAATATATTAATCATGCCAAAGGTTTATCAAATACAATACAAAGTCAAATGTGAACCAAACGTCAAATACAAATACAAATCAAGTTCGTAAAGTGGATCATAAAGGAATTACATCAACATAATGAATTCCAAATACAATAAATAGATGATCCCAAAATAAGCAAGGCATGATCAAATAAATCCTCAAACTCCTGAAAAAGCGTTAAAAAAAACGACATCAACACAATGTTGGTGAATTATTCGCAATATGTAAATAAAAGTTGACCCAATAAAAGATTTGATAAATATAGTAAGTTTCAAATAGTATATCTTGAATCATAACCTAAGTGTGAGTATAGATACCTAGATTAAGCATACACTGAACCTGACCACACTGTATCCCCTGTCCTAAGGTGATGGTAAACCAAAGGTAATAATCATACGGTCATAACATCCACTCATAGGGATGTCCTATTGAGCAATGAGGGTAGGTCGATCCCATATAGATCTATATATATGTAACCGTGGGCAATAAGCTAACAAGTGTATAAGGGGGGCTTAACCAAGCCTATGAACCATCTAATCTGAGGTGATACTGATACACTAGGCATACAAGATATACATTCATTTAAACAGTCCAAAATACGCTTTCCAGCCCAAAAATAGTAAGAGAATAGGGCTACGAATAACTCACAAAATAAGCTCGGCAAGTATCGGGTAATAATCAAAATGAAGCAAACAATCCGCCGCCTAAGTGCCCTAAATCAACATAACATAGCTTAAGTATCTCAATAACATAGTACGGTTTAGCCTTGTCGGTTAAGTTTAGTGTTTAAGATTTATTAAAGTATTCCAACGATTTCCAAGTCGAGTCGGGATGACGGTTCAAGGTGTCGATGTTCCGCGCCGATAGGGACGATAGGAAAATATCGATAATTTCACGTCATAATGACTATTAGAAAGGAATAACATTCCGAGCCGAACTTGACTAACAGGAACGTCGATTGAAAGGAATACTGTTACCAAAGTTTATTGAAATCGACCAAAGTCAACGTCGAAGATGTTGACTTGGTCAAAGTCAAAGATGTTGACTTGGTCAAAGTCAAAGTCAACAATTTATAGAAAAAGTCAAAATCAAAGATTTTATAGAAAAGTCAAAATTGACGATTTTGGATTTGAAATATAACTTTGACAATTTAGGAGTAAAAGACTTTTATTTCAGAATAATAGAGTAAAAATGAGTTATAACGGTTTTAAACAATTTGTTGTAAAACGTAAGTAAAACGTTTGTTTAATTATTTCGGTAATGTTTAATATTGCGGTAATGTCTTTGAGTCCAAAGACGGTATTTGGCTTATATAGTACTTTTATACATAATATATTACTGATATAAGTTTAAAGTTGCAATATGTTACGAGTCCAAGTCGATTAGTAACGAAAAATGGAACTTTTGGAGATCAGACCCCCAGGTGCTGCGCACCTAGGGGTAGGTGCTTAGCACCGGGCCATTTTCCAAATTTATGAAATTTACGTTTTAGCCGAAATTTGATTCGTTTGACGTTTTAAGGTTAAAATGCGTTCTGTCCAGAAGTTAAATTAGGTTCAATTGACATTTACCAAGTGTTATATATACGTATTTGTGTGGGTTTTTACATATAATATAGTAAATACGTTACTTTCGGTAAATAACACATATTAACATATTTTACACGTTTTAAGTCCAAATTTCCGAGAACGAAAGGTGTTGGTCTAATATGTTAACCTAACCGTTTTCAAGGCTTTTAAACCGAAATTAAAGATAATGAAATGAAGAAAATAATGAAAGAATGGAATTTGGGAAAATAACGAATTTACCGTTACACCCGCAAGAAATCTACAAACTTTACTTGTCCAAAAAGTGGAGACGTCGGTGATGGTGGTGAGGAGGAAGTAATCTGTTCCAAGGCACAAAAAAAAACAACCATCATTAATAAAAGTCTCAAAAAGGAAAGAAAGTAAATAGATTTCGGAGGAATATAACTTACCGAAAATCTAAGATAGAGTTTCTCCGAAAAGTTGCCAACTCCCAAAAGAACTAGTTGGAAAATGAAAGTAAAAGACCTCCTTTTACACACAAATAAAAGTGTGTTAGAGATTTCCACTAGAAAGAAGAAGATAAAAGGTTTCGGAGAGAATACTTACTAACACCAAATATGTCGGTTCTTCAAAGAATTCACCGAAACTCCTTGTAGTCAAGATGGAAAATTGGAAGTATGAACTTGTAAGAAAAAGGAATAAAGTTATGTGTTAGAAACCTCTAACCAAATGGAAGAAAATAGTAGGAAAAGAAAGGATTTAGCAAGAAAGAACTTTACCGAAACATGTAGAATCAAAGGATGATTGTAGGAGATGACCTCTCCATCTTTTTCACTTGGATTCTCACTTCAAATTGAGTGTATTAAGTTCTTAACTCTCTGGAAATGTTGAGAGAAAAACAAGAGTGTAGGTGAAGTGAGAATGAAAGAAAAGTGGTAAAAATGAAATGATGTAAAATGGTAGTTCTGGTAACATGGAAGTTGTAAACCATCTCTAGATTCACAAACTTATCCATCACACCCAAATAAGGAAGTTTACAGCAGATTTCACGTGAATAAAGGTGTGGAATCTCAAGAATTTGACTCACAAAGTCGTTTTTGGCATTTAACCGAAAATGAAGGAGGTGCTGCGCACCACCCCCTTAGGTGCTGCGCACCGAGGGTTTTTATGGCTAAAATCGTTAAGTCATGGTTAAAGGATGGAATTTGTAACAGATTCCGTTAGTTCTCCGTTAAAGGACTAACTTTGTAATAGAATAAGTTAGAGGACTAACTTTGTAATGAAATTTCGAAATATGATTTTTCTTAACCGACGATTATGGCGTAAACACAATACTTAAATAACGCGAGTATACTAACTATTAGGCACTTAAGTGATTCTAAAGCTTCCGTCTCGAGAGACAAAGTATATAAAACATATAAACCCGACTCAAATATGCAAAACGTGAGTAAATATAAAGCGAAATGCAAGGGTCCAAATCATTGCAAATAAAATAATAAATGTCGGTAAAGAATAATAACTCCAAAAGACGAGTTGTCACAATATATATATATATATATATATATATATATATATATATATATATATATATATATATATATATATATATATATATATATATATATATATATATATATATATATATAATAAACAAAAACTTAAGAAGATAGATAAACATAGAGGCTTGTGTGCATCGCAATTAATAGAAACAAACGACTACTAGACTAGACTGGTAGTTGCTGATAAAATTCGTTGCTTGAGGCGGAGCGTAACGACGTGTTAGTGATGTGGACGTTGCTTTTCCGGATGCATTTTCTTCAAAATTTAATTACGAATCTACTGCCGCTAACGGAGTCAGGTAACTCCAAATGGTTGGAGAGTTATAAGCAAAACGCTAACTTTTTTTTAGATATGGACCCACGACTTGTTACGGATATTGGAGGCACGTTTTTTTGTTCTTCTCCTGCGATTCTAGTATACTTTTCTTTGAATATGATTACGAAGCCAATGGAGCTAACCTCATTAGTTAACTCCAAGCGGTTTATGAGTTATGGCTGAAACAATTACCGGCTCATCCCTACGCCGTTTAGGGTTTAACGGGTGGCATAGAAACTAGGTCTGAGGATCAGACCCACTCTAATACCATGAAATATGATAAAACCCCTTAAGTTATCACATATTATTAATCAATATTTATAGGATATAGAAATCCTAACCCGTATATACCCTAAGCCCACATATCGAACGTGGCTAATAATCTTGCCATCTAATATATTTTGGTGGTTGGTAGGAATGTTCAAAGTCACATATTCGAATTTCGGATACGGAATTTCAGATAGTGATTTTTCACTATCTGAATCTAAAACTACGAATATCCGAAATTATCCGAAATCTGGTTTCGAATCCGAAAATTTGAAATAAAAAAAGTAAAGTTGTTTTTATTTTATAATTTTTTTTCTTATTATATATTTTGTTAACTATTTACATATATCTATCTAAAATGTAATAAAATTACCAAAATGTTTAGATGTATCTATAAAATAACTATTTTTTTTCTCCATATTTTTGGATATTTGGATATCCAAAATACCAAAAGTTTTAAAAATTCACTATCCGAATACGAAAATTCGAATATCCGAATATCAGAATTTTCGGATAATTTTGAATCGAATATTCGGATATTCAGATTTGGATGTTCAGATATGGATATATTTAAACATCTTTAGTGGTTGGGATAAAAACTTACAAATGATACGATTATATTAAAATGGTATATGTTTATGAAATGAGTTATATTTTATCGAAACTATTTAACATAATAAAAATAGTTTTGGTGGATATTAAATGTAACATTGACGAAAATATGAGAAAAGGAAAATCATTTTAGTATACTAGTTTGAATTTCAAGAAACTAAAAATCGTGAATTTCTTCCAAAACATGAAGGGATTTTGAATAACTTAAATGAAGGTATATAATTGAATTTAAGAGTATGATGTTCAACCAAAATACGAAACAAGTTAAAAATGGAATTCATTATTAAATTCCTGCCAAATTGCCAATTCATTAAGATTATGTGAACCAAACAAAATGTACGTCCCTAACATCGTTCAAATAGTCAAATAGATAAACCCAAGTAAAGTAACATAAAATTAAATAAAACTTAGTTGATAATTAAAACTGACCCAAACTAGAAACAATATATTTTTTATCCTTATATTTCAAGAATTTCTCATTAAATTACCAACTCACTTTTATATCTATATTATAAAACCTATACGTTTTGAGGATATTGTTTAAGATATAACCTAATCCATCTCACCACAACCACTTTATATAACTTTAAACATATCAAATAGAATCTAGGAAAGTAAGTAAAATGATCTAAAAATGTTTTAATAAAAGAAAATATAAAAAGGGAGTAATTATGAAAAAAGATTAGATATAGTATTGGTAAGAAAGGATTGTGGTCGGGAAGATTATGAAACTGATGGTTAACAATAGACTTGTGAGTCACTCTCATTCCCCACCATTCAAATTAGTGGCTCTTATTCATAATACAAGATCCTTGACTTTTCCAGCTTACCATATTTTCTTTTGCTAGTCACTCTTTGTAATGACATGTTCATTTTTATCTTATTAATAAAATCGTTTTTGGATTAAAATAGCAACTATTTATCATTATAATAATCAAAGAGAACATACAATCATACCTTACTCCATTATCGAACTTAGATACATGGCAACAATCCTTACGGTTTACTATAGAGACAATTATCTGCTTAAAATAATAAATGAGGAATTATTCTTGTTAAGTACAAGATTTTGAGAATATCAAAAGTTCATATATTTAGTTTATTTGCTGAAAGCTTCTCCAAATTATAAGTCATTTTGAGTCGACATACAAATTATAAGTACTTTTGATTATTGAATAAATCCAATAAGTCATTTTCTCTTGTTATATTCTAAAACTAGATGTAGACGTGTGTTTATATAAGGGTAAATTGTAAAAAAATCTTTAATATATAATAAAAGAAGGGTCTTAAATGCCATATGGCGAAGTAAGGTCCCTAGATGTGTTATCTTTTTTTATTTCAGCCGTTAGATCAGATTGATGATGTCATCAAAAAACTATTTCTATTTTACACCCTCTTACAATACATAATTACATTTTCTCTTTCATTTACATCTCCACTGAAATAAAAAAACATAAGTTTAATTTACTTATAAATCGCTCAATTTAGACTATGATTTACCATATTTTTATTCTAAAATCTCCTCATGAAAATATCAAAACATGTATATAAACGTAAAAGTGTATATATTATTTTAACTATAAGCAACATAGGTATAAACGTAAACGTATTTATGTTATTATATGTATAACATTTTCTTCTCATAATAATTTCAAATCTACATAAATAAAAATTTACGAGTCAAACTTTATCTTTATTCGCGCTATCGCGGGACAATAATCTAGTTACATAACAAAACACAGAGTTTTCAATTGAGTAACCATTTACTACGTGTAATTTGTTTTATCAAATTTATTATGTTAACAGATTCGAACACACAAACATTTTTTAACAATGTTTTCTTATTTGATGATTTGATGATGACGAAACAAACATTGAACTGATTAAAACTAATTTTTCAATCTTTTGCTACATATGCATTATGACCTAATTTCCTCATAAGTCACACATATTCATCATTGTTTATCTTTGGACGGGGTCCTCATATTGCTTATCTTTTGTTATATGTCGATGATATTATTCTTACTGCTTTATCTACGGCGTATTATTGGTATCCTTAGCAGTGAGTTTGCTATGACAAATTTGGGTACTTTAAGTTATTTTCTAGAATATTTGTTACTCGTAATTCCTAGGGTATGTTCTTATCTCAGCGTAAATATGCACTTGACATTCTTGATAGGGCAAACCTGCAAAATTGTAACCTTTTTAACAGTCTTCAAAGATAAGGTAATTGGAACTTCCACTGAAGCGTCTCTCACGATAGGACAGAAGTACAAAGATTTAACGGGAAAACACACAATTAGCTGATAAGGCTAAAGAAAAGAATTCAAATTAGTAGTAAAGGCATATGACGAAAATATGAACAATTGATTCCTACGATAACAACTATATGAGGGACCTAAAGTTATATTCTAGGTCAAACCACCTAATTCTATATATCCAATGGCTCTTATACCAATATGTCACACGCCACATTTGATAGAAACGTAGGGTTAAACTAATTGACGATCGTCATAACACATTTTAAGTTATTGTTGGGTTTGATCAGTCTAGAGAGAGAAAATAGATTTAACATTAAGTTCCAAATGTTATATTAATCACACCCCACACTCCTATTTATAGGAGTGTGGGGGCTTTACAAAGACTTTCTATATATTACAATTATGCCCCTAATAACAAATACAAATACAATGTTATGAATATTGTATTCCTAACAATTCCCCCTTATGTGTAGTTGTTCAAAATATGAAGTCTGTCTTGAAGCATCTTCCTTGTTGTTATTTAGAACGCGTAGATGTTTGATGTGTAAAATCTAGTCTTAAAAACTCAACCTACTATTAACTTAATTACACACTATAGGCAGTGTACCTATTCGTATGTAATATAGTAAAAGCAAGTAAATGTTCGATCACAAGGACTAATTTAGCTTTTAAATTACGAATTAATAATACTAAGTTTGTTTGTGGGTTTGTATTGTCATTATTATTAACTATTTAAACTAAGAAGTGATTATAAAATCTTTGAGAAAATTGATTTGTTTGTTATCAAATAATGGAGAAAAACACTCGTTTGACACTTCACTTGAGATATGATTAAGTATACGTAACTGAATGTATTATTTAACTTCTAATGTATAGTAAAATTCCTCTCGAATATCTTACTAACTTTAACTACTTCGAATTGTAATGTTCCTCTCGAATACAATTACAATTCTCGATAAGTAAGCATTAATTAACAAGCCGGTGTTCTATGATTTAATCTTATAAAGTTTCATCTCGAATAACTTCTCTAATTACTAAGTCCTCTCGAATCTTATTAATTAGACTTACTTGTTTTACCTTAGTCGTTATTATTAGGTCCTCTCGAATCCTAACAATTTTAAACCGATTATAAACCGACTGATTATTTCAAACAACCTAATTAATCTATCTAGATTCCTCTCGAATACCTAAAATATTGATTAATAAACTGCATATAAACAACTCATAATAACATATCAAAACATAGACAATTAAGGATCAACGATTAAACATAAAAACCTAACATTCAAATACGATAACGAAATTATCAAACAAGATCCATAATCAAACGAGCATTCAAGGTATTTAGCTACTCATAATATGAATTGAAATAACAGAAAATAAATAAGAAAACATACTAAAAAGGTTCTTGAAAAGAAAGAAACAAAGAAAAGCTTCAAACGTCTTTGATTCGTGACCGAATATTACTCGAACTCGACTTCAAACTCCTCTTGCAGCCTCAACGATGCTTCCAGTCGATTATCTAACCCTTAATTCGATCTCCAAAATTTGTATTTTAATATGGGGTTATGTCTTCTATTTATAGGTGAAAAACAAGTCCTTAAAAAGTTGGGAACGTCGCCAATGTGTCGCAGTAACAAGGTTGTGCGTCGCACTGACTGAATTGCAATTGTAAACGGACTGGGAACCCCGGTGCGTCGCACTGAAGTCTAGGTGCGACGCACCCAGTTGTTTTTCGGGCATTTTTCACGCTTTGCTTGTTTAATCCGTACCGTACATGCCTCAAACCATCTTTTAACGTATTATTCGTCATTTCTTCGTCTAAAAGCCCACTTTACCGTCATATTCAACCTATCACTTGAATCAAACACTTTCACACAATTAAATGTAAAAATCCTATCCTATCCATCATGATTAAATAGGAAAATGACCAAATATCGCATATAAATAAACGTATAAATATGCGATATCAATGCTTGATTTGATCTTCAATCGCAACTTTGGATTTCATCAGAGTAGCTTGTTGTAATCTTTGACACTTTTGTATCTAAAGATAAGTTGTTCGAAGAATCATTTTCTTTCTCTTGAAAGCTTGACCTTGATGTTGTGTTGAATATGTCATTGATGAAGTATTTCCGAAGGTATTGCTCTTTGAAGAAGTCTTAAGAACTTAGTAACCCAAAAGCTCTTTATGGTGAACCTTGAATGATAGTCTTAACGATCTTCTTCTTTTCAAATTCAACTTTAGATTTCATCAGAGCAGCGTTTGAATCTTTGTATCGCTTTGAAAAGTTGACTTGAAGAATCTTTCATTCCAAACAGAAGTTGAATGTATACTTGTAGTCTTTGATTTTCGATGTAGACAAACGTTCAATTCCTTTGACCGTTTGAACCATAAAGTGGAAGGCTCCCCCTTAAGTAAGTAGTTTCACTTTATCTTTCAACTTGTAGAAGCTTAATTATATATCTTTGTTTGAAGCTTCTTTTTGATTGAATAATAATTTCCAAATTCTTTGAAGTTTTGATCTTTCATTTAGCTCCCCCTCAACACATACTTGTAATCAACTATCCGAAAGTTGATGTGTTGTTTCGTTGTAGCTTGATGATGAAAAATCTTCTTTACTTACATGTTTGTCATGTTGTCGCTTCGATTTATTCTTGAAAGTTTGAATCTTGATCATATGAACTTTCCATGTAGGTTGTACATTAAACTCTTTTTCTTTCCAAACTTTGTTTACTTGAATTTATTCGCCAATCTCGATTATGTCTTCTTTGAAGTCACATTTCATTTGTTTCATGAATGAAAAACTATTCTTTGAATCTTCCTAAAGCTTGATTTATCTTGACATTTTATCACTAAGTTTCCCGCAAATGAACAGTTCCTTTACTTTCACAACACTCGAGAAGTCAACCAAAATCGAGAAATCCTTGCAAATACGTCAATTATGGTCATTTTGCTTCCCAAAACTTTCCATTTGACCTGATGCATTTTTCATCAAACATTCCTCATATATACTCCGTAATGCGTCAGTTTTTTCTTTATTAACTCGAATTCTCTATTACGTGCACCGCCTTATTTACAATCTTTTGTACAAACTTTTGGTTATGTGCACCGTGTTATCTTTCACAAATATTGATTCATGTTTTAGGAAATTCTCCATTGAGTGTACCCATCTTTTCTTTCACAAATACTCATTCTTTCACTCTTTTCACAATTCCCAATTCTTTGCCTTCTTTGCGTTTTCCTTTCCATTTGTACACGTTCCACCATACGCTCCCTTGTTACATGTTCCACCATACGTTCCCTGGTTACACGTTCTTCCCCAATCTTTTCTTTTGTACATTCCAATACACATTCTTTGCTTTTTTAAAACGTTCTTTCCATTTCTTCATTTACACGATCTTCCCCTTATTACACGTTCTCCCCCCCCCCCCCCCCCCCCCCCCCCCATGATGATTATGACTCGTGTGATCATCATGTGAACGTGTATCACGTCGTGACAAAACTTTACAAACTCCCCCAAATATCGGAATTTGAGAAAACTAACCTTCCAAAATGATGAAATATTCGGTGATATTCCATTGTTGAATATGACTATTGATTCCCTGTGTGTTGTTTGCGATCGTAAAGAATCATCAAAATCTTTTGACTTGCACTTGTTTTCGTTTAGATCATCGTTGGAAACTTGCATCCTTGAAGACTTAAAGAAGATATTATTGGTATGAACTCTTGATCGTTGAAATCTTGATCATGAGCTCAAATAGTATCAATAGTCGTGAATATGAGAAAGTAACTACGCGATCACTTAGATTGCTTGTTAACACAACAATCTGACAGGTCCTTAACCCTCCTCTCTACACTCAGTGAATTGAAATGAAACAGGTCATGATGCGGAATCTCATGACCTGAGTTGAATCAAAAGCGGTATCATGAAATTGAAATTGAAAGAAACTGATAGAACAATATGTGTAAATCTTTACGATTTCATTGATAGTGTGAACTGGTTTTGGATCGAGCTATTAATTCTAACATTGACAAGCTCAACGGAACTCAAACTGAGTCCGGGTTCAAAGATAACAAACTCTAACAACCTATCACAATATTTATAGACAAAATCTAAACACTACGAATTAAATAATACAACATGTCATCATCTTAATTTCAACTCGGGGAGTTCACTTCAATTCGGAATTAAAGTCTTCAGCCTCCGAGTTGATATCTTCAACGTTGACTTGAGTTGACTTAAGTTATTCTTCAGTTTGATTTCAGTTCGGAGGAACTTCAGTCATTTCGGAGTATCTGAACTAACATGTTCCCTGAACTGAAACTTTCACTTCGGATTATTCATGTTTTCAGTTCGAACCTTCCCCGAACTGAAAACATCTTTATTCAAGTACCCTTTTTAGATCTCATAGCTTCATCTAATCAATTCAGCTCCCAACAATCTCCCCCTTTGATGATGCTATGAGTCTTGATACCTTTTAACTTATGATTATCCATGGTCAGCTTCCTCCAATTAATCTTTCTTGTAACTTGAACAAAATCAGGATAAAATGTTGCAAAATCACCATTTAATCTTCTTGATTCTTCATGATCAGATTCTCCATGCTAATCACTTATTCAACAGCCAAAGTCACTTTTCTTCCCATCATTGGCCAAACTCTGATTTCTCAATTGAGCTGATTCAGATGACAAACACAAGTAATTCCATAATCTCTCTACACTTACTCTTCGGAGTAACCTCTGGAATACTTGCTAGTTCATACTGATCATTGATCCTTGTTGACCTTTTTCAGCAAGAAAGTGACTAGCCACAATAACTTATTTTCAAACGAGCTCCACCTTGCTTACAAAAATTTCAATCAGGATCATCAATTCTCCAACTGATTTGTGTATGTAGATCATCAATATACCTCCGAATTAAGAGCTTAACTACAAGTTCATCAAGTTTTTAAGACACATGTTATTAAAAACATTTGGTTCTTAATCACTCTCGGATCAACTTGTAGTCTTCGTTCTTTCATCATTTCTATATATGAATGATCATTGACAGTTTCAATTGTCTTCACTATCAGTTGAACGACATGATTTGTCATTCTGATTTTAGATCTGAAGCACCACGTCACACCTTTTTCTCAAATTGATGACGTGAGGCTGAGCTCCATTCTACTTCCATCACACCTCTTTCTCAAATTGATAACTCGTGTTTTCGCTCCATTCACCAACGATCTTTGAACTGATATGTGTAACACTAGATCCACCATGAACACCTTGAAATATTCACAGATCCTTTAATACAACTCTTCAGTTTTACTTCGGACTCCTTCGATTTCGATTCTAACATTCACTGATAGTTTGACGTAATTTTCGAATCAAGTCAAATTGATGAACCAGACTCAATTGAATTTAATCAATTGATTTGTCTGGCTTTGATACCAATTGACAGGTCCTTAACTCTCCTATCTACACTCAGTGAATCGAAATGAAACAGGTCATGATGAGGAATCTCATAACCTGAGTTGAATCAAAAGCAGAATCATGAAATTGAAATTGAAAGAAACTGATAGAACAATATGTCTAATTGTTTAAGATTTCATTGATAGTGTGAACTGGTTTTGGATCGAGTTGTTACATCTGACATTGAAAAGCTCAAGGGAACTCAAACTGAGTCTGGGTTCAAAGACAACAAACTCTAACAACCTATCAAACTATTTATAGACAAAATCTAAACACTACGAATTAAATAATACAACATGTCATCATCTTAATTTCAACTCGGGGAGTTCACTTCAATTTGGAATTAAAGTCTTCAGCCTCCGAGTTGATATCTTCAACGTTGACTTGAGTTGACTTAAGTTATTCTTCAGTTTGATTTCAGTTCGGAGGAACTTCAGTCAGTTCGGAGTATTTGAACTAACATGTTCCCCGAACTGAAACTTTCACTTCGGATTATTCATGTTTTCAGTTCGGACCTTCCCCGAACTGAAAACATCTTTATTCAAGTACCCTTTTTAGATCTCATAGCTTCATCTAATCAATCCATCTCCCAACACAAGCAAAATCACAAAAGAAGTCGATTGTGTGACCTACGTTCAATGTTGGAAAAGCATTAGCATTGGTAGGATTTCCATTCGATCATTGTGAAATACCAAGATCGTTGGTACCACTACAAATGTTCTGAGCTATATCACAGAGACATGTTTTTTGAAAATTCATTTGTGTCCTAGAAAATGGTTAACATTTGGCGCTAGACTCAATAGTGCATGAAATGAATTCGAGAAATGGAGTTGATTTTCTCTTGTTTCAATATTAACATCCTCCGAGTGAGAATTTGATAGAAATGTGTTAATTCTCCGTGAATATTAAAACAAATTCTTGTGAAGAATTTGAGTGGTAACGAGGTATATGTGCATTGCATCACTGGGTCCATGATGTCTTTTTCAATATTGAAAATCAACATATGAAGTCGATAGAAACTTGCTACTCGACGATTTAATCGGTGAGGAAACGGTCTCTCATTCTTTTAACCGTATCACACACTCCTCACTCAACCTCTCATAATTTTCAACTCCACCCTCATTTTGACATTTTGAAAACGATATTTTTGTTCATTTTCCACCTTTAATCTCCAATCCTAGAACTAAAGGACCCTCACATTCGAAATTGATTCCTTGGGTAAGTCCCTTCGGCTCTGGTTGGACTATAGGAAAAAGATATATTTTTTAAAAAACCGCTCAAGGTGCATCAACATTTCGCCAAATTTTGAGAAACATTTTTCAACCAAAAGATGTGGAATTATCTTATAATATGGTGACAATTTTCCAAAGTGACATTGAAGTTTCCAATATTTTTGAAAAGACGCCCCTCCTCAACATATGTATTTCATTATTAAAAACTTAGCATATGAAGAGTAAGTGAAAACTAATAATATAAAAAAAATGTTTTTGATTATGGGAAGTTTTTTTCGAAAATACATTTGATGTGTTCAAGAAAGAATATTGCATTTTTGAAAGATTCATTTGAAGATTTAGGTGGTGTGACAACCGTCTAAATTTCAGGTGAAATTCGTACTCTATATCTTTGAGATATCTGTTATTGTCGTTAACCGTACTTATACCGTAAACGTGTGTGTGTCGGAATCGAAATCAGAATCAATAAATGAGTCCTAATACCAAGAAAACACTTAATGAACCTGCCTAAGTTCATCCAACAACTAGTCGTAAACTCACAACTAACGAAAATGCTTAACGATAACGAAAAACGAAAATTTTCCAACAACCAGCGTAACTGAACTATGTAGTTACGCAGCGTAACTAATAGTTACGCTAGCGAAACTAGCAGGCTGAGTCATTTTTGCATGTTTAGCGATTGGTGCACTTGCTCTAACCTTTCCGACAGGTGTTTAGACCCGATTGGACCTCAAAAATTACGGAAATCGAGTTTTTGACCATTATCACTCACCTCTCTTTCATTTCTTTCTTTCTTACTTCAAAAACACAAAACACACACTTAAATTCTCTCAAGAAACTCTACATTTACAGCCACTTAATCCGAGTAAAAATCACTTAAAAACTACAAAAACCGTTCATAATCAAAAGAAGGAAAGAAGCATTCATCTTTTGGGGTTAATAATCGAAACTTTATAAATTTGGGGCTAAAATCACCAAGGAAACTCTTCAATCTTCATTACATAAATTTCTATTCGGTACAATCCCTTTTAAATCACTGTTTTCTTATATATATATATTTAACTTCATGTAAGATCAAACCGGTAAAAATATGATTTTTGAAGATTTCAACCCATTCACATAAAACGGGTCATTTTACAAATCTTAACTTTTGTGGTTAAAAAGATGCTATAAATTGTCGTTTATAATGTATTTTTGAGGTATCTATAAGTGCATGTCGAATTTTACCATCAAAGATGAGTTTACGACACCGAAAACAATTTTTGACCCGAAACTGCCCGTCAATTACGCTGGCAGCGTAAGTAACAGTTACGCCGCATAACTAACAGTTACGCCGCATAACTAACAATTACGCTGCGTAACTGTGCTCAGGTCCCGAAAACGTTCTAAATTCACGGTAAAATGTAACCTTAAGCTCGGTATTTCACGTATCGGTCCAGAACTAACCGTAATGACGTTAACTAGTACTAAAGTGATATTTTGAACACATAAACAATTATACTTATTCGATAACTTGGTGTAACTATAGGATTTCCGTGATTCTGAAGCATTCCGACCACCACTCACACACTCGTCTCGTCACTAGCAAACCGTGAGTTACATCCCCTATTATTTACTGTTTTTAAATAACTCTTTTTGGGGAAACATGAGATACTAAATGTTTTATGAACTTTTGAACGTTTTATGAACTTATATGCGTAAACTGCCTTTTAATTGCCCATGTGCGGCACTCGTTGACTTTATGGCTTGCCCCCGATCGGCACTTGTTCGAAACTATGATTGATTGTATATGCTTCCAACCCTTGATGAGAATATAACGTGCTTCATAAGTGCATACTATCATTTTTAAAATTGCATAAATGCCCAGTTTCAGTTCGTACACACTATTAGCTTTAAGCTGTTAGTAATTATGGGTATCGATACTTAGGAAAGAACCGTTCCTTACTTAGGCGGCAGTCTAAGTACATATTACTAGATCAAAAGTACTCCTCGTAGATAGTGCGGGGTAAGGGGCTGTTCACGGTTCGATAATCGGTTTAGTGTGATCACTTATGTTATATAATGCCAAGAGGTTGATACAATAGTTCCAATCATTAGTTACTTTTATTTTACGCATATTGTTGTGCGCATATAGTCTGAGATATACGAGTTCCGCAACCCTTTTTACAAGTATTGTTCTACTTGTCAATGTACATTCTTTTAAGGTATTGCTATACCTTGTTGTCGTGTGATCATTTTAAAAGTATATATATTTTAAGCGTCGTTCCGCTTCATTTCTTTTGAGAAATCTTTTATACATATATACTGGACGAAAACCTTTTTAGTCGGGGACTAGAAAACTGTAACTCACTCACTACTTTATGTAGTTGACACTTTATCTCATGTTTCAGAAAATCAAGTGTAAGCATTGAAGTGCATAGCGTGGACGGGTCATGCAAGTTGCGTGAGATATGAATCGGGAGAAGACCATGTTCATTGTCAAATTTTAGGAATTTTTATGAAATTGCTTAATGATGTATTTGGTTGCTATGAGTTTAAGTACACTTGGTTATTTTTCGAACTTGTAAACTTTTTATTTCTAATTTAAATGACTTGAAACCCTTTATGTTTATTATAACTCGTATAATGATATATTTGCTCTTCGCACCTCGTGTTTCCGCTTTAGCGGGGTGTGACATGTGGTAGTTCAAAAAATGATTTAATGAACTCCCCTTCAAAGTTAGATTCTCCATGTTCGATCGCACAGTGTTTTGAAAACTAGATAAATTAATAAAAAACGCTACTAAATCCTCTCTAAAAGATGAAATAATTCTAGTCGAGATTAAAAAATCCGCTATTAAATCATCTTTTTCGATTAAATCTAGTTCTAGTCGAGTTAATCAAATTTGCTAGTTTACTATTTTGAAAAGATTTGTCATTTTGAAACACTTGTTAATTAAGAATATACTATCAAACACAAATCTAATACTTTGAATGTGTTAGTTCTAGTCAAAACTGAAAATCCGCTACTATTCACATCCATCGTATTAAGTTTGTAATTAGATATATAAATTCATAATTTTCCGGTTTTAGAATGGGTTTCAATTTGAAATAATTGAAAGCATAAACAAACTCAAAATATCATATAAGATAATAATACTCAAAAGTGATAGTTCTAGTCGAGATTTAAAAAATCCGTTACTAAACACTTCCAATTATTACGTCTCTCAAGTGATAAACAAAGTTTGTAATTTTGCTCAAAAAGGATTTATATTTTTGAAATACGAAATTTGTTAACTAATAACAAAATAAAACTTGAATGTACTAGTTCTCGCTGAGATTAGGAAATCCGCTACTAAATAACATCCAAACGAAATAATGTCGTTGATTGAACAAAAATCGTGTTTTGAACAAAACTTGTTTTGAGATTATCGGAAAAGATAGAAAATGTACTTTGTCAAAATAGATCAATACCACAAGAATGTGCTAGTTCTAGTCGAGATATAAAATCCGCTACTAAAATACATCCTAAATAATATTTTTCCATTCCAAATAGATTTTCATCATTTGAGTTTATCGATAAAATTTGAAACCTTCCATTCTGAAAATACAATTGATGTTTTCGTTTTTAGTACTTCTCCCCCTCGAAAACTCGATTTTTATTTTCTTTGCAAAAGGCGGAAAAATGGAAGCTTGATTTGAAACACTTGGAAGTTTTCGATACGTAAGATATTGCTTAAAACATTTGAATATTTTCTACTTTGAACGTATGCAATATCAAACAATTTTGCAAAAATGATGATCATTTCATTTTCTATGTCATTTTAATTTCGAGTTCTACACCAATATTTCCCAAATTATGCAGAATTCCCCGTCAAAGATATACATATTATGTTCGAGTTACTAAATGATGAATTAGGAAATCGTTTTGAAAAACATTTGTGATTTTCATTAACATCATATGGATGAAAATATTTTGAAAAGTTTTGAGCAAATCACAAATAGTTTTCCAAAAACAATCTTGAATCTCCTCCCGTAAAACATGAAAGATTCATTGGAGGTGATTCATGATTCATTTCTTAAAAATGAAGGAAAGTAATTCCATGAGATGTAGAATGAACTCCCCTCAAATTTAGAGATATGCGTTGAACGCTCCTTAAAGTTTGAGTCCTAAACCGTGTGTTTAGAAGTCGTCGTGAATCCGTTGAAACATTCGTGAAGTCATTTTCCACAATGCTTCCTCAAATGTTAGATTTGTCATGAAAGTTCCGACAATTATGCACGAGTCCACAAACGTCTTGTTACGAAGTCGTTTTGAATCCATTGAGTCATTTGTTAAGATGTTTCTAAGACGAGTGTCGAAAACCTTGACTCAAATGTTAGATATTAAGTGAAAGCACCAATAATGAACACTAAATCCGAACCTGTCACAAATATGTAAAAATAGACATTAAAATCATTATCTTTAAAATTCGATTCGATTTTTTTTCGTGAATTTTTTTGAAATTCAAGAAATTGAAATTTGATTTAAAATGTTTAAAGTTCAAATATCTTGAAATTCACATTGTTCGAATACGATCACGTCATTTGAATTTCGAATTTAGTTAAAAATTCGAAACTTTCGAGATTCAAATGATGATGATTTTCATGTTTAATTCTTTGAACAACGACACTTATTAACAAATGGATTGATACCTAAAACGCTTTAAAAATGTAACAAAAAGGGTTGTTTCGGAGGTTTGTTGAAAAAATAGAGCTGCGTAACACTCCACTGCGCCGTAGTCATTGCCCACTGCGATGAAGTGGAGCCTAAGTGGCTTTCAACCGTGAAAAACTCCGTAGCAAACAACCGTAACAACCCTAGTTACGTGACACTCATTTTACCGAAACAATATTCTTGTGCAACAACTGGTAGCGCAACACCACTACCTGCGCAACACCATTCCTAGCGTAACAAACTTCCGTAACAAAAACGTGCGTAACAAAACTGCTTGGCGTAACAAGGCCACTACGCCGCAGTCATTGACCACTGCGACGCAGTGGGACCTCAGTACACGTTTTATTTCCGTTTTGTTTCAAAAGCTTGAATATAACCAAATAAAACGTGTACTGAGGTCAAACCTAAGTAATATGTTTTACACGTAATATTTGTAAAACATTACTTAGTCAAACTTACGTTTTGGACTCAAAACGTAACAAAAATCTTGAATATAACGTTTAGCAACACGGTTTTGATGAAAACGTATAACCTCACAATAAAATGTACGTTTCTCCAGTAAACGTTCGTGACCGATAACTCTTGTAATAAAAGCATGACGTTGTCTTTTAACACGTTATCAAACGGTATTTGACTTAAAGTGTTTTCAAACGTTTTATTAAGATTTATTTCGTCAAATATTCCTAGTATTTACCGTTGGTCGACTTCGTCTCGTTATCGTATAAAGTTGACTTTGACTAAAGTCAACCTTCCGTATATTTAATTCAAATATTACCTTTTTCAAACACTATTATTACAAAATCATATAACGTTAATCGCATAAGGCAAACCCTACTAGCCTTAGAGATGCCTAGACTTATATGGTCTAGGCGAAGGAGCCGTTTCCGATTGAGTATTTCACCCGACGTATTGTATTTGATATCTATCGCTATTCCGTGAGTTATTCGTTGCCCTTTTACTGCTTTTATATTTTTATCGGGCATGTTAAGCGTTATTAAAACTTATTATATCTTGAGTATGAAATTGTAGATAATGATGCCTTTAGATTAAGAGTTTCCTATACTTATATGGCCTTTGTGGTAATATAAGGCCTCGTAGACACACCTGTTAGCTTTTAGCCTCCGGTATTATATATATATATATATATATATATATATATATATATATATATATATATATATATATATATATATATATATATATATATATATATATATGGGCCTGACAAGCCGTCATCGTGACATAGGTGATTAGAGGGCGCTCTAATCCATGTTGGCGATGTTATTACCGTAGAATTTCCGAGGATATATCTTAGTTTAACGCACTAAGGTATGGGTTTTGTTGCCGAGTATTGTTATGGATCAAGTATTTATGAATCTAAGGCTATGCATATGTCGTATTTGTGATATTTCAAGATATACTATTTTTATTACTCGTTTGTTAACCGTTTGTATTTTTGGAATATACCTTTTTACTAATGGTTTGTGAATCGTAGGTATTTCTGACATCACTATTTTTTGGGTCAAAACTTATCGAAACCACTTTTATACTTATATGACTTTATGAAAATGTGAATAACTCACCAACTTTATGTTGACGCCGTTTCTGAACGCTTTTCAGGGATTTAAGGTTGCAGTTTGTGATGATTTGCTTTTGTGACTGCTTGGATATTTGCTTGGGATGTATTTTGTTTGATTTGTATTAGTTCCCTTAGTATCCAAACATTGTATTCGTATTTGATATGATTTGAATTTATGTAGAGATTTTGTATTCTGATTTATTTATCTAATGATGATGTATTGTTAACTTATTTGATGTAACCTTTGATCTCTGATACTATATTTACTGTACACCTCGGGTTTTAGCCTGAGCGGGGTGTGACATTTATTCTCTTGCCCATTTTAATAATGTAGATAGTTAGTAGGAGTAGTGGTAGTGATAGATCAGTGGCGGTTTAGAAATTTCTATGGTAGATTAGAGTTATATTTTCCCCGTTGGTGACAAATTTGGAGGCTCTAATCTTGAATTCTATTATATACAAGTTGCTCTATGGTTCTTTTCTTATCCCTGGTGAACCCTAACTTATCTCTTTTAATACTTATTTATACGATGTTCTTTTTTAATGTTCATATCTCTTTGTACGAGATCTTGATTACCATGATTATAGAGTAGTTTCCTTATATATTACCCATGATTTAGATATATGATTTAAGGTTGCATGATTAGGTCGTGTATGATAGTAAGTAGTGATATGAATATATGCTTAAACTCTAACTGCATGTTATTGTTTGATTATTGCTTTATGATGTATGTATGCTAGAATAAACTTAATTAGGTTAAATATAACTTATCTTTATGAAACATTTTCAACTAGGCTCACCTACTTGAATACGATTTCTAGGAAAGATATAAGGTGGAGTGTATCACTCCTAATGGGGTTGGTTTTTAATACTCTTCACGTTGACTACCATCACCGTATTACCTAGTAGTGTTTATGTACATCTACCGAAAGGGTATTGTTGATTAAAGTCTTAGTTATATATTATAATTAGGTTTTTATATCATTAACTGCTAAATACGACTCAACTATTTTACTAGTTTATATGAAGTAACGAAACAACTTAACCTGTTCTTAAGATCCATTCTATTCCCAAGAGGATAAATATAATTTAAGTTGGTTGCTATATTTATGGGTTTGTTCCAAGATACAATATAGTATACACTGCATAACTATCCATGTGACATACTAGTAATAGTAGGATTGGTATGCCTCATTATAACATATAGAGTAGTACTGTAAAATGTTAGTGCTAAACATAAATAATTGTAATCACATATTAAATATTGGATTTTTACCTAATCATCTTACCCATACCTCGTATTCCAATAAAGATCATTTATCCGCTAGGATAACGATGTCCATGTGAATCACTATTCACTTTATCCTCTAGGATAAAGAGTGAATTACCGTTCTAATTCCTAGCTTAATATCTTATGTTCCTACTTCTAATCAATGATTCATAGATCAATGCGACGTTTACTAGTCACCTATAAGTTTCCAAAATCAGGGCCCCTCAACTCCATGGTTAAGCATGGAAATCATGGTTGATAGAAGGAATGATCATAAGTGTGCTTACATCCTTAGTGATAACATCCTACCAACCTAAGACCCCGTAAATATTTGAATTGTGCTTAGAACTACTAGGTTAAAGGAATGAATGGTTGATTACAATTACAAATATTTTAGTGACACCCATGTAGATTTCCTAAATATAATCTATTTAAATCATTGTAAACACCACCACTATCTGCATATTACCTATTACTTGCTACTTGCTATCTACTACCTTTACTTTTCTTTACTTTTCTGTCTTTTAATGCTTTCTTAGTTTAGACATTAGATAATTAAAACCAAATCCCTCTTTTATAAACCCCTCAAAAGACTGATTAAGACTTAAACTTATTCAAATGTAAATCTGTTTCAATCAGCTATCCTTTATAACGATCATGAGTCAACTTACTACTTGCTATCCTTAGTTAACTAGTTTGTAGATTACGGTATGGCTAAATAAAAAACTTAAAATCTCTCGATAATTTTGAATTGACAATCTGAGCATATCAATATACTTGAAGGTATTTAATCCAGTATCCCTAGTCAGTTGTGATACCGCTATTAATACTTCATATTCTGCCTCATTATTTGTCGCCTGAAATTCCAACTAATGGACTGGGGTATTATGTCCCTTGTGGCGATTTCAGTATGATCCATAATCTTGTTCCTTTTATATTAGAGGCACCATTTGTATGTAATGTCATTTTTATTTTTTTCCTTTAATTGTCAGTCTTCTAATTCTACTTATTTTTGAAGATCACTAGTTAAATCAACTACAAAGTTTGCTAAAGCTTGAGGATTTATAGCATTTTATGGACCCTTTAGTCATCTTATCCGACGTTTTTGGTTTCCTAAGTACACATTTTTATAGGATAATTGGTCTTAATATGTATATATGGTGTATCTCAAAATAATGTCTAAGACATGATTAACGCTAAAATAAGTTTTTTGATATGGGAATATGTGGTTTCATCATCAAGTAGACTCTTACCTACATAAAAGATGTGATGTTGTTGTCCTTCGTGATCATTGACCAACACTATGCTCACAACAATTTGGGATACGACAAGGTATAAGGATAAAGGTCTTTAATTCTTGAAATGCTCCGTCGTGTTTGTTTCAGCTAATTGAATGGGCTTGTGAACTTAAATAAGTCATAGGCTCAACTTGATAAGTTCATAGACCGTAAAAAGTGAATTTATGAGCTTTTTAAAATTACATAAGTTTATAATCCCTTTAAACAATCCGAAACAAACACGTAATTAATATAAATATTAATTGAAAGAGTAAGTTGAAATTTTAGTCCCTCATGACAAGCCAATTCGCCGATTTCGTCCTTAAACTTTTTTTTAATTTTTTCGGTCCCGAAGATGTTAATTTTCGTTTTTTTGTCCCTCCGTCCAACATCCGTTAGTTTTTTTCGTTAAATGCCTCTTGATTAAATAAAATTACCAAAATGCCCTTATTATTATTATTATTATTATTATTATTATTATTATTATTATTATTATTATTATTTTTTTATCTTTCACCTACCATCTCCTTCTTCCCCAAACTTTCATTCCACAAAATCAAATCAAAACTAAACCTATCCTCTCTATCCCAAATTTTTGTTCTTCAAAATCAAATCAAACAATTAAATCTAACCTAACCCTAAACATCATTATCAATCATCATACCCTAGTCTATTAAAAATAATCCTAAAACAAATTTGACCAAATCGGGATAAAAAAAGGCACCAGTTTGAGTCTCCCATTAAACCACCCACTGTCTCATCGCATCGGAACCACCGTCGTCCCATCACCCTATGCCCACCACCGCCGCTGCTCACCACCCTTTGTACCACCATCGTCGTTCATGTCTCATCACCCTCTACACTATCGTCGCCGCCCCACCCTCGTTCCCCCCATCACGTTTCATTATCATCAATTTTGAAAAGAGAGATTTGGAGAAGAGTTTTATTTGATTTTCATTTGGATCTATTTTAGATTTTAGATTTTTTATTTTAGGGTTTGGTTTGGGGAAGAAGGTAGATTTGATTTTGTTTATTTTAGGGTTTGGTTTGGGGAAGAAGGTAGTATGTGGGTTTGGAGAAGAAGGTGATGGGATGAAATAATGTAATTAAAAATGAAGATTAAATAAATTATAGAAAAAATGGAAAAGACTAAATTGTCTTCACACGTTTGGCACATGAGAGTATTTAATGGAGAAAACTAACGAAAGTCGGACGGAGGGACAAAAAGATTAAAATTACCATCTTCGGGACCGAAAAACTGAAGAAAAGAATTTAAGGACAAAATCGACGAATTAGCTTATCATAAGAGACCAAAATTATAATTTACTCTGAGAGTGCCTCCAGAGGGAGGGGTTATCCTCGCATCCCCCCCCCCCCCCCCCCCCCCCCCCTCCAGCGGGTGGCGTTATACTCGGCGTTATGTCGCCACATCAACACGGCATTGGGTGGGTTTTTTTTTTTTTTTTTGACCGTTACTTGAATAAAAAAAATTATTTAATAAATTTAAAAAACTAGCCGTTGGCGACCGTTATTTTTTTATATTTTTTTTTCTAACGAACTCTATAAATACCCAACCATAAACACAAATTATTTACACCAAATCATATTCTTTCTCTCAAAAAACGACAATCTATTATCCTATTTGTGACAACCGTCTAAAATTCAGGTGATTCTCGTATATTATGTCTTCGTTATGTCTGTGCTACTCTTAGTCGTATTTTATCGTGATCGTGTTTGTGTCGGAATCAAAGTCGGGATCAACAAATAAATCCTAACACCAAGAAACTCTACTATGAACTTGACTAAGTTCATAACTAGAACTAAGGGAAAACTCTGAGACAATTCTTAACGAAAAACGTAAAACGACATTTGGCTGGAAAAGCTATCCAGCCGATGGCTGAAGCCTTTCAGCCAACGGCTGAGGCCCAGCCGGCGGCTGGATATGCCCAGTCGGCGGCTAAAAGCCGCTGACCAGCGATTTGATGACTCATAAATGCATGTAACTCGATTGGCCAACTCCCAAATATTGGCCGAAAACATTTCCCTATGCCAGTAAATCACTTTGAACTTGCATCTCTTCACTCTCTCATTTTCCAAAACACACAAAACACATACATCTCTCTAAAATCTCTCTCTAAAACTCTCTCAAGAACAACAAACAATCAAGTCACTTTACTCCATCAAAACAACAAGAAAACATACAAAAATCACCATAAAAACTTACACAAATCGTCCATATAGCAAAAGGGTATCAAAAGGGTCACATAAAATCGGGTTCTAAAGAAGTTTCTACCACCTTTGAAGCTCAAATCTCCTCCAAATCGGAATCCATCCATCTTTTTCGGTAGACTTCTTTTCTTTACTGTTTTTAAAATATATAACCTCTTGCATGGACGATCCATGGCTTAAAAACTTGTTTTTATAAAGTTTTATAACGATTTTCTTACAAAAACGGGTTTTTATATTAATCTACATGTCACACCCCGCTAAAGCGGAAACACGAAGTGTGAAGAGCTGGAACATCATTACACGGGTCATAACAAACATAACGGTTTCAATTCATTGATTAAAAATGAAAGTGTTTACAAATTCAAACAACCAAATCATTCAGTACACAAATACATAAATTAAAGTTTCAATTTAAAATTCCCAAAAGAAGTGGACAAGTCTTTTCCCAATAATGATCTCACGCAACCGCCTTGACCCGTCCATGACAAGCACTTCATCCTTACACTAAATTTCCTGAAACATAAGATAAAGTGTCAACTACAAAAAGTACTGAGTGAGTTACAGTTTAAGTTTCTCGGCAAAAGTTTCGGTTAAGTATATAAATGTAAAAAGTTTCCCAAAAATAGGTTAGCGGAGAAAGTCGCTTAAAGTTTATATACTTTTAAAGTTTCGGGCGTATCAATACCCTTAAGTTGTACAGACCAAGTAGAACAATATTTAGTAAAATCATAGTTGCGGAATCAATAGCTAAAAGAGAGTATATATGCGTATAAGTAACTAATTAGATTCTTGTATCAACCTCTTGGCATTCTATAACTTAAGTGTTCACACTAAACCGATTATTCAACCGTGAGGCCCCTTATCCCGCCTATCCTACGGGGAGTATCAAAGATCATAGTAATATGTACTTAGACTGCTATCTAAGCAAGGAACGGTTCTTTCCTAAGTATCGATACCCATTATTACTAAACGGCTCAGAAGTTAATAGTGTGTAAAGTTCTAAAAAGTTGGGCACTACGTAGTTTTGTTTCAAAAAGATAGTAGGCAGTTAAGAATCGCGTTATAATCTCATCAAGGGTTGGTCTCGCATACAAGTAATCAATAACTAGTTTAGCCGAATAGGGGGCAAGCCGGTAAGTTTAAAGTAAGCCAGTAGGGCAATAAAGTGTTTACGCATAAAAGTTTCACAAAGTTTCCAAAATAGATCAAATGTTCCATAATAGTTTTAAAAGTTCACAATCGTTGCATAAGTTTGTAATAGTTTCCAAAAGTTCACAAAAGTTACAATGTTCGTAAAGTTTCCAAAATACAAGTAAGTCTTATGTTTCCCCCAAAAAGTTATTCAAAAATACATTAACTAAAGGGGTTGTAACTCACGGATTGCGAAGAGTACGAATACGGAAATCGGTCGGAACAGAAGCCGGGAATCACGGATCGCCTATTAATACCAAGATAGTTCAATTGGTTATTATCTTATTACGTTATTTTTATGTAATATAATAGAAAAAATTTATTAAACTTTAAGTGTCAAGGTTAAGTATTGTTTAAAATAGTCTGAAATGGTAATTGTTACGTTTTTGTCCAAAAGTCCGATTTAACGTTTATTATTGTCGCGTTACAAGTGTTTTTGCTCGCTGAAGTGGTTTACATTTTTCTAAGGAAATTTGGGCAGCGCTTCCGCGCCCAAATTTCATATCCAAAAATACAATACCACTTCCGCTCACAAAATCACCTATAACACGATATCATATTAATCTAGTCCATTTTAAGTCCAATTAGTCCATACAAGTCACAAATGTTACTACTTTTATGTTTCTCAGTCCCAAATATTACTTTTACGAAAAGTCAGCGGGTTACAAATGCTTAAAACGTCTAAATAACGAGTTTTCGGGAAATCTGGCTGGCCTGTACGCCGCTGTGAGCGCTGGAACGACGCACAGACACGTTTTGTGTCCCGCTGCGTCGTCCTGGTCTCTAGGACGGCGCACGGCCTGCTGATTTTCGAGTTTTTCTTGCAAAACGTTTATTTTATCCATAGATTCCGACATGCAATAGGTCTAAACTTAATAAAACATCATTTTAACAGTTTCTAAGGTATTTTTAACCATAAATTTATAGATCTAAAGGTTATTTTGGTTAAAAATCGTTTTTTACCATAAAAAGTCATAAATCTTTGTAAAAACTTAGTTTTATGCTTTAGATCTTACATGCAAGTGTTTGTTTATGTAACAATAGTAAAATAACAGAAATCTACCGGAGGAAATAGCTTGGATGACGATTTGGCCGGGTTTTGAGCTCCAAAAATCGGTAAAAGTGCTTGAAAACGAAAGTGACTAGTTTCCCCTTGCTTGCCTTGATGTTCTAAACGTTTTTGATGGTTAGAAATGGTGTTTTAATGGCTGGGATTTACTGTTTTGAGGGAGGTTCTTGGGAGTATTTGAGAGAGTTTTAGTGTGTGTGTGTGTCTTTTTGTTAAATGAAAATGAGAAATGAAAACAAAAGTAAAGGAAATAGAAAAGAGGGGGTCTAGGTACTGCCAAGGGCAGTAATTGAGTGCATAAGGCCGAGATTGATTGGTAGTTGGTTGTAGGAAATCGAGACATGCAGAAAATTCAAATATTTTGCGGATTCAGTCCTGCCAGGACGGCGCACAAGGCCTGTGTGCGTCGTCCTGGACCATTTTTGTAATAAAATTTGAGTTTTTGCTGTTTTTGTATTATTGTTTCGTTGGACCTTTTCGTTAACTAAAGTTCTATAATATGATACATTATGAACTTAGGAAAGTTCATTAGGTGTTTTCTTGGTATTAGGACTTATATAAATTGATTTCGGGTGTGATTCCGACATTGGCGCGTTTCCAGTTATTGAACAGTTAAAGACAACGACAGACAATAAGAGAGACATAGAGTATAAAATGCACCTGAAATTGGACGGTTGTCACATTCTCCCCGGGTTGAAAGAAATTTCGTCCCGAAATTTAGTTCGTCCCATCATGAAGAAGTGTTCTCGAACAGATGTGGGTATTTCTGACGGATTTGGTCCTCACGTTCCCACGTGAATTCATGACCACGTCGGGAATTCCACCGAACCTGGACAATAGGAACACGACTTTGCATGATTTGTTTGACCTCGCGGTCGACAACCTCAAGCGGCTCTTCAATGAAATTTAGCTTGTTGTCGATTTTGACCTCGTCAAGAGGGATGACGATGGTCTCATCGGATAGACACTTTTTCAAGTGTGAGACATGGAATACATTATGAACGTTCGAGAGAGTCTGGGGGAGTTGAAGACGATAAGAAACGGGACCAATACGCTCTATGACCTCAAATGGACCGGTGTACCTTGGACTTAGTTTGCCGCGCTTCCCAAAGCGGGCTACTCCCTTCCATGGCGATATCTTGAGGAGCACTCTATCGCCAACTTGGAACTCGAGGGGTTTCCTCCGATTATCTGCGTAGCTCTTCTGCCGGGTACGGGATGTCTTCAGTCTTTCACGGATAGTAGTGATCTTGTCAATGGTCTCCTAGACGATGTCGAGCCTCGTAAGTTGTCGATCGCCAGCTTCTAGCCAACAAAGTGGTGACCGACACTTGCGTCCATATAGGGCCTCGAATGGTGCGCACTTGATGTTGGCATGGTAGCTGTTGTTATAGGAGAACTCGACCAAAGGGAGGTGAGCGTCCCAACTTCCTCCGAAGTCCACTACACACGCTCTCAGCATATCTTCAAGCGTTTGGATCGTCCTTTCGCTCTGACCATCGGTCTGAGGGTGGTATTCAGTGCTGAGGTCTAGTCGCGTCCTTAACGACTTCTGAAGGGCATTCCAAAAACGGGACGTGAATCGACTATCCCTATCGAAGATGATGGAGAGAGGTGTTCCATGACGAGAGACGATTTCGTTGATGTAGATTTGAGCGAATTTCTCCATCGAGTGATTTTCTCGTACCGGTAGGAAATGAGCGGATTTTGTCAAACGGTCAACGATTACCCAAATCGTGTCGTTACCCCTAGTTGTACGGGGCAACTTGGTGACGAAGTCCATAGAGATTTGTTCCCATTTCCACATGGGAATTTCCGGTTGCTGAAGTAGACCTGAGGGCTTTTGATATTCCACCTTGACCTTGGAGCAAGTAAGGCACTTAGCTACATACAAGGTGATATCCTTCTTCATGCCCGACCACCAATAATATTCTCGGAGATCCTTATACAACTTGTCGGATCCCGGATGGATGGAATATCTAGATCGGTGGCCCTCGTCCAAAATGAGTTTACGAAGATCCTCAGATTTTGGAATCCATGCTCGACCCTTGAAGTAGTAGATTCCGTCGGACTTGCGTTCGAATTCCTTTTCATGATTATGCAGCGTTTCGACCTTAATGTTCTCGGGTTTCAACGCTTCTTGTTGCGCGTTTGCGATCTGCGTTCGAAGACTTGTCTGAATTTGAATACCTAATGCTCGAACTCGAGACGGCTTTACCCTTTCCTTCCGACTCAGGGCATCTGCTACTACGTTTGCTTTACCCGGGTGGTATTTGATCTCGCAGTCGTAGTCACTTAGCAGTTCTATCCATCTACGTTGCCTCATGTTGAGCATTTTCTGGTCCAAAATGTGCTGAAGGCTCTTGTGATCAGTGAAAACCGTGCATTTAGTACCGTACAAGTAGTTCCTCCAGATTTTTAAAGCGAACACGACGGCTCCTAGCTATAAGTCGTGTGTTGTATAGTTCTGCTCGTGCATTTTCAGCTGCCTAGAAGCGTAAGCGATGACCTTGTCATTCTGCATTAGAACACACCCAAGTCCTTGATGGGATGCATCGCAAAACACTACGAACTTATCTGTGCCCTCCGGCAGGGACAAAATCGGTGCGTGACATAGTTGATGTTTAAGCTTCCGGAAGGAATCCTCCTGTTCCTTTCCCCAAATGAAGTCCTTATCCTTCTGAGTGAGCTCGGTGAGAGGATTAGCGATCTTCGAGAAGTTCTCGATGAACCTTCGATAATAGCCAGCCAACCCTAGGAATTGACGGATTTCCGTCGGAGTCGTCGGGGCTTGCCATTTCTCGATCGCTTCGATCTTAGCTGGATCTACATGAATCCCTTCTTGGTTGACCACATGACCAAGGAAGTGTACTTCCCGGAGCCAGAATTCGCACTTCGAGAATTTGGCGTACAACTTCTGATCTCGGAGGAGTTCTAGAATGAGCTTAAGGTGTTTCGCATGATCTTCCTTGTTCCTTGAGTAGATGAGAATGTCTTCTATGAATACGATAACGAATTTGTCTAGGTATGGCCTACACACTCTGTTCATTAGGTCCATGAACACTGCTGGTGCGTTGGTCAGACCAAAAGGCATGACTAGAAATTCGTAATGACCGTAATGAGTTCGGAATGCGGTTTTAGGAATGTCGGTCTCACTGACACATACCTGGTGATATCCCGAACGGAGGTCGATTTTTGAGAAGTAAGTTGCACCCTGCAACTGGTCGAACAGATCATCGATCCTCGGGAGTGGATATCGGTTCTTGACGGTCAGCTTGTTCAGTTCACGATAGTCAATGCACATACGGAAGGATCCGTCTTTCTTCTTAACAAAGAGGATTGGGGCTCCCCAGGGGGACGAACTCGGGCGAATAAGACCATGGTCTAAGAGTTCCTGTAACTGTTTTGACAGTTCTAGCATTTCGGGTGGTGCCAGACGGTATGGTGTCTTGGCAACCGATGCTGCGCCAGGAACGAGGTCTATTCGGAATTCCACTTGTCGTTGAGGCGGTAGCCCTGGAAAATCCTCGGGAAAGACTTCTGGATGATCCTTGACTACAGGAATGTCTTGGATTCGGCTTTCTGTAGGTTTACGCTCGACGACATGGGCGAGGAATGCGTCATAGTCCTTCTCAAGGTACTTGCGCATTTTTATGGAAGATACGATGCGAAGTTCTCGTCCAGGCTTGTCTCCCTGAACAACGAGAGTCTCTTTTTCCGAAAGAGGGATACGGATGAGTTTGTCGAAACAGACGATCTCTGCTCGAAAGCGAGACAGCCAGTCCATTCCAACGATAACGTCGAAGCTTGAAAGCTCGATAGGAATTAGATCGATGGGGAAAATTTTGTAAGATAAGCATAGTGAACACCCTAAGATTATATCCTTAGCTTCAAACTCTTGGCCGTTAGCATATTCGGCGGTAAAGCTATCCTTAAGAACTTTAGATCCTAGGTTAATGAGGGGTCTAAATTCTAAGGAAATAAAGCTTTTCTCAGCTCCCGAGTCGGATAGTACGGAAGCAAAATGGTCATTGATAGGAAACGTACCCGTAACTGCGTTGGGGTCCTGACGTGCTTCCTCAGCTGTTAGTGCGAAGGCGCGGCCCCTAACTTGCCCACCCTGGTTCTCCGGAGTTCGATGCAGCTTAGGGCAGGTGTTTCGAAGGTGTTGGTCGCTTCCACACTCAAAGCACGTTGGCTTCTGAACTGGGGTGGTTGTCTTGTCGGGGCAGTACTTGGCGAAATGGCCTACCTTCTGGCACCGTAAGCATAACGGGCAGTTCCCGTGGTGATAAAAGTTGCACTTGTTGCACTTTGGGTACGGTCCAGAGTAAGGCCTGGGTCCAGTAGGTGGTGCTGGTGTAGGTGCAGGTGCAGGAGCCGCAGTCACAGCGAAGTTTCGGGTGCTACGGGTCTTCTTGTTGCGGTCGCTTCTCCTTGGGGTCTGCTCAGCCTTCCTCTTCTCACCTGACTCCTTTTTGGAAGATGCAGGAGTAGTGAGGAGGTTGCTGGTGAGACGGTGAGCTAGAATGATGGCGCAATGCAATGATTGGGGCTCAGATGCGATGACCACTCCACGGATTTCCGGAACGAGACCAGAGATGTAAAGATCGATCCGGTTCTCCTCAGGGGTTACCAGTCTTGGAACTAGCCGGGCGAGCTCGTGGAACCGGGTGGTGTACTTTTCGATGTCGTTTCCGATCATCTTGTGGTCCCACAGCTCAGCCTCGAGCTTCTTGATTTCCCCCACTTGGGCAGTATTCTTCAATGAGAAGGTTCTTAAAGGCGTTCCAAGAGAAAGCGTAGGCAGTCTCACGCCCTCGGGTTTGAACAACGCTGTTCCACCACGATAAGGCTCGGCCATGGAATACGCAAGTTGCGTACTCCACCTTGTTGGCTTCAGCACATCGGCTGATCTGTAGGACTGATTCGATACTCTCGAACCATTGGAGAAGCCCTACAGCACCAGTTGTGCCGTGAAACTCCTTTGGCTTACACGCCATAAAGCTCTTATAGTTGCACGGGGGAGGGTTCGGGTGTTGGTTCTGGTTCTGATTTCGATTCTGGTTCTGGTTGTTCTGTTGTTGCTGCTGTTGCTGTTACTGTTGCTGTTGTTGCTGCTGATGATGGTTGATGACATTGGCGTTGATCCCGGCGGTGATCTGGGCGATCATGTTGGGCATTGCCGCATTCAACTGAGCAGCAACTTGTTCAACAATGAGGCTAGCATTTGAGCGCGGAGGTGCCATGATTCTACAATCAGAAGAATAGATTCAATTTAGAACGCACGAACGGAATATGATAAGAATATTATTTAGTGAACAATGATAATAGCAGCACAAGGATAATATGAAGGAACAAATAGCACACGCACGACAATGATTCAAGAGATAGCACTATAATGTTTGTCATTAGTAAAAGATTCACACGGCAAGATAAGTATGGATACTAAAAGATAGAACTTTCATTAATAATGATAAAGTTTGGTACATAATACAAATTACTGAGTAGAAAGTTCGGTTACAATACATAGAAAATATAATAAGATAAGTAGCCTAAGTCGTGTACACTGGGAAAATTACGACTAAGCTAAGTAAAGTACAATACAAGGAAATAACTAATGACGCCTCTCTAGAAACATCTTGGCCACCATCACCGCAATCAATGTGCCATCACCAGGCACACACCAATGAGGTGCTGCACAGTTCGTGCCGTATCTCGGGTCGATGCGATGACTCGCAACGACTGCTCCGACAACTGATGTGCAGCGTCGGTGACCTCACTGATAAGGAGCCCCTGCTGCTGGGTCTCCTGTGCCAGTCCCCGTACCTCGCGGTGCAGGTGGAGGAATGCGGCCGGTGGGGGAGGCTGAAGAGTAGGAGGCATCCTCTGCCTAGCAGCCTCGACATCGCGAGCGCGCTGCATCTCCTCGCGCTCCATTTGTCTTTTCCAGTTGTAATGGTCCATGAGAGGGTTATGTGGGGCCTCCTCTACAGGGTGACCAAATGGGAGGTGGGATGGTGCGGGTCGAGATAGACCGGCCTGGTGTCCGGCCATCCGATCCGGTAGGCGGCCCGGGAGGATATCCTGCTTTCGCGCGGTCAACCTAGTACGCGGCCCCCGGTACTGGGGTGGTGCGGCAACGGGTACCGGTGGTGGGGGTGGTAGTACAGTCCTCGGGCTGGACCCGATACTGCTGGAGATAGCCATGGAGGTGTCCTCCGTGGGGTCGGTGGTCTGATGGCGTTGGCTTTCCGAGGCGGTGCGGCCCTCAGAAGCCTCGTGAGACGAAGCGGCTCTCGGTAGTGATCGGGACTGGGATCGTGACGGTGATCGCGATCGGGAGGAGTGAGACATGACGGATCTGTGAACAATGAGCTTCGTAAGTACGTGGAGACAAAAAATAAATAATAAAGGAAATGTGTAATGAAATGCATGCACGGGTCAGTCACGTGAGAATCGGGAAAAGACAGAACCGGGAATTTTCGACTCAAAAACCGTTAACAATAGTAATTACGTTCCGTCCTTGCATAATTCATTTTGAAATAGGCATGGGTGATCAGGCCATGCATAGTTAAAAATAACCATGCAATCGCGAAATTAATTCTCTAAAGTTTGAACCCATAAATGATTTTCCGAAAAAGCCTTGGTTATAGTTTGGTTTCGAATTTTATTTTTTTTTTTGAATTTTTTTTTTTAAAACCGTTTTCACTATAACCTGTGC
The DNA here is from genome assembly GCA_910822075.1 of Senecio squalidus. NCBI lineage: Eukaryota > Viridiplantae > Streptophyta > Magnoliopsida > Asterales > Asteraceae > Senecio > Senecio squalidus. The sequence continues at coordinate 53,706,255 of CAJVGC010000591.1, forward strand.
TCTGATACCAAGTCTGTCACACCCCGCTAAAGCGGAAACACGAAGTGTGAAGAGCTGGAACATCATTACACGGGTCATAACAAACATAACGGTTTCAATTCATTGATTAAAAATGAAAGTGTTTACAAATTCAAACAACCAAATCATTCAGTACACAAATACATAAATTAAAGTTTCAATTTAAAATTCCCAAAAGAAGTGGACAAGTCTTTTCCCAATAATGATCTCACGCAACCGCCTTGACCCGTCCATGACAAGCACTTCATCCTTACACTAAATTTCCTGAAACATAAGATAAAGTGTCAACTACAAAAAGTAGTGAGTGAGTTACAGTTTAAGTTTCTCGGCAAAAGTTTCGGTTAAGTATATAAAAGTAAAAAGTTTCCCAAAAGGAGGTTAGCGGAGAAAGTCGCTTAAAGTTTATATACTTTTAAAGTTTCGGGCGTATCAATACCCTTAAGTTGTACAGACCAAGTAGAACAATATTTAGTAAAATCATAGTTGCGGAATCAATCGCTAAAAGAGAGTATATATGCGTATAAGTAACTAATTAGATTCTTGTATCAATCTCTTGGCATTCTATAACTTAAGTGTTCACACTAAACCGATTATTCAACCGTGAGGCCCCTTACCCCGCCTATCCTACGGGGAGTATCAAAGATCGTAGTAATATGTACTTAGACACCATCTAAGCAAGGAACGGTTCTTTCCTAAGTATCGATACCCATTATTACTAAACGGCTCAGAAGTTAATAGTGTGTAAAGTTCTAAAAAGGTGGGCACTACGTAGTTTTGTTTCAAAAAGATAGTAGGCACTTAAGAATCGCGTTATAATCTCATCAAGGGTTGGTCTCGCATACAAGTAATCAATAACTAGTTTAGCCGAATAGGGGGCAAGCCGGTAAGTTTAAAGTAAGCCAGTAGGGCAATAAAGTGTTTACGCATAAAAGTTTCACAAAGTTTCCAAAATAGATCAATAGTTCCATAATAGTTTTAAAAGTTCACAATAGTTGCATAAGTTCGTAATAGTTTCCAAAAGTTCACAAAAGTTACAATGTTCGTAAAGTTTCCAAAATATAAGTAAGTCTTATGTTTCCCCCAAAAAGTTATGCAAAAATACATTAAGTAAAGGGGTTCTAACTCACGGATTGCGAAGAGTACGAATACGGAAATCGGTCGGAACGAGGGTTGGTCTCGCATACAAGTAATCAATAACTAGTTTAGCCGAATAGGGTGCAAGCCGGTAAGTTTAAAGTAAGCCAGTAGGGCAATAAAGTGTTTACGCATAAAAGTTTCACAAAGTTTCCAAAATATATCAAATGTTCCATAATAGTTTTAAAAGTTCACAATCGTTGCATAAGTTCGTAATAGTTTCCAAAAGTTCACAAAAGTTACAATGTTCGTAAAGTTTCCAAAATACAAGTAAGTCTTATGTTTCCCCCAAAAAGTTATGCAAAAATACATTAACTAAAGGGGTTGCAACTCATGGATTGCGAAGAGTACGAATACGGAAATCGGTCGGAACAGAAGCCGGGAATCACGGATCGCCTATTAATACCAAGATAGTTCAATTGGTTATTATCTTATTACGTTATTTTTATGTAATATAATAGAAAAAATTTAATTAAACTTTAAGTGTCAAGGTTAAGTATTGTCTAAAATAGTCCGAAATGGTAATTGTTACGTTTTTGTCCAAAAGTCCGATTTAACGTTTATTATTGTCGCGTTACAAGTGTTTTTGCTCGCTGAAGTGGTTTACATTTTTCTAAGGAAATTTGGGCAGCGCTTCCGCGCCCAAATTTCATATCCAAAAATACAATACCACTTCCGCTCACAAAATCACCTATAACACGATATCATATTAATCTAGTCCATTTTAAGTCCAATTAGTCCATACAAGTCACAAATGTTAATACTTTTATGTTTCTCAGTCCCAAATATTACTTTTACGAAAAGTCAGCGGGTTACAAATGCTTAAAACGTCTAAATAACGAGTTTTCGGGAAATCTGGCGGGCCTGTGCGCCGCTGTGAGCGCTGGAACGACGCACAGACACGTTTTGTGTCCCGCTGCGTCGTCCTGGTCTCTAGGACGGCGCACGGCCTGCTGATTTTCGAGTTTTTCTTGCAAAACGTTTATTTTATCCATAGATTCCGACATGCAATAGATCTAAACTTAATAAAACATCATTTTAACAGTTTCTAAGGTATTTTTAACCATAAATTTATAGATCTAAAGGTTATTTTGGTTAAAAATCGTTTTTTACCATAAAAAGTCATAAATCTTTGTAAAAACTTAGTTTTATGCTTTAGATCTTACATGCAAGTGTTTGTTTATGTAACAATAGTAGAATAACAGAAATCTACCGGAGGAAATAGCTTGGGTGACGATTTGGTCGGGTTTTGAGCTCCAAAAATCGGTAAAAGTGCTTGAAAACGAAAGTGACTAGTTTCCCCTTGCTTGCCTTGATGTTCTAAACGTTTTTGATGGTTAGAAATGGTGTTTTAATGGCTGGGATTTACTGTTTTGAGGGAGGTTCTTGGGAGTATTTGAGAGAGTTTTAGTGTGTGTGTGTGTGTTTTTGTTAAATGAAAATGAGAAATGAAAACAAAAGTAAAGGAAATAGAAAAGAGGGGGTCTAGGTACTGCCAAGGGCAGTAATTGAGTGCATAAGGCCGAGATTGATTGGTAGTTGGTTGTAGGAAATCGCTGACATGCAGAAAATTCAAATATTTTGCGGATTCAGTCCTGCCAGGACGGCGCACAAGGCCTGTGTGCGTCGTCCTGGACCATTTTGGTAATAAAATTTGAGTTTTTGCTGTTTTTGTATTATTGTTTCGTTGGACCTTTTCGTTAACTAAAGTTCTATAATATGATACATTATGAACTTAGGAAAGTTCATTAGGTGTTTTTTTGGTATTAGGACTTATATAAATTGATTCCGGGTGTGATTCCGACATTGGCGCGTTTTATTGAACAGTTAAAGACAACGACAGACAATAAGAGATACATAGAGTATAAAATGCACCTGAAATTGGACGGATGTCACATTCTCCCCGGGTTGAAAGAAATTTCGTCCCGAAATTTAGTTCGTCCCATCATGAAGAAGTGTTCTCGAACAGATGTGGGTATTTCTGACGGATTTGGTCCTCACGTTCCCACGTGAATTCATGACCACGTCGGGAATTCCACCGAACCTTGACAATAGGAACACGACTTTGCATGATTTGTTTGGCCTCGCGGTCGACAACCTCAAGCGGCTCTTCAATGAAATTTAGCTTGTTGTCGATTTTGACCTCGTCAAGAGGGATGACGATGGTCTCATCGGATAGACACTTTTTCAAGTGTGAGACATGGAATACATTATGAACGTTCGAGAGAGTATGGGGGAGTTGAAGACGATAAGCAACGGGACCAATACGCTCTATGACCTCAAATGGACCGGTGTACCTTGGACTTAGTTTGTCGCGCTTCCCAAAGCGGGCTACTCCCTTCCATGGCGATATCTTGAGGAGCACTCTATCGCCAACTTGGAACTCGAGGGGTTTCCTCCGATTGTCTGCGTAGCTCTTCTGCCGGGTACGGGATGTCTTCAGTCTTTCACGGATAGTAGTGATCTTGTCAATGGTCTCCTGGACGATGTCGAGCCTCATAAGTTGTCGATCGCCAGCTTCTAGCCAACAAAGTGGTGACCGACACTTGCGTCCATATAGGGCCTCGAATGGTGCGCACTTGATGTTGGCATGGTAGCTGTTGTTATAGGAGAACTCGACCAAAGGGAGGTGAGCGTCCCAACTTCCTCCGAAGTCCACTACACACGCTCTCAGCATATCTTCAAGCGTTTGGATCGTCCTTTCGCTCTGACCATCGGTCTGAGGGTGGTATGTAGTGCTGAGGTCTAGTCGCGTCCCTAACGACTTCTGAAGGGCATTCCAAAAACGGGACGTGAATCTACTATCCCTATCGGATATGATGGAGAGAGGTGTTTCATGACGAGAGACGATTTCATTGATGTAGATTTGAGCGAATTTCTCCATCGAGTGATTTTCTCGTACCGGTAGGAAATGAGCGGATTTTGTCAAACGATCCACGATTACCCAAATCGTGTCGTTACCCCTAGCTGTACGGGGCAACTTGGTGACGAAGTCCATAGAGATTTGTTCCCATTTCCACATGGGAATTTCCGGTTGCTGAAGTAGACCTGAGGGCTTTTGATATTCCGCCTTGACCTTGGAGCAAGTAAGGCACTTAGCTACATACAAGGTGATATCCTTCTTCATGCCCGACCACCAATAATATTCTCGGAGATCCTTATACAACTTGTCGGATCCCGGATGGATGGAATATCTAGATCGGTGGCCCTCGTCCAAAATGAGTTTACGAAGATCCTCAGATTTTGGAATCCATGCTCGACCCTTGAAGTAGTAGATTCCGTCGGACTTGCGTTCGAATTCCTTTTCATGATTATGCAGCGTTTCGACCTTAATGTTCTCGGGTTTCAACGCTTCTTGTTGCGCGTTTGCGATCTGCGTTCGAAGACTTGTCTGAATTTAAATACCTAATGCTCGAACTCGAGACGGCTTTACCCTTTCCTTCCGACTCAGGGCATCTGCTACTACGTTTGCTTTACCCGGGTGGTATTTGATCTCGCAGTCGTAGTCACTTAGCAGTTCTATCCATCTACGTTGCCTCATGTTGAGCATTTTCTGGTCCAAAATGTGCTGAAGGCTCTTGTGATCAGTGAAAACCGTGCATTTAGTACCGTACAAGTAGTGCCTCCAGATTTTTAAAGCGAACACGACGGCTCCTAGCTCTAAGTCGTGTGTTGTATAGTTCTGCTCGTGCATTTTCAGCTGCCTAGAAGCGTAAGCGATGACCTTGTCATTCTGCATTAGAACACACCCAAGTCCTTGATGGGATGCATCGCAAAACACTACGAAGTTATCTGTGCCCTCCGGCAGGGACAAAATCGGTGCGTGACATAGTTGATGTTTAAGCTTCCGGAAGGAATCCTCCTGTTCCTTTCCCCAAATGAAGTCCTTATCCTTCTGAGTGAGCTCGGTGAGAGGATTAGCGATCTTCGAGAAGTTCTCGATGAACCTTCGATAATAGCCAGCCAACCCTAGGAATTGACGGATTTCCGTCGGAGTCGTCGGGGCTTGCCATTTCTCGATCGCTTCGATCTTAGCTGGATCTACATGAATCCCTTCTTGGTTGACCACATGACCAAGGAAGTGTACTTCCCGGAGCCAGAATTCGCACTTCGAGAATTTGGCGTACAACTTCTGATCTCGGAGGAGTTCTAGAATGAGCTTAAGGTGTTTCGCATGATCTTCCTTGTTCCTTGAGTAGATGAGAATGTCTTCTATGAATACGATAACGAATTTGTCTAGGTATGGCCTACACACTCTGTTCATTAGGTCCATGAACACTGCTGGTGCTTTGGTCAGACCAAAAGGCATGACTAGAAATTCGTAATGACCGTAATGAGTTCGGAATGCGGTTTTAGGAATGTCGGTCTCACTGACACATACCTGGTGATATCCCGAACGGAGGTCGATTTTTGAGAAGTAAGTTGCACCCTGCAACTGGTCGAACAGATCATCGATCCTCGGGAGTGGATATCGGTTCTTGACGGTCAGCTTGTTCAGTTCACGATAGTCAATGCACATACGGAAGGATCCGTCTTTCTTCTTAACAAAGAGGATTGGGGCTCCCCAGGGGGACGAACTCGGGCGAATAAGACCATGGTCTAAGAGTTCCTGTAACTGTTTTGACAGTTCTAGCATTTCGGGTGGTGCCAGACGGTATGGTGTCTTGGCAACCGGTGCTGCGCCAGGAACGAGGTCTATTCGGAATTCCACTTGTCGTTGAGGCGGTAGCCCTGGAAAATCCTCGGGAAAGACTTCTGGATGATCCTTGACTACAGGAATGTCTTGGATTCGGCTTTCTGTAGGTTTACGCTCGACGACATGGGCGAGGAATGCGTCATAGTCCTTCTCAAGGTACTTGCGCATTTTTATGGAAGATACGATGCGAAGTTCTCGTCCAGGCTTGTCTCCCTGAACAACGAGAGTCTCTTTTTCCGAAAGAGGGATACGGATGAGTTTGTCGAAACAGACGATCTCTGCTCGAAAGCGAGACAGCCAGTCCATTCCAACGATAACGTCGAAGCTTGAAAGCTCGATAGGAATTAGATCGATGGGGAAAATTTTGTAAGATAATGTCACACCCCGCTAAAGCGGAAACACGGAATGTGAAGAGCAAAGAATCATTTCACGGGTTACACTAAAAATAACGGTTCGAGTCATTAAGATTTAAATTAAAAAGAGTACAAGTCAAAGATACAACCAAGTTCAATATAAAACCATAGTACATAACCAAAAGTGTTTTTAAATAAAATTCCCAAAATAAGGTTTTCTTCCCAAGTACACTTCACATGGTGGACTTGACCCGTCCGAGCAATGCACATCATAACTTACGCTTAATTCCTGAAACATGAGATAAAGTGTCAACTACGAAGACGTAGTGAGTGAGTTACAGTTTATGATTTGAAAAAAAGTTCAATTTAAGAGTTCAAGTCAAAGAATTTCAAGATAAGATCAGATACTTAAAATTCGAGAGTAACTTAATTAAATTTAAGTGCTTAAAATTCAAGAATGACCCAATTCCAAGACAATTTCAAGTACTTTAGAATAAATTTAAGTAAGTTTAAAAATTGAGTTCAAGTACGACCACAGTAAGTCTAAGTCAGATACATAGTCAAATAGTGTAGCGAGCAAACGGGGTCGTAGTCATTACCTCAGCGGTGGATTAATCCACATGTGCAAGACAGAACGTAAGTATATGCGTAATATAGACCTATGATCCTCGAGTTGTACCAACCACTAAGCTTAATATACGTAAGATTTAGTCTACACACTAATCCGATTCTGGTCAAGATCTGCCCACTAGTCAAGTCTAAAGTCCGCGAGGACATAGCAATATGTACCTTGGTCGCTACCCATTGGTAAGGAGTGACCACTCCTAAATATCGATATCCATAATTTATGCTAACGGCTTTTGTTAATAGTGTGTATAGTCGCCCGAGAAAAATTGTGGGACTTTGATCGAACAGTTTTTAAAAGTCCTTTAGTCTGCACTTACGGCATTATATTCTCACCCAGGGTTTAGCACTTAAATACAACCAAGCTATCAATGTCTATTCAAATATCCAAAGAGGCAAACCTAGGGAGTCTAAAGTAAGCCAATCCGAACAATTGATGTGGTCTACGCATATTAGTCAAAATAGTTCATAAGTTCAATAAGTCCAATGGTTCAAAAGTCAAAATAGTTTATAAGTCCAAAAGTCAAACTAGTTCAAATAGTTCAAAAGTCAAAATAGTTTATCAAGTTCACAAAAGTCAAACTAGTTCAAATAGTTCAAAAGTCAAAATAGTTTATCAAGTTCACAAAAGTTTGATCTCATGTTTCCCCCAAAAAGAGTACTTAAAATGGTAAAAGATAGGAGGGGTGTAACTCACGGATTGCGAAGAAGTGAACTCGGAAACGGTCGGAAAGGAGCCGGGAATCACGGAATTGCCTAAGAATTACCAAGATTGTCCAAGAGTTAATGTCTTATTGAGTTACTTGTATAATAGGTTAGGCAACTTTTGTTTAGTTTAGGTGTTAAAGTCAAATTGTCTCAAAATTGGTCCGAAGCGGTTAACGTTTATTTTTAGTTTGAAAGTTCAAAGTCAAAGTTATTATTATGATAAACATGTTTTGGTTACTGAAATGGTTTAGGTTTTCTAACGAAATTTGGGCAGCGCTTCCGCGCCCAAATTTCATGTCCAAAACCTACAATCATTTCCGCTCACAAAACATACATATACACGAAATAACTTCACCACAAGTCAAATAAGTCCAAAAGTCCAATACAAGTCATTATTATTATCATTTTTATTTATCTCAGTCTAATAATGTTATTGACAAAAGTCCAGAATGTGTGTTCAAGTTTTAGACGAATAAAACGACGATTTTCGGGGGAACAGCAGCTCGGTGCTGCGCACCTAGCTGCTGTTTCTTTCCCGTTTGGTGTTTTTCTTGCTAAAAACGTTTTGTGACACAAGGATTTCAACATGCAACCGGTGGATAGCTTATAAAACATCATTATTATGGTCTCTAAACAACTTTTATTCACAAAGACATAGATCTAAGTATCATTTAGATAAAAATCGTTTTTGTATGAAAAAGTGATATAAATCTTTATAAAAACTCGTTTTTATTGTTTAGATCTAACATGCAATTAGTAAATATCTTTTAAAACATCATTTTAACAGTTTCTAAAGAGTTTTTGTCCACAGATTCGTGGATCTAAAGAGCATCTTGATTAAAAACGTTTTTGACCATAAAAGTCAAAGATTTGTATAAAAACACATTTTCAACCGTTAGATCTTACATGCAATCGATTATTTATGTAAGAATAGTGAAAAGAAAGTAATCTACCGAAGGAAATCGAATGGATGATGCTTTTGGTCGGATTTGAGCTTCAAAAATCTTTACAAACTTGGTCCTTTTTCGAAATCTTTTGGTCCCTTTAACTCCTTTGGATGATATGAACGGTTTTTATGGATAGAAACTGGATTTTGATGGTCAAATGTTCTGGAAATGAAGGTGTTTTTGTTGTGTTCTTGAGAGAGAGTTTGAGAGGAAAGATGTGTGTGTGTGTGTTTTTGTTTTAAGAAAATGAATATGTAAAATGGAAATTAAATGAAAATAGGTGAAATTATGTTAAAGAGGTGTTGGAATACTGAAATGCAGTAAATGAGTGCCTGGACTCGTTTTTGATTGGTTTAAAAATGTGTAAAAACGAGGTAAGGACTAAACATGAAAATATTTTTGAAATCTGCAGCCAGGTGCTGCGCACCGGGCAATTTTCCAGCTTTCAGATTTTTCGTTTTTACGTTATTGCTTCGTTGGACCTTTTTGTTAACTGGGAGTTCTTAATTATGATTAGTTATGAACTTAGGAAAGTTCGATATGTGTTTTCTTGGTATTAGGACTTATATAATTGATTCCGGAAGTTATTCCGACATTAATTCCGACAAGTACCGACTTAATAGTTTCGAACTAGAACGAGGCGAATACGATGAAAAGAGTGACTGGTGATTTCGAATCGACATGGAAGCTAGTCGAGCATCTAGATTTTTGACGGTTGTCACAGATAAGCATAGTGAACACCCTAAGATTATATCCTTAGCTTCAAACTCTTGGCCGTTAGCATATTCGGCGGTAAAGCTATCCTTAAGAACTTTAGATCCTAGGTTAATGAGGGGTCTAAATTCTAAGGAAATAAAGCTTTTCTCAGCTCCCGAGTCGGATAGTACGGAAGCAAAATGGTCATTGATAGGAAACGTACCCGTAACTGCGTTGGGGTCCTGACGTGCTTCCTCAGCTGTTAGTGCGAAGGCGCGGCCCCTAAATTGCCCACCTTGGTTCTCCGGAGTTCGATGCAGCTTAGGGCAGGTGTTTCGAAGGTGTTGGTCGCTTCCACACTCAAAGCACGTTGGCTTCTGAACTGGGGTGGTTGTCTTGTCGGGGCAGTACTTGGCGAAATGGCCTACCTTCTGGCACCGTAAGCATAACGGGCAGTTCCCGTGGTGATAAAAGTTGCACTTGCTGCACTTCGGGTACGGTCCAGAGTAAGGCCTGGGTCCAGTAGGTGGTGCTGGTGTAGGTGCAGGTGCAGGTGCCGCAGTCACAGCGAAGTTTCGGGTGCTACGGGTCTTCTTGTTGCGGTCGCTTCTCCTTGGGGTCTGCTCAGCCTTCCTCTTCTCACCTGACTCCTTTTTGGAAGATGCAGGAGTAGTGAGGAGGTTGCTGGTGAGACGGTGAGCTAGAATGATGGCGCTATGCAATGATTGGGGCTCAGATGCGATGACCACTCCACGGATTTCCGGAACGAGACCAGAGATGTAAAGATCGATCCGGTTCTCCTCAGGGGTTACCAGTCTTGGAACTAGCCGGGCGAGCTCGTGGAACCGGGTGGTGTACTTTTCGATGTCGTTTCCGATCATCTTGTGGTCCCACAGCTCAGCCTCGAGCTTCTTGATTTCCCCCTCTTGGGCAGTATTCTTCAATGAGAAGGTTCTTAAAGGCGTTCCAAGAGAAAGCGTAGGCAGTCTCACGCCCTCGGGTTTGAACAACGCTGTTCCACCACGATAAGGCTCGGCCATGGAATACGCAAGTTGCGTACTCCACCTTGTTGGCTTCAGCACATCGGCTGATCTGTAGGACTGATTCGATACTCTCGAACCATTGGAGAAGCCCTACAGCACCAGTTGTGCCGTGAAACTCCTTTGGCTTACACGCCATAAAGCTCTTATAGTTGCACGGGGGAGGGTTCGGGTGTTGATTCTGGTTCTGATTTCGATTCTGGTTCTGGTTGTTCTGTTGTTGCTGCTGTTGCTGTTACTGTTGCTGTTGTTGCTGCTGATGATGGTTGTTGACATTGGCGTTGATCCCGGCGGTGATCTGGGAGATCATGTTGGGCATTGCCGCATTCAACTGAGCAGCAACTTGTTCAACAATGAGGCTAGCATTTGAGCGCGGAGGTGCCATGATTCTACAATCAGAAGAATAGATTCTATTTAGAACGCACGAACGGAATATGATAAGAATATTATTTAGTGAACAATGATAATAGCAGCACAAGGATAATATGAAGGAACAAATAGCACACGCACGACAATGATTCAAGAGATATTACTATAATGTTTGTCATTAATAAAAGATTCACACGGCAAGATAAGTATGGATAATAAAAGATAGAACTTTCATTAATAATGATAAAGTTTGGTACATAATACAAATTACTGAGTAGAAAGTTCGGTTACAATACATAGAAAATATAATAAGATAAGTAGCCTAAGTCGTGTACACTGGGAAAATTACGACTAAGCTAAGTACAGTACAATACAAGGAAATAACTAATGACGCCTCTCTAGAAACATCTTGGCCACCATCACCGCAATCAATGTGCCATCACCAGGCACACACCAATGAGGTGCTGCACAGTTCGTGCCGTAGCTCGGGTCGATGCGATGACTCGCAACGACTGCTCCGACAACTGATGTGCAGCGTCGGTGACCTCACTGATAAGGAGCCCCTGCTGCTGGGTCTCCTGTGCCAGTCCCCGTACCTCGCGGTGCAGGTGGAGGAATGCGGCCGGTGGGGGAGGCTGAAGAGTAGGAGGCATCCTCTGCCTAGCAGCCTCGACATCGCGAGCGCGCTGCATCTCCTCGCGCTCCATTTGTCTTTTCCAGTTGTAATGGTCCATGAGAGGGTTATGTGGGGCCTCCTCTACAGGGTGACCAAATGGGAGGTGGGATGGTGCGGTTCGAGATAGACCGGCCTGGTGTCCGGCCATCCGATCCGGTAGGCGGCCCGGGAGGATATCCTGCTTTCGCGCGGTCAACCTAGTACGCGGCCCCCGGTACTGGGGTGGTGCGGCAACGGGTACCGGTGGTGGGGGTGGTAGTACAGTCCTCGGGCTGGACCCGATACTGCTGGAGATAGCCATGGAGGTGTCCTCCGTGGGGTCGGTGGTCTGATGGCGTTGGCTTTCCGAGGCGGTGCGGCCCTCAGAAGCCTCGTGAGACGAAGCGGCTCTCGGTAGTGATCGGGACTGGGATCGTGACGGTGATCGTGATCGGGAGGAGTGAGACATGACGGATCTGTGAACAATGAGCTTCGTAAGTACGTGGAGACAAAAAAGAAATAATAAAGGAAATGTGTAATGAAATGCATGCACGGGTCAGTCACGTGAGAATCGGGAAAAGACAGAACCGGGAATTTTCGACTCAAAAATCGTTAACAATAGTAATTACGTTCCGTCCTTGCATAATTCATTTTGAAATAGGCATGGGTGATCAGGCCATGCATAGTTAAAAATAACCAAGCAATCGTGAAATTAATTCTCTAAAGTTTGAACCCATAAATGATTTTCCGAAAAAGCCTTGGTTATAGTTTGGTTTCGAATTTTTTTTTTTTTTTGTTTTACCGTTTTTTTTTTCTCACTATAACCTGTGCTCTGATACCAAGTCTGTCACACCCCGCTAAAGCGGAAACACGAAGTGTGAAGAGCTGGAACATCATTACACGGGTCATAACAAACATAACGGTTTCAATTCATTGATTAAAAATGAAAGTGTTTACAAATTCAAACAACCAAATCATTCAGTACACAAATACATAAATTAAAGTTTCAATTTAAAATTCCCAAAAGAAGTGGACAAGTCTTTTCCCAATAATGATCTCACGCAACCGCCTTGACCCGTCCATGACAAGCACTTCATCCTTACACTAAATTTCCTGAAACATAAGATAAAGTGTCAACTACAAAAAGTAGTGAGTGAGTTACAGTTTAAGTTTCTCGGCAAAAGTTTCGGTTAAGTATATAAAAGTAAAAAGTTTCCCAAAAGGAGGTTAGCGGAGAAAGTCGCTTAAAGTTTATATACTTTTAAAGTTTCGGGCGTATCAATACCCTTAAGTTGTACAGACCAAGTAGAACAATATTTAGTAAAATCATAGTTGCGGAATCAATCGCTAAAAGAGAGTATATATGCGTATAAGTAACTAATTAGATTCTTGTATCAATCTCTTGGCATTCTATAACTTAAGTGTTCACACTAAACCGATTATTCAACCGTGAGGCCCCTTACCCCGCCTATCCTACGGGGAGTATCAAAGATCGTAGTAATATGTACTTAGACACCATCTAAGCAAGGAACGGTTCTTTCCTAAGTATCGATACCCATTATTACTAAACGGCTCAGAAGTTAATAGTGTGTAAAGTTCTAAAAAGGTGGGCACTACGTAGTTTTGTTTCAAAAAGATAGTAGGCACTTAAGAATCGCGTTATAATCTCATCAAGGGTTGGTCTCGCATACAAGTAATCAATAACTAGTTTAGCCGAATAGGGGGCAAGCCGGTAATTTTAAAGTAAGCCAGTAGGGCAATAAAGTGTTTACGCATAAAAGTTTCACAAAGTTTCCAAAATAGATCAATAGTTCCATAATAGTTTTAAAAGTTCACAATAGTTGCATAAGTTCGTAATAGTTTCCAAAAGTTCACAAAAGTTACAATGTTCGTAAAGTTTCCAAAATATAAGTAAGTCTTATGTTTCCCCCAAAAAGTTATGCAAAAATACATTAAGTAAAGGGGTTCTAACTCACGGATTGCGAAGAGTACGAATACGGAAATCGGTCGGAACGGAAGCCGAGAATCACGGATCGCCTATTAATACCAAGATCGATCAATTGGTTATTATCTTATTACGTTATTTTTATGTAATATAATAGATAAAATTTAATTAAACTTTAAGTGTCAAGGTTAAGTATTGTCCAAAATAGTCCGAAAGGGTAATTGTTACGTTTTTGTCTAAAAGTCCGATTTAACGTTTATTATTGTCGCGTTACAAGTGTTTTTGCTCGCTGAAGTGGTTTACATTTTTCTAAGGAAATTTGGGCAGCGTTTCCGCGCCCAAATTTTTTATCCAAAAATGCAATACCACTTCCGCTCACAAAATCACCTATAACACGATATCATATTAATCTAGTCCATTTTAAGTCCAATTAGTCCATACAAGTCACAAATGTTACTACTTTTATGTTTCTCAGTCCCAAATATTACTTTTAAAAAAAAAGTCAGGGGGTTACAAATGCTTAAAACGTCTAAATAACGAGTTTTCGGGAAATCTGGCGGGCCTGTGCGCCGCTGTGAGCGTTGGAACGACGCACAGACACGTTTTGTGTCCCGCTGCGTCGTCCTGGTCTCTAGGACGGCGCACAGCCTGCTGATTTTCGAGTTTTTCTTGCAAAACGTTTATTTTATCCATAGATTCTGACATGCAATAGGTCTAAACTTAATAAAACATCATTTTAACAGTTTCAAAGGTATTTTTAACCATAAATTTATAGATCTAAAGGTTATTTTGGTTAAAAATCGTTTTTGACCATAAAAAGTCATAAATCTTTGTAAAAACTTAGTTTTATGCTTTAGATCTTACATGCAAGTGTTTGTTTATGTAACAATAGTAAAATAACAGAAATCTACCGGAGGAAATAGCTTGGATGACGATTTGGCCGGGTTTTGAGCTCCAAAAATCGGTAAAAGTGCTTGAAAACGAAAGTGACTAGTTTCCCCTTGCTTGCCTTGATGTTCTAAACGTTTTTGATGGTTAGAAATGGTTTTTAATGGCTGGGATTTACTGTTTTGAGGGAGGTTCTTGGGAGGATTTGAGAGAGTTTTAGTGTGTGTGTGTGTGTTTTTGTTAAATGAAAATGAGAAATGTAAACAAAAGTAAAGGAAATTGAAAAGAGGGGGTCTAGGTACTGCCAAGGGCAGTAATTGAGTGCATAAGGCCGAGATTGATTGGTAGTTGGTTGTAGGAAATCGAGACATGCAGAAAATTCAAATATTTTGCGGATTCAGTCCTGCCAGGACGGCGCACAAGGCCTGTGTGCGTCGTCCTCGACCATTTTTGTAATAAAATTTGAGTTTTTGTTGTTTTTGTATTATTGTTTCGTTGGAACTTTTCGTTAACTAAAGTTCTATAATATGATACATTATGAACTTAGGAAAGTTCATTAGGTGTTTTCTTGGTATTATGACTTATATAAATTGATTCCGGGTGTGATTCCGACACTAGCGCGTTTCCGGTTATTGAACAGTTAAAGACAACGATAGACAATAAGAGAGACATAGAGTATAAAATGCACCCGAAATTGGACGGTTGTCACACTACATATTTGTGTTAAAGATCTAAAAAGAAACTGAGATTTAGTCACCAAAATGGATATTCTTCACGAATAAACTATTGCATGTCGAAATCCAACCTTAAAACCCTTAAAAATCGTGAAATTAGCTAAATGACCAAACTGGCCAAAGGCCTACAGCCGCCGGCTGGACCTCAGTCGCTGGCTGAATAACTTCAGCCGTCGGCTGGAGGCCTATGGCCAGTTTGGTCATTTAGCAAATTTCACGATTTTTAAGCGTTTTAAGGTTGGATTTCGACATGCAATAGTTTATTCGGTGACTGACAATTGCGTCCATATAAGGCCTCGAATGGTGCGCACTTGATGCTAGCGTGGTAACTGTTGTTATAAGAAAACTCGACCAAAGGGAGGTGAGCGTCCCAACTTCCTCCGAAATCAACTACGCACACTCTTAGCATATCTTCAAGCGTTTGAATCGTCCGTTCACTCTGACCATCGGTCTGAGGGTAGTAAGCGGTGCTAAGGTCTAGTCGCGTCCCGAGCGAATTCTGAAGGGCATTCCAAAAGCGAGACGTGAATCGACTATCCCTGTCGGAGATAATGGAGAGAGGTGTTCCGTGACGAGATACGATCTCGTTGATGTATACTTGAGCGAACTTTTCCATCGAGTAGTTCTCTCGTACCGGTAGGAACTGAGCGGATTTCGTCAATCGGTCCACGATGACCCAGATCATGTCGTTACCCCTTGTCGTACGAGGTAGCTTTGTGATGAAGTCCATAGAGATCTGTTCCCACTTCCATATGGGAATCTCCGGATTTTGCAATAGACCTAAAGGTTTCTGATATTCCGCCTTGACCTTCGAGCAAGTAAGGCACTTGGCTAGGTACAAGGCGATATCCCTTTTCATGCCCGGACACCAGTAATATTCCCGGAGATCCTTGTACAACTTGTCGGATCCCGGATGAATAGAGTATCTGGATCGGTGGTCGTCGTCCAAAATGAGTTTACGAAGATCTTCGGATCTCAGAATCCATGCTCGACCCTTGAAGTAGTGGATTCCGTCTTATTTGAGTTCGAATTCCTTCTCGTGATTGTGCAACGTTTCTTTCTTTATGTTCTCGGGTTTCAACGCTTCTCGCTGAGCTCTGGCGATTTGCGTTTGAAGGCTAGTCTGAATCTGAATTCCCAATGCTCTCACTCGAGATGGTTTTACCCTTTCCTTCCGACTCAGGGCATCTGCTACTACGTTTGCTTTACCCGGGTGATATTTGATCTCGCAATCGTAGTCGCTCAGAAGTTCAATCCATCTCCGTTGCCTCATGTTGAGCATTTTCTGATCAAGAATGTGTTGAAGGCTTTTATGATCCGTGAAAACCGTGCACTTAGTGCCGTACAAGTAGTGTCTCCAGATTTTTAATGCGAACACAACGGCTCCCAGCTCTAAGTCGTGTGTCGTGTAGTTCTGTTCGTGTACCTTCAATTGCCTCGAAGCATATGCGATGACTTTGTCTTTCTGCATAAGGACACACCCAAGACCTTGGTGAGATGCATCGCAAAACACCACAAAGTTATCCGTGCCCTCCGGTAGGGACAGAATCGGTGCATGGCATAGCTGGTGTTTGAGTTTCTGGAAGGATTCATCCTGTTCTTTTCCCCAAATAAAGTCTTTGTCCTTCTGAGTGAGTTCGGTGAGAGGCTTAGCGATCTTCGAGAAGTTCTCGATGAACCTTCGATAATAGCCAGCCAACCCTAGGAATTGTCGGATTTCCGTAGGAGTCTTTGGGGCTTGCCATTTCTCGATCGCTTCGATCTTTGTCGGGTCTACATGAATTCCCTCTTGGTTGACCACATGACCAAGGAAATGTACCTCCCGGAGCCAAAATTCGCACTTTGAGAATTTGGCGTACAGTTTCTGATCTCTGAGGAGTTCTAAGATAAGCTTCAGATGTTTCGCTTGATCTTCCTTGTTCCTTGAGTAGATAAGGATGTCGTCTATGAATACGATCACAAATTTGTCTAGATATGGTCTACACACCGTGTTCATTAGGTCCATGAACACCGCTGGTGCATTGGTCAGACCAAATGGCATGACAAGAAATTCGTAATGTCCGTATCGAGTCCGGAATGCGGTTTTAGGAATGTCGGTCTCACTGAAACGAACCTGATGATAACCCGAACGGAGGTCGATCTTAGAGAAATAAGTTGCACACTGCAACTGGTCGAACAGATCACCGATCCTCGGGAGTGGGTATCGATTCTTGACGGTTATCTTGTTCAACTCTCGGTAGTCGATGCACATACGAAAGGATTCGTCTTTCTTTTTGACGAAGAGGATTGGGGCTCCCCAGGGGGACGAGCTCGGACGAATAAGACCATGATCTAAAAGTTCCTGCAGCTGTTTTGACAGTTCTTGCATTTCGGGTGGTGCTAGACGATACGGTGTCTTGGAAACCGGTGTTGCGCCAGGAACGAGGTCTATTTGGAATTCCACTTGTCGATGCGGCGGTAGCCCATGTAAATCCTCTGGATGATCCTTGACTATGGGAATGTCTTGTACTCGGTTCTCCTTGGTTTTACGTTCAACGACATGCGCTAGGAATGCATCACAGTCCTTTTTGAGGTACTTGTGCATTTTGACAATAGAAACGATATGAAGTTGTTGTCCAGGTTTGTCTCCCTGAACAACGAGGGTTTCACCGTTTGAAAGAGGTATTCGAATGAGTTTGTCGAAACAGACAATTTCGGCCCAAACGCGGGATAACCAGTCCATTTCGACGATGACATCGAAGCTTTTCAGCTCGATAGGAATTAGATCGATGGGGAAAATTTTGTCGGAAAAGCACATGGGACATCCTACGATCACATCCTTAGCCTCGAATTCTTGACCGTTAGCGTATTCTACTATGAAGTTATCCTTAAGAACTTTAGATCCTAGGTTAATGAGGGGTCTAAATTCTAAGGACACAAAGCTTCTTTCAGCTCCTGAATCGAATAGAACTGAAGCAAAATGATTGTTTATCGAGAACGTACCCGTGACTGTATTTGGGTCCTGAAGTGCCTCCTCGGCTGTGAGTGCAAAGGCACGACCTCGACCTTGCCCACCCTGATTCTGTTGAGCACGTTGCAGCTTAGGGCAGGTATTCCGGAGATGTTGGTCGCTCCCACACTCGAAGCAGGTCGGCTTCAGACCCTGGTTGATTGTTTTGTCTTGGCAGTACATGGTGAAGTGGCCCACCTTATGGCATTTGTGGCATGTCGGGCAGTTCCCGATGTGGTGGTAGTTACACTTGTTACACTTGGGGTGCGGCCCAGTGTAAGGTCGGGGTCCAGTAGGTGGTGCAGGTGCGGGTGTAGCAGTCACAGCGTAGTTACGGGTGGTCTTCGCTCTCTTATTCCTGTCGCTTCGTCTCGGGGTCTGCTCAGATTTCCTTTTCTCACCCGACTCTTTCTTGGAAGATGCAGGAGTGGTGAGAAGGTTGCTGGTGAGTCGGTGAGCTAAGATGATTGCGCTCTGAAGTGTCTGGGGCTCAGCAGAAATGACCATACCCCGGATCTCAGGAACCAGACCGGAGATGTATCGGTCGATCCTGTTTTCCTTGGGAGTCACCAGTCTTGGAACTAGCCGGGCTAGCTCATGGAATCAGGCAGTGTACCATTCGATGTCGTTTCCGACCATCATGTGATCCCAAAGCTCTGCCTCAAGCTTCTTGATTTCTCCCTTGGGGCAGTATTTCTCGATCAGGAGGTTCTTGAATTTATCCCAAGTAATGGAATATGCAGTTTCCCGTCCTCGGGTTCTGACCACACTGTTCCACCATGATAAGGCTCGGCCGTGGAATACGCAGGAGGCGTATTCTACCTTGTCAGCTTCAGCACACCGGCTGATGTGCAGGACTGATTCGATACTCTCGAACCAGGATACAAGTCCTACAACACCAGTGGTGCCGTGAAACTCCTTGGGCTTACATGCCATGAAGCTCTTGTAGGTGCAGGCAGGAGGGTTTCGGTTCTGGTTCTGATTCTGGTTCCGTTGTTGTTGTTGCTCTTGTTGTTGCTCTTGTTGCTCTTGTTGTTGCTCTTGTTGTTGCTCTTGTTGTTGTTGTTGTTGTTGTTGTTGTTGTTGTTGTTGTTGTTGTTGTTGTTGTTGCTGCTGGTTGTTGTTGACATTGGCATTGATCCCAACAGTGATCTGGGCGATCATGTTGGGCATAGCCGTGTTGAGTTGAGCAGCGACTTGCTCGACTATCAAACTAGCATTGAATCGTTTAGGAGCCATGATTCTACAACAGAAAGATAGATCCAGTTTAGAACGCACGAATAGAATGCGATAAGAATTTAATTCAATGAATAATAGTATGAATACGCAAGAGTAATATGGAAGGATAAATAGCACACGTACGACAATGATCAAGGTAATAGTAATATAGTTCAACAATAACGACAGGTACGGACAATAAAGTAGAATTTTCCATTCAATAATAGATATTCGATTACATAGATCAATAAGATAAATAAAGGTTTAAATGACAGTACGATACAATACAATAAGATAAATAGCTTGAGTCGTGTACATGGGAAAAATATGACTTAAGCTTACAGTACAATACATAAAAAGAAAATAAATGACTAACGACGCCTCTCTAGAAACATCTTCGCCACAATGACCGCGATTAGGGTCCCCATGACCAAGCATGCGCCAACGAGACGTTGCACAGTCCTTGCTGTGGCTTGAGCCGACGCGATGACTCACATCGACTGCTCCGACAGCTTGTGTGTGGCATCGGAGACTTCACAGAGGAGAAGACCATGCTGTTGGGCCTCCTCGGAAAGTCCTCGGAGCTCGCGGTGGAGTTGCAGAAACGTCGCTGGTGGGGAAGACCGCAAGGTAGGCGGCATCATGGGTCTGGATGGTCCGGCGTCCTCGGCACGTCGCCTCTCCTCTATGAACTGTCGTTCCCAATGGTAACGGTCCATGACCGAAGTACGCAGCGCTGGGTCGTACGATTTTTAAGCGTTAAGATTCGAGAACTCAATATATTTTCACAGAATATAATACATAATGACAGATTATATGTTTTGAGAAAGTAAAATATTTGGTTAAGTTTTTATAACTAAAACTATTATATTGTTTGTATTTTGTCGTTTGAATATGTTTGTTAAGCGGGAAAGTGGATTTTAAAATGGAATAAATTTTTATAGCGCGGAAGCGCTGCCTAAATTTTATCCGTTATCATATACTTGAATTTCAGTAACGAACAAATAATATAACTAAACATTATTGACTTTGAACATCGAACCTTTTGGACATAATCGGACCAAACGGACAATTAAACGTAATATGACATGTCGTAACACATAAGTTTCAACACTAAAACTCTTGGACAGAAGTTAAGTATAAGAAATTGACCCTTAAAATGTTAAAATGGAACTTTAACATAACTTAAATCATTATACTTATACGAGGCTTGGTTGTTTTAGGATCTCCTTGATTTCCTACGTGTCCCGACTCTTCTTTCCGCACGAGACTTATCTTCGCAATCCGTGAGTTACACCCTCTTTATTTATTGTATTTTAAATATCCTTTTGGGGAAACATGAGATGTAAATGCTTTTGAACACTTTATGAACTATATTTGACGTTTATCGAACTTATATGCGTAAAACTATTTTAATTGCCCCTGTTCGGCACTCTTTGACATTTTGACTTTATGGATTGCCCCTGATCGGCACTTGACTAAAAACTATGATTGATTGTATTATTCGCCCTCGCCACTGACTAGGCACCTCCGTGAACCCTTGATGAAAATATAACATGTTTGTAAGTGCTTACTATCAGTTTTTAAATTAAATCAAAGTGCCCCGTTTCAGACGATTACACACTATTAGCTATAAGCCGTTAGTAACTATGAGTATCGATACTTAGGAGAGGATCGCTCCTTATTTTAGATGGCAATCTAAGTACATATTACTAAGTTCAGACGTACCTCGTAGATAGTGCAGGGTTGGGGCTGTTCACGGTCAGGATTAATCGGTTTAGTGTGAACACTTACAGTTATATTATGCCAAGTGGTTGATACAATGTTTTAATCATTAGTTACCTTTATTTACACATATTTACTCTGCGACTGAATCCGCAACTAGTCTTTTTACAAGTATTTTTTTTCTACTTGTGTATGATCTTCTTTAAAGTATATATGTATTTTAAGCGCTTATTCCGCTACATTTCTTTTGAGAAATCTTTTATATACTTGTCGGAACTTTTGTCGAGAACTTTAAACTGTAACTCACTCACTACTTTATGTAGTTTGACACTTTATCTCATGTTTCAGGAAATCAAGTGTAAGTCATGAAGTGCATAGCGTGGGCGGGTCAGGAAAGTTACGTGAAGTTAGAATCGGGAGAAGACTTGTCTTTATTTTGGGAATTTTTATGAACAATTTAATTATGTATTGTTGTCGTGAACCTAAACACTCTTGGTTATGTTCTTTTGAACTTGTGAACTTTTAAACTATATTTTAATGACTTGAAACCGTTGAATTTTGTTATGACTTGTGAAATGATTCTCTTGGTCTTCGCACCTCGTGTTTCCGCTTTAGTGTAAATGAATTTGTCAAGTTCCAACCCTTCTGACGATGGAACAATTTTCATGATGGCGGCGATGGCAAGAAAGGCTTATTACGATGAAGAGGAAGCCATCGAAACCTCAAACGCTCTGGCTAAAAGAAGATTTATAAAAAGAGATCGAATTGGGGCAAGCGAACGACTTATGGCAGACTATTTTAACGAAGGTTGCATTTTCACACCGGAGCAGTTCAGACGAAGATACCGGATGCGCAAGCCGTTATTTCTTCGAATAGTCGACGGTATTCATAACTATTCTCAAGTACCTCTTCCTATTCATTTTAACTATTTTTCATCCCGGCTAGATGCTATGGGCAAACCAAGTTTTACCGCTATACAAAAATGTTCATCCGCCATGGGTCTTTTAGCATACGAAATCACTTCCGATGCATTTGATAAATATCTACACATGGTGAAATCTACATCAAACGAGGCTTTAGATAACTTTTGTAAATGTATTATGGATTTATATAAAAACGTTTACTTAAGAAAGCCAACACAAGAGGATATTCAACGTATTTATGCAAAACATGAAGAACTACATGGGTTCCCTAAGATGCTTGGGAGTATTGATTGTATGCATTGGGCATGGGATAACTGTCCAAACGCGTGGAAGGGCCAATACACACAAGGTGATCATAGATACCCAAACGTAATGCTTGAAGCGGTTGCCTCGTATGATTTGTGGATTTGGCATTCTTATTCTGGTGTCGCGGGCTCTAACAACGAAATCAATGTTTTGAATGCCTCGCCTCTATTTAGGGAACTCCTCCACGACAACGCTCTACCTTCTAATTTCGTGGTAAACAACACTGCCTATGAAAAAGGCTATTACCTCGCGGATGGAATCTATCCAGAGTGGGCGACGTTTGTCAAATCATTTTCTCATCCACCAGACAAAAAGCGAAAGAAGTTCAAAAATTTTCAAGAAGCTGCAAGAAAGGATGTTGAAAGAGCATTTGGCGTGCTATAAGGGCGATTTTGGGTGTTAAAAATTGCCGCAAGATACTACGAGGTAAACAAGTTAAAGCGAGTCATGTATACTTGCATCATATTGCATAATATGATTATCGAAGACAATACATTTAATATCAGCAACTGCGAGGAATACTATACTCCAATACCAAGAGAACAACGAACTTCACAGGAAATGTGCCAACATCAAATCCGAGTAATGAAAGAGATACGAGATCGTGATACACACCATTGTCTTTGAAGCGATCTCGTTGAACACATTGCTAGGCTTCCTGATGACTATCGTTTCAGACGTTGATTCTATTTATCTATTTAATTATGTATGTTTTAATTACGGTTTTTAAAATTTTAATGTAATCTTGTTAACTTTATTAATATATTTTGTTTTAATACATTAATTTTTTTTTATTATTGAATTTATTAAAAATAATATGAGTAAAAAGGAAAAAAATGAAAAATAATAAAATAAGTGAGTCTTAGATTTTGGTGTTATGACTGAGATTTTTTCTGATATTATATTATAAATGATGTTATGGTGACGTGACTACAACACCATCCAAAACAGTGTTAAGGATGAAAGGCCTCTAATTGAAAATATACAATCTCATATGTCCTTGAAAAGAAATTATCTTATTTTGGATAATCTGTTTAAATTTAATAAACCTTTTTAGGATTAATAGAAATATATAAAATAAAAGAAAAAGATATAAAAAAAACTCTACTTTAAATAGCTTCTTCCTTCCCCCTGTCTCTCTCTCTCTCTCTCTCTCTCTCTCTCTCTCTCTAACAGAACAACATAAGAGAGTTTAGTTTTTCATATTTCCTTTGAATCTTGTTTGTTTCACATCAATTTCTGTTCTATAATTATAATAATCATGAGTTATTTAAAAAAAGAAATGATATATTAGTTGTGAATTAGTTTTTTTTTTT
Source organism: Senecio squalidus (assembly GCA_910822075.1). NCBI lineage: Eukaryota > Viridiplantae > Streptophyta > Magnoliopsida > Asterales > Asteraceae > Senecio > Senecio squalidus. Next base: position 53,729,539 of record CAJVGC010000591.1, read on the forward strand.
ATTAATTATGCGAACATTATGTGATGTTTGCGAAAGTGCTGCTGCTATCCTCTTTTGTGCTGCTGATGAAGCTGCTCTTTGCCGTGCTTGCGACGAAAAGGTTACACTCAAATCTCTTTCTTTCCTTTACACTCTGGATCTAATCATGATTTTTGGTATGCCAATTTTACCCTTGATTCAAGATGGTAGTATGTGTCCGACTACAAGTGTTTGGTTAATGATAAACATACTTGTCACATGGAGGAATTCTAGGGTTTTTTTTTTTTTTTAAGTTAGGTTAGGTTAATGTTTTTGTCTAGGTTGGTTGGTTTGTTTCTTGTCTGTTGAGTACACCATGTGTTTTGGTTTTTGCTTTATTCATTGATTTTCTTTTTCTTAACAACACAAGAGCCACATCTTTTTATATTTTGTGAGGTCCACTTTTTTTTTTGTTTTTTTTTTGAACGGCAATGTTAGTTATTCGGGCCCACAATAACATTCATTTGGGCAGTATGCGACCCACGGACCATACACCAAAGTTAGTTAACCAAGATCTCCCCTAGGGGAGGGGGAGGGGGAGGACAACCTCCTACCAATGGGACAAACCCCCATTGGCAGGTCCACTTTTTTAAGTTTATAGCATCCATTACGACCATGCTTTTATTTGTTTTTGTCTTGTAATCAACTTTCCCAACTTGTGTTATTCTTAACTTTAACTTGCCTTCGATGCTTCTAGTGGGTCGGGCACACTAGTGGGTCCGTTTGTTTTTTCATCTAACCATATATAATTAAAGCAGTAGATATATTGCATATGAATCAAAAAGGTTTAACGATGGTGTGAATTAAGATACTCAATTTTGACCAGAATACGCGTAACCTACTATAAAAAAACATATGAGATTATATTACATGCTCTATAATGCTACTTGCAATGAATATCAAACAAATTTTTTCTATCCCGAAAAGTGCCACTTTTTTAAGTTGGTCTCTTTCTTGTTAATGATATATGTATTACGTAGTAGATAACAAGATCTATTTACCAACAGTGACCCGATATAATAAGTAAATGCTCCTTTACTTTAATGGTGGAAGAGTAATATAGCATGTTCATATGGATTTAGTTCTTCTTATAGCAAATGCAACCATATTGTCGTCATAAATTTAATAATTAATCCATAGGAAGATCTGTCTGAGAAATGATCTGCAAAAGATATGTGTAGTTGTTTATTAATATGTAGATGTGCAATGTGGTGGGCAGGTGCATCTGTGTAATAAGCTTGCCAGTCGGCATGTACGAGTAGGACTTGCTGATCCAAGTGATGTACCACGTTGTGACATATGTGAAAATGCACCAGGTATTCTCGTTATTCATTTCTTTAAATATCCATAATTGCTTCCTTTCTTTATGAATGGCGAATACGTAGATTCAGGTTTTTTTAACCCTATAACTTCAAACGGGTAAGATAAAAATAATTAATTACAAGGTAATGTGTATGTGCTTTTAATGCATATAACATTTAAAACCATTATACTTTGTTCTTGAAACATCTAGTTTTTGCAACTTTATTTGGCAAAAATCATTATTTATACGAAAAATGGACAAAAAGTGTTTCCAGGCAACGAAACCTGATGCGGTACAAAATTAGCGTTTTGACATGATCTGTGATTTTTGTTTTACGTATGTGTGTGTAGCTTTCTTCTACTGTGGAATAGATGGAAGTTCTCTATGCTTACAGTGTGACATGATTGTCCATGTTGGTGGTAAACGAACACATGAAAGATATCTGCTACTAAGGCAACGAGTCGAGGTTTCCTTTTATTGAAATTGTGTTTGTATACCATTATAAAGGTAAAAATTGTGATTTACTCTGTAGGATTCTTTTTGTAGTTTCCAGGAGATAGAAATGGTCGTGAAGATGAGTTAGGGTCGCAACCCATTGATCCATCAGGTGAAGGAAGAAAAGAATCAAACAATCAACCTAAGAATACAACAAGTAATAACCAACATCACCGGTTATCTGCCATAGGAATGTTAGAAAATAATAATGATGGTGTTGGGAGAATGGAAAATAAGTTGTTTGATCTTAATGCCAGACCTCAACGGATGCATGGCCAAACTTCTAACAACCAGGTACTATTTGTGCGTACATTTTCATTTTCTTGAAACTGTGGGTATATATCGTTGCGTCTATTATTTTATGTTTGTAATAGTTGAACTCGGCATAACACGAAACACTTGTTTTAATTTCTTTTTCAAGGAGCAAGGAATGGAGATTAGTGGTGGTACCAATGATTGCGTAAGCGTGGTTCCTGTTGGATCCTTTAAAAGAGAAACTGAGAAGTAGTTGAGGTATAAACGGTATTAGTTATTCTGAAACATTTTCTTTTCTTTTATTTTGTCTGCTAAAGTTAATTATGTTTTATTTACCCATCATGAAACCTTCCCATTAAGGTTTATCCCTTCAATGCATTTCATTTTTATTTTCCGGGTCTCAAGTCTCATTAAAGATATATGAAAATAATACCCACAAAATAGAGTGAAACGGGATCAACAAATGAACCTAATAATTTTCTTGCTCACAGAAAGACTCGTACCGTGTACTGCTCTTGTAATCCTCAGTAAGGTGATAATTTGGACCCATTTGCGTAGCTGTTCAGAAATAGGCAAAATGGATCGAAAGTCGTCCAAAAGTGTATTCATAATGCTTTCAACCTCCTAAATCGTTTTACTTGAAATTAATATATGACTTTGTAAACAAATTTTACGCACTTGCTATTTATAAAAAGATTTAAATGGACATGGGTGGTTATGGTCAACCCAACCCAACCTGATCTAAAGATTCCCCATTTTTACCTGTTTTCCAACCCCTGACCGTCCATCTTTGTCATCTCTACATCTGTGCTTAATTGTAGGCACATGAGAGTGCATCGTTTAATTGTATCAAGTAGGGATTGAAAATTCACCTCAAAAAGGGAAGTGTTGCAAATAAATATTCAAAAATGACAATTATTGAGTGGCGTTGTGCATAACCTGTCACTACTTTTACATGCATACTCTTTTGTTTAATTGTATGAATTGTTACTGCTCCTTACTCCCTTAGAATGTTCACTGGGGGTTTTAATTATTATCTTTGTTTGTGGTCTCTTTGCTTTTTATAAAGAAGCTGTATTCACAACTCAACATAACGACTGTCCCATAGAAATGGAGGGAAACTTTCATAACAACTGTATGTTCATATTTTAGCATTATATATTACGATACGAGGCATGTAGTTTGCATCAGTCGTAAGGTGTGATCATCAGTAAGTTCTGGAGGTGGAAAAATTGACGTGATGGGTAATATTTTCTACAGGTCGAAACGAATGTAGTTAGGTTGACCTGGAACATTTTCCCCCTTTATAGCTTTTTTTCTTGAAATACCGAGTGTTGGATATTATTACAAAACTCTTATGTTCAGCAATTCTGAAAACTGAATGCATTAAAAACACATTTTAGTTGGTCTTCTAGTTTCTTCGTGTTTGAACAACCTATTTCACCTGTTAAAAATATAACACAACCGGAATTGATTTATTCAAAAGTAAATGGGTCCAAACCGTCATGTAGGATACCTGAAAACTACTATTACTCGTTTTAATAATCATCAATATCTTTGACTCGTCCAGGAACAAGATGGTCTTGGAGATTATCACAACACACGCTGCTTTTTTAGCCCTGTAACAAGAGGGGGAATCAACCGTTTTGAAGGCATACTTTTTTACCATTTGATGTGGTTGTACTTGTCTCCCTCGCTTTCAGTAGCAGCAAAATGTTAATCTGATGATAGAGTTCCTTACTGTGAAGGAAAATCCAAGATTGTTGGTAACCCGAACACTGAATTTGTTAATGTTTATAAACACAGTTCTCTTCTCTGTGGATCACATGTAATTTTTCGACACTATTGCATTTGTTGTTGTACCCTTGATATTATACACATCATTACAAGTAATTGTGCTGATGCAATGCTTTGCCCCAACAAGTAATGAAGTTATCTTTGACTGAATACTAACATTTATCAATCCATGGTTGAAGAAGTTTCTGCTATTCTATCGTATTCGAATATGCAAATTATACATGAAGCAATGCTCCAAGATTAAGAGGAAATAAATAACCTCTGTTATTGTACATTTGTACATAGCTCATAGCTCTACATACATAAGTAAGATAAGGAAAGAATGAACATGAATAGAAGGAAGGAAGGAAGATAGCTTGAGCTTGTGGTCATCGAAAATCAAATTCAAATTTAACTGCGAATCACCCTTGTGACCTACTCCATTTTATAACTCCTCCCCATTATTTGTTTTTACTTTTAAGTTTTTAATCTGAAAATTGATTCATTGCGCCATGTTAACGATTCAAACATTTTAGGCACATTTTCTCATTTCCTTCTAATCTTCTATTAATTTTTATGTTACTCTTTATTATAAATTATATTAAAAGAAAATTAACCAATTATACGGACATTATAAGTTTTACACAATAAATACATAACTAAAATAAAATTATAAGCCTTTAAGAGATTTTAAAACCTATAAACTTCAATTATTTAAATTTAAGGACGAAATCCATAGGGACGATTTATGTAATTAACTCTAAATTTTATTAGAAAACATTGATGATAGTTTCTTATTCATCGGTTAATATATTTGTTCGATGTAATAGTTCTTGGTTCGGTCATTCGGACCTTAAAAATAATTATGTAATAAGTTTTTATGGTTTGACCATTCGGTTTATAAAACAAATTAAATGGTAATAGTTTCTCAATTTCTTTTCCCTCTTAATTGGCAAATAAACGTGAAGTGCCTACATGTAATAGTTTTTAGTTTCTACCTGAGTTATTTGGACTCTAAAAATAGTTACCTATTGTTATTTCTAATAGTTTCACGTTCTATTCTTCAGACATAATAATAAATAATTCTTGTTTGGGTCGTACGAAAAATTAAGCTTGTTTAAGGTCATTTGACTTATTAAGTCCATTTGGGGGATTGAAATTAAACTATGTTTTTTATAACAATTCAATTTTGCTTTAGGGTTTTTAGTTACATGGTTTAACTATTTTATATTTTTCTTAAGTTTAACGTACCGAGAATTTGTAGTTCAGATACATATAAATTATTGTTGTCCTCTGTCTTGAGTGTCATGTCAAATCATGAGTTAAAATGTCACAAAGTCAATAGAATCTTGCTAACGGTAATCAATTCTTTTAGTTTTGTAACAGTCATTATTTGATTAGTTCTTTAGTTTTATAGAAAAATTAAACATCTAAAATTTCTAGAAAAAGTTTTTAAAATTATTGGATTTTTTTTTTCTCATTTTTCTTTAATTTTCTACTCTTTTCATTTCAAATATTAGAAATATTTATTTATATATTGGGTTCCATAAGTCGTATTTTACCAACATTATTTGAAAATTGAGATCAAAATCATACGAGTAAAAATCCGAGATCGAAACTAATATTGTATATACTTATTAATTGGGACCAGAATCTATATTATATCATTCGAAGCACACTTAACCGAATAAAACGACATCATCTGAGAAAAGAAAAAAACATGTAAAAAGTAATATAAAACAAAATGCATAGATAATACAAAATGAAAATCTCCATTGTCATTTATAAAACAAAATGAATAGATAATACTTTGCAAATCAATATTATTTTTAACAAAACTTGAAAATAGTTATTATTAGACAAAATAGTTAATATTTATTGTTATTGCGGTAATTAAGTACATATCATTCTTCAATTCCTTAAATTTTAAGGGATTAAGAATTTGGGGAAAATGCTTTATAATATAGTATAGATTTGCTTTTTGATGTTACGAGAGCTTCAAGCTTTTAATTTAATAGATCAAACGTCAAGCAACAAACTATTTTAAAAAGAGTCAACACCTTTAAAAGAACGGTAAATTATCTAGATTGTCAATTTATTATTCAATTTTGTCATCTTTTTGATGGTGTGTTTTGTTTTGTTTCTCATGGTCATCTAAAATTGGTTCCGATACTTCTTTTTTGGGTTAAGTGCATGAGAATATAACAAAATTTGTCCGATTTGTTATTGTCTCAAAAACTCTATTGTGTAAATTCAACTTTTAATTGCATACAAATGATGTAAAACCCAAATTTTTGGATAAATATTCAATATTTAAACCGCTTACACGTTATCAAAAATCCGGTTCGTTACATCATTTGTGAAAAAATAAAAGTTAAATATACACAATAGAAGTCTTGAGAGTTGAATACACAGAATAACAAACCGGATAAAGTTTGTTAAATTTTGATGCATTTATCCCTTCTTTTTTAAAACATTTTTTAAAATTCTATTGCATTTATAAGTGATCATATATAATTTAAACTATAAACTATAGACAAAGGAAAATGTAAATTGTGTATTTTTAAAATATCTTAAAACGTCTAATTCAATTCGATTTGACATCAATTTCTTATGCTTCTCAACAATGTATATGTCATATGAATATTAACACATCGCCAATCAGATTCTGCCTGGTTGGTAAGGGGTTTTCCTGGTGAAGGAGAGGTCTCGAGTTCGAGCCTCTCCAGAGGGTTTCCTCTTAGGCGAGCATGGGTGTGGCCGGTAATGGTGGCACGATGATACTCCATTACTGGCCCGTAGGAGAATTGCCGTTCCAAAAAAAAATATTAACACATCATTATATGATAAGTATCATGTTGCGATATAAGCTTTAAATACAATTTTTTTTCTTTCTAAACATTGTTAAAAAATAATATGAGAACCAACTTGCATTAACCGAAAGAACAATACAAATTACAATGCCTAGAAGATGACAAAAGTAAAACCAAGTGGACAATCAACTCTTAGTGATGTAATATTTGGCAACATGCTTAATCCTTAATTTTAGGTTAAATATTTTCAAGAATTTTTCTCATTTAGTTTCAATTAAATCCAAAAGGGAAAATATGAACCATATTTAACAACTATTAGAATCCACGTGTTAATATAATGATAATCTATTGTTACCTTGATACGAATCGTTTCAAGATTAACAAATAGATAGTTTAGTAAACATGTGCGTATCACATGTTTAATAGTATCCCATTGTAACTTGGGCGGGTATTCATGTCAAATATTGTAATTGGGTAGAGTGTCAATAAATAGTTGATAGCGGGGAAAAGTTAGTTATTTTTTTGTGTGATTGTTTCTTCATCCTTCTCTCAATCTATAAGAACTTGTAACATAACTGATAGTGTTAGTAGGTGATGGCTTATATTTATAGCCTATCAATCCTAACATTTGGGTTCGGCCCACTAAATGTGACAAAAGGGCCAGAACCGACACCAGAAGCCCCGCGACCAGGAAAAATGGCCCGGCACCTGGCCCCGTGTCCGGGAACCAGGCCGTGTCCGGGAATCAGTCCGGGAGCCAAGCCCGTGTCCCGGCAATGTCCCGGGAGCCAAGCCCGTGTCCCGGCAATATCCCGGGAGCCAAGCCCGTGTCCCGGCAATGTCCCGGGAGCCAAGCCCGTGTCCCGGCAAGTGTCCGGGAGCCAAGCCCGTGTCCCGGCAATGTCCCGGAAGCCCGTGTCCCGGCAAGTGTCCGGGAGCCAAGCCCGTGTCCCGGCAGTGTCCGGGAACTTGGCCCCGTGTCCCGGCAATGTCCGGGAACCTGGCCTCGTGTCCCGGCAGTGTCCGGGAGCCAAGCCCCGTATCCCGGCAGTGTCCGGAAACCTGGTCCCGTGTCCCGGCAGCGTCCGGGAACCAGGCCCCGTGCCCCGGCAGTGTCCGGGAGCCAAGCCCCGTGTCCCGGCTGTGTCCCGGCACCTAGCGCCCCTGTGTCTGGAGATCTGCCGATCAGTCCGACACTCATGGCCTGGCATGTATAAGGATTTGTGTAGACCAACACTGATGCTTTGGAGTTCGTCTCACAGTACCATACTCCTGACATCCTACCAGTCAGACACTCAAGCCTAATCCTTGAGTGTATCCGTCAGAGCATTAATAAAGTTATATTAATGACATAGACGTTAATAGCCATTGGAATCCTATTGATGAGCCATAAATGGTCATCATTGCCACCTGGAAGTGTTGGGTATAAATACTTAACACTTCAGGTTTTGGAGACAACTTCATCATCTTCCTCACATACTCACTGACCGGAATACTTAACCATATTCCGTCAAGCCCTTCCGATCAATCTCTTGTCCACCTTAGACTCGCCAAGAGTCTGTTAGGTTTGCACTGCTTGAGCAGGAGGCCAAGAGAGTGATCAATCTAACCCAAGTTACTGAGCCTGTCAATCCTTGCTCAAACATTGGCGCCATCCGTAGGACACGTTTTAGCAACGGTGTTTTATCTTCATTTCCAGATTTTCACAAAATTTTTTCTTTAATTCACTTCTTCTTTCATCATGGAAGACATGAACTCTTCACCAATAATTTCCTCAGCCCCAGAAGTAACTACCACAACACCACCGCCAATGACTACTGTAACCCCTTCCCCAGTGACTGTTGTGACCACATCCCAAACTGAAGGGAGTACCACCCTGATACCAACGACTGTTTCGTCACCTCGTGCGTTTGTTTCATTGCCTATTCCATCCAGTCCATTCATACCAGACATGGAGACAGACATGACGTTTGAAAGAGGTCCTATGGGGAGGACAGGCAGACACGGATTTTTCGCCTTGGAGGATTGGACATTAGGGGATTCAGGTCCTGCCCGCCTGTATCGATCAACAACCACTGGACCTTTGTATTCTACAAGGGTGTCCGGAGCTAGTGCATCTGCCATACCAACCCCAAACGTGCCAAGTTTTCAGATCCCCATGTCTCGTACCTCAACACTGCACGAAGAAGCCGCTGAAGCCTCTAGACAGGCTGTCCCAGAACTTCCTGGCTTTGAAGCCCCTAGGCAGCCTGCCTCAGCGGGATCCCAACCCGGCACTCAAGGAACATTTCAGAATATCCAAGGAGCAACATCGGTCCCGGCACCAACCTCATCTAATCACCTCCTGGCTCAACTATTGGCATCCCTGCAGCCAGCACCACTACAGGTAATCCCCCAACAATCCGAAACAGCTGTTGACACAGTTGGCGGATCGCCTGAGACAGAACGCGCCCACACCGATGCCACCTCAAAATCCCAATTCAGAGTTATTACGACTGTTGCAGCAACTAGCAGAAGGAGAAATGACAAGAGAAGCTATTATGCCTATATCAATAGTAAGTTCGAAATTTTGTGACTGGGTGTCAAGATATCCGATGCCAGACAAACAGAAGGTCCCCTCCATTGTAGGCACTTATGATGGCACAAGGGATCCAGACGACCATATGGCCTTGTTTGAGCAGGCCATCATGACAGAAAAATGGGTAGACCCGGTAGCCTGTAAAATGTTTCCAGGAACATTGCAAGGGTTTGCTAGAGATTGGTTTGCTGGCCTTCCAGAAAGGAGCATTAGAGACTTTGCTGATCTAAAGGCAAAGTTTGCATATCAATTTTTTCAGCAAAAGAAACAACGCAGGACACATCTGGAGGCCCACCTAATCCGGCAGAAGGAAGGGGAAGCTTTGCGAGATTTCATCCTGCGGTACACACAGGAATGCCAAAAGATCCCAGGTTTGCCAGAAAGCCAACAAATTTCAGGTTTCACCTTTTCCCTCTTGCCTGGTCAGTTGCAGGAAAAGCTTGCAAAAAGGACTCCCGCCACCTTCAAGGAAGCCACAGATAGAGCATATGACTTCTTAAGATCAAGGGAAACTGTCTCTTTGGCAAGAGGGATGGCTGGAAAGAAGGACAAGCTTTGGAACGGTGGGTCAGCGTCAGGTAGACAGGACCAACAGCGGGAAGATAGGCGAAATGACAGACGGGATAACAGCGGCAACAGAAGGTTTAGCCCTTATGACAAAACTTCATCCGAGCCATTTCTCAACAAGACCCCGAAAGAGATCCTGCAGACAGAGCGTGTAGGCTCTACTTTTAAACCTCCACCACAAATGGCACACAGGTCCGGTACAAAAAACATGAACAGGTACTGTGAATTTCACGAGGACCATGGACATGACACCAATACCTGTCGGGAATTGAAAGGAGAGATAAGAAGGGCGCTGGACGAAGGGAAGTTGGAACACCTAGTGCCAGCTGCCAGAAAACAAACCAACAGGACCCCAACCCAGAAAACGTATGCCTGGCAAAAGAAGGGGGAGGATACTGAACGACCGGGACCGCCAGAAGGTCACATCTTCATGATTGAAGATTAGATATACATAAACTAAACCTAGATCAAGGTCTGATAAACTTTTATTCTATATTTTCTTGTTTTGTCGAAATTTAATCTTTATTTCTGTCAAGGACATGGATACCATGCCTTATAATAAAACGTTTGGTCTGATATTATCCCAATTATGCACTGCATTATCTTTCTACTTTTTGAACATTGTTCAAACATCACAAGCATAAGGCCAAATAAGACACTCATGTCTAAGCCAAAACATGCAAACACGTCTTTTCATCTACTTGAGAAAAGATAAGCACTTCCCATAGGGAAGCGACATACCTCGCGAGTAATACAAATAAACGGTTAACCAAATAATATATCACTGATATAATACGCTTAAATAGCAAACAAGTAATAAGATAAATATCCAACGGATAAACATTTATTATTAAAAAGAAATCACTCATAGAGTCAAACAAAATATCCAAAACATAAAGCTTATAAAGCTGATATTCATAACAGAAAGGGAAAATGTTCAAACATATAAAAAAGAACAAAAACTACACTGGTGGCATAGACACTGGTGGTGTAACAATAGCAAGAAGATCCTCAATAGAAATGTTCAAGTCTTGGACAATGCGCTCCAGAATAGGAAAATTTTTCTTTTCAAACAAAGCATTAGCAGCTCGCATCTGACTTTGTACCAAAGGATCAAGAAAGGGTAGCACTGCATCACCAGCAACGGATCGCAACTTGGTCCCTACAATGTGTTTGCCAAATGCATGAGCAGCCCGATTAACTTCCAACATCAAATTCATCACATCAGGATGATCAAGTAATAGCTTGAACAACTCAGGAAACACAGCAAGAAGGTCTTTTCTACCCTGGACGGCCGCATCAAGTTGCTGGCGCTGAGACTCAACTGCCTGTCTCTCAACCTCTAAAGACTTGGTCACTGTCGCCAACTCCTTATCCTTTGCAGCCAGGATATCTTCATACTCCTGCGTCTTCCTTACCAATCCATCCCTCTCTTTCTCTAAGTCGGACATCTTGGCAGAAAGATCACTAATCTCCTTGTCCCGGCTGGATACAATCTCACGTTCGGCCTCAAGATCTTTCCTAACCACAGCAAAAGTTTCCACCTCTTTCTTCAGATCCGAATAATTAACTTTCAATTTTTCATGATCTTCACATATACGCTGCCTAGCAAGTATATGTCCCATAAAGCCATGAAAAAGGCTCATATCAGCATCATCCAACAATTCAGAAGTTCCTTGCAGCTTTGACTGCATAACAAGTTGAGGAGGAACAACATTGTCCATGAAATCCCTAACAGATCCAACAGTTTGCCCATTGTCACCCACACAAAATGACTAGGCAGGCACAAAACGTTGACCAGATGGCGTGCCAACAAATGCAGCAGGCTGAACAGTATTGCCACAAGCAGGAAGAGCCATGATAGTAGATCCATGGGGCGCCATCTGAAGGCCCCCGTAACGCCTTACAAGATTTGTTCCAAGAAGTGGAGAAGCAGGGAACAACACTTTTTTCGATTTGGGTGTAGGAAGCTCGTAATCCTCAACATTTATGGATGACCTCTTTCCTAACACAGATGGACCATCAAAGCATGGCTGCTGACCATCGTCAGATCCAATATCCTCCAACTCAACTGCATAAAAGAAAGACAAGTTAGTTACTACACACAGCGAAAAATATTCATAACTCACAAGTACCTTGTCTCTGACAAGAAGAATCCTGCTCTTTAAGCATGTAACCATTGGGATCAAAATCATCACCTACACAAACAAAAAACATCAGTTATATATAGCTATTATTTAAATAGACCAAAAAAGGTTTGAAATAATACCAGCAGGGGATACTACGAGATCTCCATCCTCAGTATTCTCTGGAAGCGGAGGCCTAACCTCCAGGCCCTGCCCCTCTCTTCCTGTAGGAGAAACACCAGGGACATCAACACCAGCTGCTTTGTACATCTGGCAAGCTACGGCAGGCGGATGATCCTCTACTTCACATGCTTCATTCCACACTAAGAAATCTAGCAACCCCATAACTGCAAGAAGGAAACGATATAAATGACAATCAACTTCACGAAATAATAAAGACAAAAAAGGATATTACAGAGACCCACGTTTCTTTGATGTCTTCGACACAATGACGGGAACCGTCTCCTCTTCAACATCCTTAATAATTCCAGCCATCGCCAGCACCCCTTCGGGGCATATCCTATACCTCACAGACATACGGCGGAGGCGTGCATATGCCGCCGCCTTAGGAGCTGAAAGCTCGGGGAGTTCATTTACTCCGTTGGGTATCTTAGATGGCCAGCTAAAAAGGGCACTTGACCAAAGCTTAATAAACGACCACGAAAATAAAGTCAAACCGCCAGTTCTTAAGACTATCGGGAGGATTCTCAATTAGTTTCCATTCTTTGCTTCTCTCTCTCTGTTCTAGGCTAAACCAATCTCTAGATTTACACAGTTTATAAAAATGCCTAAACAAATCTACAGAACAAACAATTTTCATACCCACCAACAGCATCTCAAACATTATAACCTTAGCAGCACCTACAGGATGCATTTGGGCAAATCCAATTTTGTAGTGAGTTAGCACTTTCATATAAAAGGAGCTACATGGAAGTCTAAGGTTTGAATGGGTAAGAAGGTTAGTGTATAAAGTAATTTTTCCTGACGGAGGCTCAGTGGCACGTTGGTCTATGGTAGGCGCTACAGGATTGAAGGAACTAAGGCATGGAAACCTAGTTATTAAATCCGCTAACTTAACATCATCAATGCCACTACTGCATTTCCTAACCTCTTTCTCTTTTCGGGAAGCCATTTCAGCTTTTTATAACTGCTACAATATAAGACTCAGGTTGCGAAGATGGAAAAAACAACAATAACTTACCCGCAAAAAACGGCGCTTCTGATTGGAACGAGAAAACTCACCTGCACAAAAAAGAGAGGCCTCCGTTAAAAAAAAAAAAAAAAAAAAAAAAAAAAAAAGGAAAGGCAAAAAAAATTTTCGCCGGCACAAAGGGCCGGCTATATGCCGGCTAACAAAACCAAGTCGCCGGCACAAAAGTGCCGGCTATATGCCGGCTACCGAGCCTAAGTCGCCGGCACAAAAGTGCCGGCTATATGCCGGCTAACAAAGCCAATGCCGCCGGCACAAAACTGCCGGCTACATGCCGGCTAACAAAGCCAATTCCGCCGGCACAAAACTGCCGGCTATATGCCGGCTAACAAAGCCACCAAGTCGCCGGCACAAAACTGCCGGCTATATGCCGGCTAACAATTTAACCAAGTCGCCGGCACAAAGGGCCGGCTATATGCTGGCTACCGGCTAACTAAAAAAAAAAAAAAAAAAAAAAAAGAAAAAGAGAAAACTTACCGAAAAGCAGAAGAGTTAGGCTTCAAAACCTAATTTTTAAAACCTAACTGGGGGGCATGATAGTGTTAGTAGGTGATGGCTTATATTTATAGCCTATCAATCCTAACATTTGGGTTCGGCCCACTAAATGTGACAAAAGGGCCAGAACCGACACCAGAAGCCCCGCGACCAGGAAAAATGGCCCGGCACCTGGCCCCGTGTCCGGGAACCAGGCCGTGTCCGGGAATCAGTCCGGGAGCCAAGCCCGTGTCCCGGCAATGTCCCGGGAGCCAAGCCCGTGTCCCGGCAATGTCCCGGGAGCCAAGCCCGTGTCCCGGCAATATCCCGGGAGCCAAGCCCGTGTCCCGGCAATGTCCCGGGAGCCAAGCCCGTGTCCCGGCAAGTGTCCGGCAGCCAAGCCCGTGTCCCGGCAATGTCCCGGGAGCCAAGCCCGTGTCCCGGCAAGTGTCCGGGAGCCAAGCCCGTGTCCCGGCAGTGTCCGGGAACTTGGCCCCGTGTCCCGGCAATGTCCGGGAACCTGGCCTCGTGTCCCGGCAGTGTCCGGGAGCCAAGCCCCGTATCCCGGCAGTGTCCGGAAACCTGGTCCCGTGTCCCGGCAGCGTCCGGGAACCAGGCCCCGTGCCCCGGCAGTGTCCGGGAGCCAAGCCCCGTGTCCCGGCTGTGTCCCGGCACCTAGCGCCCCTGTGTCTGGAGATCTGCCGATCAGTCCGACACTCATGGCCTGGCATGTATAAGGATTTGTGTAGACCAACACTGATGCTTTGGAGTTCGTCTCACAGTACCATACTCCTGACATCCTACCAGTCAGACACTCAAGCCTAATCCTTGAGTGTATCCGTCAGAGCATTAATAAAGTTATATTAATGACATAGACGTTAATAGCCATTGGAATCCTATTGATGAGCCATAAATGGTCATCATTGCCATACGTTGTTAATACCTGGAAGTGTTGGGTATAAATACTTAACACTTCAGGTTTTGGAGACAACTTCATCATCTTCCTCACATACTCACTGACCGGAATACTTAACCATATTCCGTCAAGCCCTTCCGATCAATCTCTTGTCCACCTTAGACTCGCCAAGAGTCTGTTAGGTTTGCACTGCTTGAGCAGGAGGCCAAGAGAGTGATCAATCTAACCCAAGTTACTGAGCCTGTCAATCCTTGCTCAAACAATAACTATATGACAAATTGCCATTATTGATCCAATCCTTCGATTCTTGTTTCTTAATTAGTTGGAACTCTAATTGCTTTTCATTTCTTACGGGATTTCTAAAGCAATCCTATAATACCTTCGGTCGATGAGCTGATGTAGCGATGTAGTTATTAGATAATTGCGTTAGAGTAAATTATATTATTCTGCCTAATAGTTAATGGGAGAATTTGTGTTTGTAATTTAAGACGAACTACAAACACTAGTTTATAAATAAAAAGAAAAATATAGATTAAGGGGGTGTTTGATATCACTACGGACCAAAGACTAGGACTCAGACCACGGACTCGGTCCGTGGTCTGCGTGTTTGATAAACCAAGGTTGTCACGGACTCGGTCCGTACCACCTCAGACCACGGACTCGGTCCGTGGTCTGCGTGTTTGATAAACCAAGGTTGTCACGGACTCGGTCCGTACCACGGACCCGTATCAAAGATTGAGTCTTTAATAAAAAAGTGCAGACTCATTTTTTCATTCAAAAAACCCAACCCTACCCTTCATCCTCCACTTGTGCTACCCTACAATCCTCCCACGCCGCCGGGGAATATCGTCAGAGAAGCGAATTAATCTCCGTTTTTTCATTCAAAAAACGCCTTCTAGCTGATTAATCTCCGTTTTTTCGCATCGGAGAAGCGAATTCTGCCGGAGAAATCGATTTGTGTGAAGCTTCGGTGACGGCGACGGAGATACGCCGGAGAATATCGTCGGAGTGTTTGACTGTGCGGTAATGTAGCTTTGTTCGTTAATTATTCATTTACTTATTGCTAATTAGTTGTGTTCATATGTTAGGTTAAAATTTGATTTGCTGTATGATGAATTTATCTTGTATGATGAATTTATTCTGTGAAAATTTGATTTGCTGAATGTAGTTTACTATTTAGGTATGATAGGTGACAATGTGCGATTAATTTTGTTTTCGTGAAGTTGTGCATAATTTAGCTAAATTCGGTTAACATTATCGATTAATGATATCGTTGAGCTAATTATATGTTGATTTATCGACTTATATCTATTATCTGTGATTTTGAACTGATATCTGAAGGCTTAGGTTCGGATTTCGGTATGTTTTGTTTAAGCTTGAATTGATATCGACTCATATCCATTATCTGTGATTTTTGAATTGATATCTATTATCTGTCATTAAAATAATTCCATTTAGAAATTCCTTAATTTACAAATTCCATTGTGGACAAGCTGTCTATGTGATATCTTTGAATTGAAATCTTTGAATTGATATCTATTATGTGTAATTTTGTTTTTCACAAGCTGTGTATGTGATTTTGATAAATAGTTGTAAGTTGTTAATTTTGTGTTATTTGTGTGATAATTATGGGTAGATTTAGTTGGAAGTTCGACATTGTGGACAAATGTTTTATCGAAGCTTGTTTACACGAAGTGGCAAACAACAACGGGAGGGAATGAGGTAGTTTGAAAGCCAAATCATGGATTCAAAGAAAATATTATAATAAATTAAATCAAAGAATAAGATGTTTAGAAAGTTTTATGCATTACATATAAACTTTGACGACTCTCAACTTGTTGCTCTTTTATCAATGTTGCAATAATAATCGGAGATCTATTCTTCTTCTTTAGCTCATTAATTCTTCTCCAGGCAGACCAATATTGCAACATTGCAAGGAGTTTCATGGAGGCCGCAACAATAATCAAAACCTTTTAGCCTTCATCAGCACAAGACCTTTGTTTGAATCATCTAACTATTAGAGTTATATTATTATTGGTATTCTTATTATGTTAGGATTGGTATTATTATTATTAGAGTTGTATTGTGATTGGTATTATCCATATTTTGATGAGGTTATCGCGTTTCCGCCATTCTTTGTCTCCCGGTGCTTTAGGAAGGATTGTGCCATCAAGGAATCCTTCTACATCCCATGTACTGCAATGCATCTCAAACATAATTTTCCATTGACTGAAATTATGTTCTTCCATATCCAAAGTGATTGGAATAAACGCTTTGATGTTGGTAATGCTAAATATGCGATCATCTTCGGAGCTATTATTATTATTGCCTGCCATGCTGAAAGTATAATGCGAAAAGAAAAGTGCTTGCTTGAAAACGAATTGAAAGCTTGCTGCTGCTGCTGCGAAAAGGAAAGAAGAGGGACACGGTTTCGAAAAGAAAAAAAAAATTATGATGAATCGGTTGATGTTGCTGTTTGAATAAAAGAAAGTGATTGAAGCACCAATTAAATTGTTGTAGAGTTTAGGAATTAAAATTGAAACGGTGGGACATGGAACAAAGTGGCAATAAACCAAACTCAATGTAATGGTGTATTGCAAAAAAAAAAATTCAAGAAACGGCATGGACGAACCCTTTTTTTTTTTTTTTTCCTTTTCTTTTTATTGATCTATGAAATAAGACACACATTATTTTCCATATCATAATACTAACATACCGAATCCCATCAAACGACAATGCTAGAGACCTGTTAACATCTCAATGAATCATAAAAAAATATTAAATGCGCTACACAATGTTAATATGTTTTAATATTCTAACACAAACATATACATATGAAACACCGACCGTCTCATTTTGTTTCCTCGATCTAAACTTTTCTTCTTTAGCTCGTAGATGCATTCTTTAGACCACTGAAATCCGCAACAGTACTATCGGTTGTAACTTTATTAAAGAATTGTCAAAGTGGGCATAGAGCATGGCTAACTAATTTTTTTAGTTATCATCTCACTTACCTGCAAAATATCTTAATAATACATGCATTTCACAAGTAACCACAATACAATTTCTATCTTTCAGTTATATGAGTTTTTTGTTGTTTTGGTACAGAGCTTATAGGCAGTAAGAAAGTTATATGAGTTTTTTGTTGTTTTGGTACAGAGCTTATAAGCTGTAAGAAATAAAGCAACAATGAAGTTTATTGAAAAATGATGGATGAGAGATAATATAAAAATAAGTTATATAATTGAAAGAGAAATGTTGTACCTTATTAGATGGGAAAAGGCTATATATATAGCCACCATACACAAAATGCCAAATAGATAAAACAACCTACTCCTAAAGAATATGTACACCACTAGCCACTATCCTCACTCTCCAACGTATTTTTTGCTTGAGATTCGGTCATAAGCTAGTACCAATTCAAACTATTAAATTTATTAACAAAACATAAAACTTAAAAACTTATTGAATATTTTGCCATGCATGCATACGTTGAGTTACTAAATGACCGATTAAAGCCAACATTCACCCCCTTAATCGGTTATTTATTCGACCACCCACAGCAACGCAGTCTCCTCCTCTATCAAGTTCAACTCTTTCTTTTCCCATTTTGGACAATCATTGTTGTTGTGACAACCGTCCAAAATTCAGGTGATTCTCAATTATTATGTCGGTACAAAATCTTTAATTGCAATTATCGTGATCGTATCGTTCCTGTTCGTACTTTATTTTGTGACTGTAATGGTGTTGGAACCAAAGTCGGAATCAACTTATAAATCCTAACACCAAGAAATTATACAAAGAACTTGACTAAGTTCATAACGAGAAATAATAAAATTCTAGTCCACACTTAACAATAACGGAAAACTTAAAACGTCACCGAGCTGGGAAATGCCATCCAGCCGATGGCTGGAAGCTGTCAGCCAGCGGCTGAAGCCCAGCCGGCGGCTGGATATGGCCAGCCGGCGGCTGAAAGCCGCTGACTGTGACTTGATGACTCACTTTTGCATGTATCTTGATTGGCTAAACATAATAACTCCGGGATTGGACCAAGAGACTGACTTTGGGGAGTCCCTAGGTCAGTCATTACCATCCTCTTACTCCCTCTATTCACTTTCATTATCATTTTCAAAAATCAAAACACACACACACACATTCTCTCTAAACTCCCAAGAACACACCAACTATAACCAGTGATTTACCCCCCCTTTAAACAGCAAAATAAAACCCAAAATCACCATCAAAAACACCTACAAATCGTCCAAAGGCAAAAGGGTAACAAGGAGGAAGCATAAAAACGGGTTTTGAAGAGGTTTTTCTACCATTTTGAAGCTTTCTCTCATCCAAACCGTCACCTAGCTTTTTCCTTCGGTAAAACTCTTTTATTGTACTGTTATTTCACAAATTATTACTTGCATGGACGATCTAAAAACTGAGAAGTTGTTTTTATAAAAGTTTATAACGCTTTCTTACTTAAAAACGGATTTTTCACATAGATCCCCATTTTTGTGTAAAAGATCTAAAAGAAACGGTGATTTTGGCTCAAAAATTTATATATTTAACTGATAACCGTTTGCATGTAAGAATCTATCACTGAAATGGCTTAAAAATCGAAAAATATCGAAAACATGAAACTGGCTGAAGGCCTCCAGCCGGCGCCTGAAGATATTCAGCCAGCGGCTGAGGTCCAGCCGGCGACTGAATATCTCCAGCCGCTGCCTGGATCTTGCTGTTCACCAAAAATGTCGTTTTGCAACTTTAACGTTAAAAATGGTGACCAAATAAACTTACCACAAAATATATGTTTTGAAAACTTACTGATTTCATAAAAGGTATTACTTGGTTAAGTTTTATGAATAAAAACTATTGTATTGTTGAATTATATGGTTTGAAATGATTGTCTAAGCGGGAAAGTGGTATTGAAAATGGACTAAATTTTTATAGCGTGGAAGCGCTGCCCAAATTTCACCGTAAAATATACCTGAAACTCAGTGACTTATTGATTTTGTGACTTAAACATTTTGACTTTAGACATCGACCCTTTTTGGACATAATTGGACTAATCGGACATTAAAACGTAATTGAACACGTAATAACCATAACTTTTTCGTATAGAAACTTTTGGACAGAATTTAAAGTATAAAGATTTAATACTAAAAATGTTAAAATAGAACTTTAACATAACTTAAATCACACAATTTATACTTACACAAAACTTGGGTGTTTTAGGTCGTATTTGATTCCCGACGCCTTCCGCTCCTTTCTTCCCGTGAGTTACAACCCCACTTTATTTACTGTTTTTAATATTATTTTGGGGGAAACATAAGATTAATTGTCTTGGAAACTTTTATGAACTTTTGCAACTCGTATGAACATTTTGAAACTATTATGGACTCTTGGAACATTGTATGAACTATTGATCTCTTTTGGAAACTTTGTGAAACTCATATGCGTAAAACATTTTTATTGCCCCTATTGGCTTACTGTCTTGCCCCCGTTAATTGGCTAAACTAAATTAAGGTTACTTGTATGCGAAACCAACCCTTGATGAGAATATAAACTCCGTAAGTGCTTACTATCAGTTTTTAGACAAAGAGTTCAAAGTGCCCCATTTTTAGATCAGATTCATTACACACTATTAGCAATAGCCGTTAGTATTATGGGTATCGATACTTAGGAGAGGTCACTCCTTACTTGTGGTTCGCGACCTAAGTACATATTACTAAGTTCAGACGAACTCCATCTCTAGTGAAACTTTGGGGCGTGTTCTGACCAGTTAATCCGTTTGGTGTAAACTTACGTTATATTGTGCCAAGAGGTTGATACAAGATGTTAATTTAGTTACTTGTTTACTTACGCATATACTCTCTTTTAGCGATTGACTCCGCAATTACTATCATGTTACAAGTATTGTTCTACTTGTGTTTGTTGAAACTTTTAAAGTATATATATATTTAAGCGCCACTCTGCTTTCTTTTCATTTATGAAACTCTTTACTTATATATATACTTCACGGAAACTTTTGTCGAGAAACTCAAACTGTAACTCACTCACTACTTTATTGTAGTTGACACTTTATCTTATTTTTCAGGAAATTAAGTGTAAGGATGAAGTGCATGGCATGGACGGGTCAGGATGGTTGCGTAAGACATACATTGGGAAAGACCTATTTTTATTTTGGGAATTTTATTTGAAACCTTAAATTTATGTATTGTATTAAACGTTAAACTACTTGGTTGTTTCTGGGATTTGTGAACAATTTTAATTTAATCAATGACTTGAACCGTTATATTTTGTTATAACCCGTGTAATGGTATTCCAGCTCTTCACATCTCGTGTTTCCGCTATAGCGGGGTGTGACAGACTTGGTATCAGAGCACCGGTTATAGTGAAAAAGGTTTTAAATTTTTTTTCTTCTTAAATTTTCGAAACCAAACTATAACCAAGGCTTTTTCGGAAAATCATTTATGGGTTCAAACTTTAGGGAATTAATTTCGCGATTGCATGATTATTTTCAACTATGCATGATCTGATCACTCATGCCTAGTTCAAAACGAATTATGCAAGGACGGAAAGTAATTACTATCGTTAAACGGTTTTTGAGTCAGAAAATTCCCGTTCTTATCAATTCCCGAATCTCACGTGACTGACCTGTGCATGCATTTCATTAGACATTTCCTTTACCATTATTTTGTTTCCCCGTACTTACGAAACTCCTTGTTCGCAGATCCTTCATGTATCACTCTTCCCGTTCACGATCACCATCGCGATCCCAGTCCCGATCACTACCACGAGCTGCGTCATCCCGCGAGGCTTCTGAGGGCCATACCGCCTCGGAAAGCCAACGCCACCAGACCACCGATCCCACGGAGGACACCTCCATGGCGATCTCGAGCAGCATCGGGTCCAACCCGAGGACTGTACTACCACCCCCTCTACCGGTACCCGTTGCCGCACCACCCCAGTACCAGGGGCCTCGTACTCGGCAGACCGCCCGCAAACAGGTCATCCTCCCGGGCCGCTTGCCGGATAGGATGGCCGGACAGCAGGCCGGTCCATCCAGACCTACAACTTCACATCTTCCATTCGGTCACCCGCATCCAGAGGCTCCACGCACCTCCATGCTGGATCACTACACGTGGGAGCGACAGCTCGAGCGTGAAGAAATGCAGCGTGCCCGTGACGCTGAAGCAGCTAGGCAGAGGATTCCGCCTACCCTACAGCGTCCCCCTCCTGCCGCTTTCTTGCCCCTCCACCGCGAGGTAAGGGGACTATCCGAGGGGGCCCAGCAGCAAAAGCTTCTCCTCTGCGAGGTCTCTGATGTCGCACATCGGTTGTCGGAACAGTCGTTGCGACATCTCGCTTCGGCTCAGGCCACAGCCCGGACAGTGCAGCGCCTGGTTGGGGCGTGTTTGATTATGGGGACCCTGTTGGCGATTATTGTCGCCAAGATGTTTCTCGAGAAACGCCGCTAGTTATCTTCTTTTATTTATTGTACTGTAGGCTTGAGTTGTAATTTTCCAGTGTACACAACTCAAAGCCATTTCCATTTATTTCTTTATGTATTGTACTTGTACTTCACCTCTCATTTGAACTATGTATCCAACGTTATCATTAATTAATGGAATTTCTATCTTTATTATCTATACTTGTCTTTGTCGTGTGAATCTTTGAATTATGGTTGAATTATTACTCTTACGTGCGAATCTTTGTCGTGTGAATCTCTTGAATTATTTTTCGTGCGTGTACTATCTGTTCTTTCCTACTACTCTTGCGTGGTTATTATCATTGTTCATTGGGCTATATTCTTATCATATTCCATTCGTGCGTTCTAAACTGAGCAAGTTGCTGCTCAGTTGAACCCAACTATGCCCAACCTGATTGCTCAGATCACTGCCGGGATCAACGCTAACGTCAACAACAACCACCAGCAGCAACAGCAACAGCAGCAGCAGCAGGGTCAGAACAATAACCAGAACCAAACAACAACCAACACCAGCACCAAAACCCAAATCCCCCTGCCTGCACCTACAAGAGTTTCATGGCCTGCAAGCCTAAGGAATTCCACGGCACAACTGGTGCTGTAGGACTCGTGTCCTGGTTTGAGAGTATGGAGTCGGTGCTGCACATCAGCAGGTGTGCTGAGGCTGCCAAGGTGGAGTACGCCTCCTGCGTACTACACGGAAAGGCCCTGACATGGTGGAACAGCGTAGTCCGAAACAGAGGACGCGAAACTGCCTATGCTCTCACATGAGACCAATTCTAGAACCTTCTTATAGAGAAGTACTGCCCCAAAGGGGAGATTAAGAAGCTCGAGGCGGAGCTCTGGGATCACACGATGATCGGAAACGACATCGAAGGGTACACTACCCGATTCCACGAGTTGGCCTGACTGGTCGCAAGGCTGGTAACTCCTGAAGAAAACCGAATCGACCGCTATGTCTCCGGTCTCGTTCCTGAGATCCGGGGGATGGTCATCTCAGCTGAAACTCAAACTCTGCAAAGCACAATCATCCTAGCCCATCGCCTCACCAGCAATCTCCTCACCGCTCCTGCATCCTCCAAGAAGGGGTCGGGTGAGAAAAGAAAATCTGATCAAACCCCCAGGCGAAGTGAAAGAAACAACAAGAAGAAGACCACCCGAAATTTCGCAGTGACAGCTGTAGCACCACCACTACCACCACCAACTGGAGCCCGAGCTTACACGGGGACGAACCCCAAGTGCAACAAGTGCAACTTCCACCACCACGGGAACTGCCCGGTATGCTTAAAATGCCAGAAGGTAGGGCACTTTGCTAGGTATTATACGGAGAGGGTAATAGTCCCAGGTCAGAAGCCGGTGTGCTTCGAGTGCGGGAGTGATCAGCACTTCCGGAACGCCTGTCCGAGACTCCAGAAAGCCCAAACGAACCAAGGCGGGCGAGGTCGAGGACGTGCCTTCGCACTCACAGCTGAAGAAGCCCGACGGGACCCAAACGCGGTGAACGGTACGTTTCCTATAAATAACCATTATGCCTCAATATTGTTCGATTCAGGGGCTGAGAGAAGCTTCGTATCCTTAGAATTTAAACCCCTCATTAACTTAGGATCTAAAGTTCTTAAGGATAGCTTCACCATATAGTACGCTAAAGGTCAAGAATTCGAAGCTAAGGATATAATCTTAGGATGTTCCATATGCCTATCCGATAAAACCTTCCCCATTGACTTAATTCCGATCAAGCTGAAAAGCTTTGATGTAATCGTCGGAATGGACTGGCTATCTCGTTTCCGAGCCGAGATCGTCTGTTTCGACAAACTTATTCGCATCCCTCTCTCAAACACCGAAACTCTAGTTTTTCAAGGAGACAAACCTGGATGACAACTCCGTATCATGCCATCCATGAAAATGCGCAAGTACCTCGAGAAGGATTGTGACGCATTCCTCGCTCACGTTGTCGAACGTAAACCCAAGGAGAGCCGAGTACAAGATATCCCAGTAGTCAAGGATCACCCTGAAGTCTTTCCCGAAGATTTACCCGGGCTACCGCCGCATCGACAAGTGGAATTCCGGATTGACCTAGTTCCTGGCGCAACACCGGTCGCTAAGACACCATATCGTCTAGCCCCACCGGAAATGCAAGAGCTATCGAAACAACTACAGGAACTCTTGGATCACGGTCTTATTCGTCCAAGCTCGTCCCCCTAAGGAGCCCCAATACTCTTCGTTAAAAAGAAAGACGAATCCTTTCGTATGTGCATCGACTACCGCAAACTAAACAAGCTGACCGCCAAGAACCGATACCCACTCCCGAGGATCGATGATCTGTTCGACTAGTTGCAGGGTGCAAATTATTTCTCGAAAATCGACCTCGGTTCGGGTTATCACCAGGTTCGATTTAGTGAGAACGACATCCCTAAGACCGCTTTCCGAACTCGTTACGGTCATTACGAATTCCTCGTCATGCCATTTGGTCTGACCAACGCACCAACGGTGTTCATGGATTTGATGAACAGGGTGTGTAGACCATATCTGGACAAATTCGTGATCGTATTCATCGATGACATCCTTATCTACTCGAGAAACAAAGAGGATCACGCGAAACACCTGAAACTTATCTTAGAACTCCTCCGAGATCAGAAACTGTACGCCAAATTCTCGAAGTGTGAATTTTGGCTCCGGGAAGTACATTTCCTTGGTCATGTGGTCAACCAAGAAGGGATCCATGTAGACCCGGCTAGATCGAAGCAATCGAGAAATGGCAAGCCCCAACGACTCCTACGGAAATTCGACAATTCCTGGGGTTGGCCGGCTATTATCGAAGGTTCATCGAGAATTTCACGAAGATCGCTAAGCCACTCACCGAGGTCACTCAGAAGGAAAAGGATTTTGTTTGGGGTACAAAACAAGAGGAATCCTTCCAGAAACTTAAACATCAGCTCTGCCACGCACCGATTTTGTCCCTACCGGAGGGTACGGATAACTTCGTAGTTTTCTGCGATGCATCCAACCAAGGACTTGGGTGTGTCCTTATGCAGAAGGATAAAGTCATCGCCTACGCTTCAAGACAACTTAAGGTGCACGAACAGAACTACACCACACACGACCTAGAGCTGGGAGCCGTCGTATTCGCTTTAAAGATCTGGAGACATTATCTGTATGGTACTAAGTGCACGGTTTTCACGGATCATAAGAGCCTTCAACACATTCTAGACCAGAAGATGCTCAACATGAGACAAAGGAGATGGATCGAACTGCTGAGTGACTACGATTGCGAGATCAAGTACCACCCGGGTAAGGCAAACGTAGTAGCAGATGCCATGAGTCGAAAGGAAAGGGTAAGACCATCTCGGGTTAGAGCATTAGGTATTCAGATTCAGACAAATCTTCAAACGCAAATCGCCGAGGCTCAGCGAGAAGCGTTGAAACCCGAGAACCTAAAGGACAAAACGTTGCACAATCATGAGAAGGAATTCGAACTCAAATCCGACGGAATCCACTACTTCAAGTGCCGAGCCTGGATTCCGAAATCCGAAGATCTTCGCAAGCTAATTTTGGATGAGGGCCACCGTTCCCGATACTCCATCCACCCTGGATCCGATAAATTGTACAAGGACCTTCGGGAATATTATTGGTGGCCGGGCATGAAGAAGGATATCGCCTTGTACGTGGCCAAGTGTCTTACTTGCTCGAAGGTCAAGGCGGAATATCAGAAGCCCTCAGGACTACTGCAACAACCGGAGATTCCTATGTGGAAGTGGGAACAAATCTCCATGGACTTCGTTACCAAGTTGCCCCAAACAGCAAAGGGTAACGACACGATTTGGGTAATTGTGGACCGATTGACAAAGTCTGCTCATTCCTACCAGTACGAGAGAGACACTCGATGGAGAAACTCGCACAAATCTACATCAACGAGATCATCTCTCGCCACAGAACACCTCTCTCCATCATCTCTGATAGGGATAGTCGATTTACGTCCCGCTTTTGGAACGCGCTTCAGAAATCGCTCGGGACGCGACTAGACCTTAGCACCGCTTACCACCCTCAGACCGACAATCGTATTAGTCAATGTAAACTAATAAGTTCGCCTTTCTTAAGATCGTGATCTATTGAAGAAGTTCAGCAGCGGATGAACACTTCAATATTAACGAGTTCTCGAACAATATAATGTTATATGAATAACAATAAGAACAACAGAATATAGTCGAATTATAAGCCTCAATCGTATTAATGAAATTATCAATACAACGTGTTTTCTATCATACAAGGATCTATCTATATATAGACCTTGAGGCCGACCTACATAAACTAGGAAACATCTTCTATCCTTATCTAAATATATCGTTATCTTAGAATAAGGAAACTATATCTAATAACAAAAGGAAACTTAAGTATAATCTAATTACAACTCTAATTAGATTATCCTTGCATGGCAAGTTGGTCTTCCGTATCAACTTGACTTCTTCCGTAGTAACTTGACCAGCCGTAGTAACTCTGTTGGACAGCCGCACTAACTTGTTCTTCCGTAGTAACTCTTAATGTCTTCCGCATTAATTGTTTAAGTTACTTTTCTTGTCTGTTAAGCGTATTGTTTATGGTTAAACGATATTGTCTATGTTATAACCCAACACTCTCCCCCTAACCTTGAACATTTATGACACATCAAAAGTACAAGTTTCATGCTCCAACCGTACTAACTATTTTCATTAACAAAAGATGATTTAACTATTACAAACTTTCATTCATCTCTGTTTAGGCCAATCACCTTCTTTGCCTTTGTTCTTTTCATCTATTATCTGCACCAAGATTTTCCAAACCAATTCATGTGCCAGAGGTGAATCATGAAGTCCATTGAGTTTGACTTCAATCATTTCTTCCAACGTCTTCAATCCATGTGGATACCGAACATCCACCAAATAAAATTCCATGGCTCCCTCCTTTCTTCTAAGCGAGTAGACACCACTTCGATCATAAATGAACCACTTGATCACTGGATTAGTTGGACCTCCTCTTTTGAACACTGAACTTTTCTTGATGTACCCTGGTTCAAATAATCCACATAGAATGTCCATAGCAAGATCAACTCCTGAACATACTCCTCTTTGATGAGAGTACTTTGTCTTGCCTATGTGATACATTCTTTCTAGATCATCCCTGTCAAAGTCTCTGATGGCTTGATGGAAGGCATGAAGTATCTTCTTTGACTTGTCTTGTCTGACAACTTCATACTCAGTCTTCATTTGCCCGCCTAAATACTTCCAGTCAATGATTATTGGAGACTTTACTGCCAATGGAGTAAACCTAAGACCTTCAACATGATTTATGTATGCAGAATAATCTCCCCCTTGAGTAGTGCTAGGAGGATCTTGTTCCATACTTTCAGGTTCTTGTTTAACATCCACAAATGGAATGTTTGAACTTTCTTGTTGAGAAGCAGCATCCTCATTCATCTTCTGTCTTTTAGCTAGAGGCCTTGGAATCCTCTTTGATGCTAGCTTTTGTCTTTTGGGCTTCTCATGAGGTTTCTCCACACCAGGAACAGGTTCTTGCTGAATGAACACTTTCTTTCCAGTTTTCAATGCAGCTTCTAATGCCTTTTCTGCATCTTGCTTTTTCTTCTCTTGGATCTTTGCAAGAGCATCTTCTCTTTTGGCTTCCTTCTGTTTTTCTTCCTTCACTAGATCCAACATGTTAGCTAATTTCATAGGACCTAGAGATCTACCACTATACCCTTTGCTTTTGAGGTACTTGGTATATTTCTCCCTGTCTTCAGCTAATTTGGCTTGTGTGGACTTGGACACTTTCTTCTTCTCAGACTTGGCTTTGGCTTTTTCTTGTTGCTGAAGAGCAATTTTGTCATCTTCAAGTGTCTTCATAGCATACTCTAGATCTGCTCTTTCCTGACCTTGACATGTAAGATCATACAAAATCTCCTCATTCTCCATCTCCTTAGCTTGAATTGCATCCTCCTCAGCAATTCTATCCAGTTCTTCTCTTTCAGATGGGGTTGGAGACTTATTCAGTCTAGCATGGAGCTCATCTTCTTCAGCTATCTTCCTTTTTCTTGCCATTTCTTCCTTCTCATGCTCAGCAGCCAATCTAAGCATCAATTCTGCTTCAGCTTGCTCTTGTCTTAGACTTTCAATTTCTTCTTCAGTCATATTTTGAAAATTTATTCTTTCTTCAGCAAGCCTTTCTTCCTCCTTCTTTTCCTCCTTTGATTTCTCCACAACTATAGTTTTGCCTTTGTCTTTATGTTCTGGAGCATCAAGGTCAACCTTCTGAACCGTTTTCTTCTTTGTATCCACAGTAACATATCCATATCTACCTGTAGAAACAAACAAACTAGTAGATTGTTCAGGTAAGGTTAGAGAAGTTGCTGATGGTTTAGCAACCAATGCAGCTGCTGCTCTTTGTCTAGCAACAAGTTCCTCTATCATCTTCTTCCTTTCCTCTTCTGCTTTCTCCTTTTCTTGTTTCTATTTTTATTCTTTGATCTTAAGCAGCTGTGATGCTATTGTGTCTTCATCAGCCATAACAGATGATCTTGTCATCTCTTGTTGGATTAAGGCATCTGCAACTTCTTGTTGATCAACTGTAGAAATAGGAGCTTCAGTTGTTGTGGTTGAAAGTGTTGTAGCTTCAGAACGTATTGCTGTTAAAGGATTTGAACTGATAATCATAGGATCAGTAGTAACCAGCTCCGTAGTAACTATGTCCGTAGCAACTGGACTAGTAACCATAGGATCAGCACCAATTGAGTTCGCAGCAATTGAGTCCGCAACAACCATCTCAGCATCCGCATTAACTTGGTCAGCAGCAAGTGTGTCAGTAGCAACTTCAGAATGGATTTCAGTTTCAACTCCCATTTGTACTTCCATTTGTGCTACTGTTTCTTCAACCATTTGCTTCACTTCTTTCTGCTTCCCCTCAAGCAATTCCTCATCTATTGCCATCTTTTCCCCTTCTTCATCCACCACCATATCTTCTGTTTGTAACTCTGTCTCCCCCTCAAGTGTACTAGCAGTCTCCATTTCTTCATCCTGCTTTGAGGTGGCAGTAATCACAGTGTCTACACTTCCCTTATCTTCACCCTTGCTCTCTTCAGATGAGAACAAAACAATGTGTTCTTTCTCCCCCTTGTTATCATCTGCAGAAGAGTCATCTGAAGATGAGGAGCTGGAAGGTCTTGGTGAGTTCCCAGCACTTCGTGTGGTGATTATTTTGGGCAGTAACTGGGCTGATAAAAGAGCTTGTTGTGCCAGTACCTGTTGCACCAAAGATGTAAGACTAGAAAGCATCTCACCCTGTTTTTCAACCTTCACCATTAGAGATTGGTACACAGCCATCAATTCCATAAACTGACCACCACTACCCTCACCCCTTTCCTGTTGGGTACCAACAT
>CAJVGC010000591.1:53759054-53785249 GCA_910822075.1 Senecio squalidus
TGTGATTGTATTCATCGACGATATTCGTGTTTATTCTCGTAGCCGTGCGGAGCACGAGGAGCACTTGAGGATAGTGTTGGAGCTGCTCAGGAAGGAACAACTTTACGCTAAGTTCTCAAAGTGCGAGTTTTGGCTATCTGAGGTTCAATTTCTTGGCCATGTGGTTAGCAAGGAAGGCATCCACGTTGATCCTGCCAAGATTAAGGCCGTTAGAGATTGGGTTGCTCCTAAGACACCCACCGATATCCGTTCATTTTTGGGTCTGGCAGGTTATTACCGCCGTTTTATTGAGAATTTTTCGAAGATAGCCTCGCCTATGACGAAGTTGACTCAGAAGAACGAGGAGTTTATTTGGGGTGCTGAGCAGGAAGAAGCTTTTCAGTTATTGAAGAAGCGGTTGTGTGATGCTCCTATCTTGAGTCTTCCCGAGGGTACCAAAAATTTTGTGGTATATTGCGATGCTTCGCATAAGGGACTCGGGTGCGTACTGATGCAGAACGGAAAGGTCATTGCCTATGCCTCTCGTCAGTTAAAGATTCATGAGAAGAACTACACGACCCATGATTTGGAATTAGGCGCGGTGGTTTTTGCTTTAAAGATTTGGCGCCATTACTTGTACGGTACTAAGTGTACTGTGTTTACCGATCATAAGTCGTTACAGCATATCTTTGATCAAAAGATGTTGAATATGAGGGAACGCCGATGGGTGGAATTGCTTAACGATTATGATTGTGAAATTCGTTATCATCCGGGAAAAGCTAATGTTGTAGCCGATGCGTTAAGTCGCAAGGAATCGGTTAAGCCGGTGAGAGTTCGCGCTATGATGGTTTCTATTAAGTCGAGTTTGAAGACTCGTATTATTCAGGCTCAGCAGGAGGCTCTCACCGAGGATTGTATGAAGGATGAAGGATTGTTTAGTTTGGCACGACAGTTGGAGCCGAAGGACGACGGGGTATTGTATTTCTTGGATCGTATTTGGGTTCCCGTCGGTCTTAGGCAGTTAATATTAGATGAAGGTCACAAGTCTAATTACTCTGTTCATCCCGGAGCGGATAAGATGTACCATGGCTTGAAAGATTTTTACTGGTGACCTGGCATGAAGAGGGCGATTGCCGAGTATGTAGGCAAGTGTTTGACCTGTTCTAAAGTTAAGGCTAAGAATCAGAAGCCTTCTGGCCTTCTTCAGCAGCCGGAAATTCCGCAGTGGAAGTGAGAGAATATTACTATGGATTTTGTGACGAAGCTTCCTAGGTCCTCAGGAGGTTATGATACTATTTGGGTCATAGTTGATCGACGGACTAAGTCAGCGCATTTTCTGCCTATTCGAGAAGATTACCGAATAGAGAAGTTGTCTAGATTGTATATTGATGAGATCGTGGCCAGGCATGGAATTCCCGTATCGGTTATTTCGGATCGTGACGCGCGTTTTACTTCGAGGTTCTGGCAGACGCTACAGCGAGCTTTAGGCACGCGATTAGATATGAGTACGGCTTATCACCCTCAGACCGATGGACAGAGTGAACACACGATTCAGACGTTGGAAGATATGCCGCGCGCGTGTGTTTTAGATTTCGGCGGGAGTTGGGATAGACATTTACCGTTGGTCGAGTTTTCGTACAACAATAGTTACCACTCCAGTATTAATTGCGCGCCTTTTGAAGCTCTTTACGGTCGTAAGTGTAGGTCTCCACTCTGTTGGGCTGAGATTGGTGATAGTCAGATTACGGGTCCCGAGTTGATCCAGGACACGACTGATAAGATCTTTAGGATCAAGGATCGTTTGTTAGCCGCGAGAGATCGCCAGAAGAAGTACGCGGATTTGCGTCGTAAGCCTTTGGAATTCAAGGTCGGCGATTTGGTATTATTAAAGGTTTCTCCAAAGAAAGGTGTGTTTCGTTTTGAGAAGCGCAGCAAGTTAAGTCCACGTTTTACGGGTCCTTTTAAGATTTTGTCCCGTGTTGGACCAGTAGCTTATCGTCTTGAGTTGCCACCTGAGTTGAGTGGTGTGCACAATGTATTCCATGTATCGCATCTCAAGAAGTGTCTTGCTGATGAGTCGTTGATTGTTCCTTTGGAGAAACTCCGTTTAGATGAATCGCTTCACGTTATAGAGGAGCCGGTAGAAATCGTTGACCGAGAGGTCAAGCGTTTGCGACGGAGTCGGATTCCTATTGTAAAGGTCCGATGGAACTCTAAGTTTGGAGCTGAATTTACGTGGGAGCGGGAGGATGAAATGCAGCGGAAATATCCCGATCTATTTTCTTCTAGCAATGCTCATTAGTAATTTCGAGGACGAAATTCTTTTAACTGGGGGAGGCTGTGACGTCCCGTCAATTTGAGGTACTTGAGTTACCGTCATTATTTATATTTTATTCGCAATTGATTTCGACCCTTGTATTTCGCTTTGTTTTGCTCACGATTTACTGTTATCGAGTATCGGGTTTCTTAATTTGCAAATTCGTCCCT
Source organism: Senecio squalidus (assembly GCA_910822075.1). NCBI lineage: Eukaryota > Viridiplantae > Streptophyta > Magnoliopsida > Asterales > Asteraceae > Senecio > Senecio squalidus. The sequence continues at coordinate 53,761,521 of CAJVGC010000591.1, forward strand.
GAGACGTAATAATTTTATTTTATCTAAGTGCCAATTAGTTAGTATCCTCATAATTATAAGTTAGAAGGTTTATGCCAAATTTGTCGGTTATCGTATTCTTTATCCTCGAGATATCGCGCTTTTGCTCTGGTTTACTCCTTTACCGAAATCGTGCGAATCTCGAAATCGAAAGTGAAAATATAAGATTAAATGAACCTAATATAAAGTAAATCAAAGCATGAACTTTCCTAAGTTCAACGCAAAAAGAATCGGGAACTTTCGACGAACGAAACTCCTTAACGATCGCGAACAACAAAACTGGAAAATCCAGAACTCTGGTCCAGGGCGCAGCACATGCACCTTGTGCGCAGCTCACTCTTCAGGGCACACCCTTCAGGGCGCAGCACAGGTCACCAGGGCGCAACACACCCCTGATTGTGCAGAATTTTTGTTGTTGTTTTGTGTGACTCATTTTTGGATGAATTCTTGTTGGGCACTCCTCCCAAACGTGTAAGACCTGCAAAATGGGCAGAGGAGACCCACTAGAGGCCATCATTCACCTCACAAAGTCATTTGTGATCAACACAAAACACCTACAAACCGCTCTCTCTCTCATTTTTCCCATCATTTTCTTTGCTTTTTCACTCATTTCTCTCTCAAAACACTCCCCATTTCCAGAAACTTTGAGACATAAAACACATATTGGAAGAAGGATTCAAGCATAAAATCATCAAAGAAACAACTTCCTTTTGATCTCCATCAACTTTTGGTAAGGTTTTTCATAAGTTTTCTTCACTTTTCTTCCATTTTTCTTCATTTTTCTCTTCATTTGTTAGAGATTCTAACACCAATCTATTTTCTTTTGCATTCCAAGTTATTGTCTACCATATTTCTTCTCATTTGGGCAGAGGAGACCCACTAGAGGCCATCATTCACCTCACAAAGTCATTTGTGATCAACACAAAACACCTACAAACCTCTCTCTCTCTCTCTCTCATTTTTCCCATCATTTTCTTTGCTTTTTCACTCATTTCTCTCTCAAAACACTCCCCATTTCCAGAAACTTTGAGACATAAAACACATATTGGAAGAAGGATTCAAGCATAAAATCATCAAAGAAACAACTTCCTTTTGATCTCCATCAACTTTTGGTAAGGTTTTTCATAAGTTTTCTTCACTTTTCTTCCATTTTTCTTCATTTTTCTCTTCATTTGTTAGAGATTCTAACACCAATCTATTTTCTTTTGCATTCCAAGTTATTGTCTACCATATTTCTTCTCATTTGGGAAGATCCATCTAGCTTTTCTTGAAGAGAAATTTCCTTGAACTTGGTAAGTTAACTTTTTACCAAAAATCTCTACAAAAACGTTAATTTTTCTCTTTGCATGCAAGGATCTAGACTAATGGTGGTTTTGTTTTGTGTTTTGGAGCTGTGATTTTCCCATCATCTCACCACCAAAAAGTTACTTTCGGGTTTACCTTCTCAAGCTTAAGATCTTGCGGTTGTATTTCGGTAAAATCGACATTTTTCCCATATTCATCTTTTTATGTATTCCGTTATTATTTTCCTTGTATATTTCGGTTATTAGCCTTGAAAATGGTTAGGAATAATATATTAGACCAACACTTGTGAATATTTTGGTTATGGACAAAGATTTGGACAAAAATGTGTAAAAATGTATTTATTACCGAAATTAACATATTGTATGTATTAGTATGTAAAATGGTATATTTATATATATATGACACTTGGTAAATGTATTTGGAACATAATGTAACTTATTAACAGTAAGCGTTTTAACCAAAAAGTCTTTGAACGAACGGATTTCGGCAAAAACATCAAAACGATGTTTGCTGGAAACAGCACATGTGCGCCGTCCTGGATGCCAGGACGACGCAGCGGGACTGTTTTCCAGCAAAATACTCGTTTTGCTTGTTTAGCCGTTTTGACGTTTTGTTCCGTAAATTGTCGTTTTATAGCCTCCGATTTCATGTTATGTTTCTAACAAACTCTAAACACTTGAAATAACATACCAAAATACATAAAAGTAACATATTTCGATAAAATATCGTCTTTGGACTCAAAGACGCCAACGCAATCAAAAATGTCAAATACTTATTTAAAACGGATATTTTACCTACATTATATATATATAAACATTTGTTACATAATGCGATCGTAATCTAAAGCCGTCAACTATTATTCTTGCGATGAAACCTTATTAACAACATTTATATAAAGACATTTTTACACTATATTTTGATAACTAAAAGTCATTGTAAACTATATTTGTGAAAAGTAAAGACTTACAAAACTCTCTAAACGTCAAGTTAGACTTTTGCGACAACTTCAGTTATCTATGTTTCAACCTAAAATAGTTGTCTTTAAATTTTCAAAACCAACATCTTTGACATTTGACTTTCATAAGTCAACATCCTTGACAATTGACTTTTATAAGTCAACAATGTTGACATTTGAGTTTTCTAAGTCAACTTCTTTAACATTTGACTTTTCTAAGTCAGCTTCTTTAACATTTGACTTTTCTAAGTCAACTTCTTTAACATATGACTTTTACAAAGTCAACAACTTTAACCTTGGTCAATCTAATAAAACCTTGGAATTCAATTTTCCTTTCGACTCGAAGTAATCATTCGTTTCCAACGACATTGTGGACGTGAAAGACCGATATCTTGCCACTCGCCCTTTTTGACGCGGATCATCGTCTCCCGAATACGTCGTCTTGATTTAAATTATTAAATGTTGGAATATTTTATTAAACCTAATCTTAACCGACAAGGCTAAACCGAACTATACTTGTAGAGATACTGAGACTATATTATTTACTGTTTTAGGGCACTTAGACGGTGGAATTGTGGTCCCGTGAGTGAATTTACCCGAGATTTGCTGAAGTTGTTTTGTGAGTTATTCGTAGCCCTTGTCTTAAATACTTTTGGGCTGTAAAGCGTACTTTAAAATGTTTGCATTATGCAAAAATGTTATTAATTATCTTGTTTACCTAGTGAATTTGGTCTGCCTTAGTTTTAAGTGTCTAAGCCATGGTGGCTCCCCTCTAATACACTCGTTAAGCTTTTGCCCGTGGTTCATATGTATAGATCTATATTGGGTTATGTACCTAACCCTCATTCCTCTGTAGGCTGATACTACGAGCGGATGTTATGACCTTAATTTTAAACTGTATGATTAAACTGATTGCCTTTGGTTTGACACACCTTAGGATAGGGGATTAAACTGATTGGTTCAGGATCGAGATGTATGACTACTTAGGCATAGTACCTTTCACTTTTGGATGAATACAAGATATATGATTTTAAACTTACATGGTTTGCTGAAATTTATCGATGGGTCACTTTTTACTTAAATTTGCGAATAATTCACCAACATGTTGTTGATGTCGTTTTAACGCTTTGCAGGAAATTGAGGATTTCCATTGATCATGCCATAGTTTATTTTCGGATCGCTTGCTTTTGGGAAATTTGAATTTGAACTCTTTATTGTAATTTCCATGACGATCCGTTTGTTTATTTCTTTTGGAATTGTATTTGTACTTGGCGTCTTATCGCCTTTGACTTTATGATGTATTTTGTAACATTTGGCATGATCTATTTAATTTGATGTTTTGTTTATCGGTTATATTGTTGTAATCTTGACTCTTGATATTATAACTGGAACATTCCGTGTTTCCGCTATTAGCGGGGTGTGACAGTATTAACACGAGCAGTATTAACACGGTTGTTTTTCACAGTATTAATACGGGCAGTATTAACACCATTATGTTTGGCCGTATTAACCTTTGAAGTAGAAACAAATTTTTGTCGGGCAGTAGGAACTCTATTCTTCATGTTAGAAAATATGTTTCTTTTGTTAACACTTGGACCTTCTGAGAGCATGTTGTTAGTTTGATGGGCAACCCTTCCCTTGTATCCCACCCCATGATGTGGGTTTTGAATCACTTGCACTTGATTTTGAGGATTGTGATAACAGATTTTTGCATAGTGATTTGATTTACCACAAATAAAACATCCCTTCCCAGAACTTTTGACAATTTGACCCTTTTGAGTTTTTACTTGGTTCATGTTTCTTTGGTTTCCTCTTTTACCTATATGTTTCCAAGTCTTTTCGTTTTCCTTAGGGACTATCTTGTTCTTACCTTCAGTGGGTGTTTTGACAATTTTAATGGGGTCAGAAGGTGGCATACACACTAGACTTTGTGGAGAAGGTAGAGTTATGCCTTCTATTGTGAGTAAGTGATTTTCCAATGGAATATCCTTGTTTTTCACAATATGGATCTTACTTTCTTCAACTAAGTCCTCAATTAGAACTTCATCATAGTTGATTGGATCAACATTGAATGATTCTTTTGGAGGTGTTTGAGAGATGGGAATCCTAGGTTCATCTAAGGATGGAGGGATATAGTTTTGGTTAAATGGACGGGCAACTTCTTTGTAACCTAAACCAGCTTTTACCTTGCCATGTATTTGTTTTTGACATAGGTCATTTACTGATTTTGAAGCAAATTCTAATTTCCCTACATCTAACTCAACTTTATCATGTTCTTGTTTAGTCGTTTGATTTCGTCCCTAGCCATCTTGAGTTTAAGTAGTAAGTCCTCTTTTTGCCATTCAATTAAATTAATCTTTTCTTGATAACTTTGTTCATTAACTTTGTGTGACTTGATCTGATTTTCTAAGTTATCAATTACTCTATGAGCTGCCTGTCTTTGTTCTTCTAAAATCTTAATTGAGTCACTCATCAATTGATTATGATTTTTATATTTAACAATTATATCTTTACATTCAGAAGTACAAAGTTTAGAATTTACCTCGGCCATGAGAGATGGATTGTCATGAGTTTGTGAGGAGGATGAATCAATAGCCATTAGAGCATCTTCTTGAGGTGCTCCTTGATCATCATCATTCCAGTCGTATCCAAGAACGTTGTTGCCGATTTCTGTAATTCCTAGGTCAGTATAAAGTAGCTCCGTAGAAACTAATTCCTCCGTAGGAACTACTTCCTCCATAGAAACAATGTCCGCATCATCTATTACTACTGCTATGCATGCATGGTGAACAGTAGTAATATTTTCTACGTGAACAGTATTTTGTTCTTCAGAGATTAGTGCCCTATTTTGACTTGTTTCTTCAGCTAAGTCACTCCAATCATATCCAAAGATGTCTTGCGACATAAGTGCACTCTGATTTGTATCTTGAGTGGATCGTGGATTGTTGGTTCTTGACTTGTTTGGACATTCCCTAGCAAAGTGACCTAATTCATTTTATTCGTAGCACTTTACCTTGCTTTTGTCGAAAGTGATTCTTTCGTTGTTTCGTGGATTGAATCTCCTTCCTGTTCTGTTTACAAATCTTCGTGCTCGTAATGCCAACATAGCAGATTGCCACTTTAGGTCGATTTCATCACAGTCATCCTGATGCATCTGTTTTACATCTTCACATGTGAGACTTGAGCATTTAGATATAAAGGCTTCGAATGAAATCTCTTCACTGATTTCATGTTTTGGTCCTCCAGATGTTGTAGCAAGTGCAGTATTAACATTAGTAGTACTGGGGCTGCTATTGTCAGCCTTTTCTGCTTCCACTTCTGCCTCAAAGACTCTTAAGTCGTTGTAAAGATCATCCAATTCCAGTTCCTCTAAGGTGTCTCCTTGTCTGTAGGAAACTGTGTATACTTTCCATTCCTTTCCTAGAGCTCTTATGAACTTTATGTTGAGATCATCTTTATCGTACTTAATGCCTGCGCTGATCATCTCTCCGGTGAGCTTTTTGTATCGATCAAACGTCTGTGTCATGCGTTCGCCATTCAGGGAGTTGAAGTTTTCATACTCCTGTTTAAGAAGTGCTTTCTTGTTCTTCTTTGTATTCTTTGTTCCGCTGAATCTTTTCTCCAAAGCTTCCCATAGAGATTTTGCATCTTGATATTCTTCAAATTGCGATTGATATTCGTTGGGGATTGCAATTAGAAGAATGCTAAGAGCCTTGATTTCAATTTGTTTTTCTCTTCTTTCAAGATCAGACACTGGTTGTCGAGGGAGAACTCCGGGTTCGCCATCAGATCCATGGTGAGTAGGACGTTTGTTGCCGTTGATGATAACGTCCCAAACTGTATAATCAGAGAGCAGAATATGTTGCTTGATGCGTAGCTTCCATAAGTCGAATTCGTTGCTGTTTAGAACAGAAACTTTGCCGATTGCAATTTCAGTCATGATGATATTGATTCTTTGTTTGTGAGGATTATAAACTCGTTGGATCAATGGATCTAAAGCACCTCCTATGCTCTGATACCACTTGTCAGGATCGTATTAGTCAATGTAAACTAATAAGTTCGCCTTTGTTAAGATCGTGATCTATTGAAGAAGTTCAGCAGCGGATGAACACTTCAATATTAACGAGTTCTCGAACAATATAATGTTATATGAATAACAATAAGAACAACAGAATATAGTCGAATTATAAGCCTCAATCGTATTAATGAAATTATCAATACAACGTGTTTTCTATCATACAAGGATCTATCTATATATAGACCTTGAGGCCGACCTAGATAAACTAGGAAACATCTTCTATCCTTATCTAAATATATCGTTATCTTAGAATAAGGAAACTATATCTAATAACAAAAGGAAACTTAAGTATAATCTAATTACAACTCTAATTAGATTATCCTTGCACGGCAAGTTGGTCTTCCGTATCAACTTGACTTCTTCCGTAGTAACTTGACCAGCCGTAGTAACTCTGTTGGACAGCCGCACTAACTTGTTCTTCCGTAGTAACTCTTAATGTCTTCCGCATTAATTGTTTAAGTTACTTTTCTTGTCTGTTAAGCGTATTGTTTATGGTTAAACGATATTGTCTATGTTATAACCTAACAGACGGTCAAAGTGAAAGGACGATCCAAACACTTGAGGATATGCTGAGAGCATGCGTAGTGGACTTTGGAGGAAATTGGGATACTCACCTCCCCCTGGTCGAGTTTTCCTACAACAACAGCTACCACGCTAGCATCAAGTGCGATCCGTTCGAGGCCTTATACGGACGTAAGTGCCGGTCGCAGCTTTGTTTTCTAGAAGCCGGCGATCGACAACTCACAAGGCTCGACGTCGTCCAGGAAACCATCGACAAGATTACTGCTATCAGAGAACGACTGAAGACGTCCCGTACTCGGCAAAAGAGCTACGCCGATAACCGAAGTAAACCCCTCGAGTTCCAAGTTGGCGATCGTGTGCTTCTCAAAATATCGCCATGGAAGGGGGTAGTTCGCTTCGGGAAGCGCGACAAGCTAAGCCCAAGGTATACCGGACCATTCGAAGTTATTGAGCGTATCGACCCAGTAGCATATCGACTCCAACTCCCACATATTCTTTCCAACGTTCACAACGTATTCCATGTCTCGCACCTGAAAAAGTGCTTATCTGATGAGACCATCGTCATCCCACTCGACGAGGTCAAGATCGAAAACAAGCTCAACTTTATCGAGGAACCGCTTGAAGTTGTGGACCGCGAGATCAAACAACTCAGACAAAGTCGTGTTCCTATTGTAAAAGTTCGATGGAACTCCCGACATGGTCATGAATTCACATGGGAACGTGAGGACCATATTCGTCAAAAGTATCCACATCTGTTCAAAGACACTTCTACCTGATGGGACGAGTCAAATTTCGGAACGAAATTTCTTTCAACCCGGGGAGAATGTGACAACCGTCCAAAATTCAGGTGATTCTCAATTATTATGTCGGAACAAAATCTTTAATTGCAATTATCGTGATCGTATCGTTCCTGTTCGTACTTTATTTTGTGACTGTAATTGTGTCGGAACCAAAGTCGGAATCAACTTATAAATCCTAACACCAAGAAATTATACAAAGAACTTGACTAAGTTCATAACGAGAACTAATAAAATTCTAGTCCACACTTAACAATAACGGAAAACTTAAAACGTCACCGAGCTGGGAAATGCCATCCAGCCGATGGCTGGAAGCTGTCAGCCAGCGGCTGAAGCCCAGCCGGCGGCTGGATATGGCTGACTGTGACTTGATGACTCACTTTTGCATGTATCTTGATTGGCTAAACATAATAACTCCGGGATTGGACCAAGAGAATGACTTTGGGGAGTTCCTAGGTCAGTCATTACCATCCTCTTACTCCCTCTATTCACTTTCATTATCATTTTCAAAAATCAAAACACACACACACACACATTCTCTCTAAACTTCCAAGAACACACCAACTAAAACCAGTGATTTACCCCCATTTAAACAGCAAAATAAAACAAAAAATCACCATCAAAAACACCTACAAATCGTCCAAAGGCAAAAGGGTAACAAGGAGGAAGCATAAAAACGGGTTTTGAAGAGGTTTTTCTACCATTTTGAAGCTTTCTCTCATCCAAACCTTCACCTAGATTTTTGCTTCGGTAAAACTCTTTTATTGTACTGTTATTTCACAAATTATTACTTGCATGGACGATCTAAAAACTGAGAAGTTGTTTTTATAAAATTTTATAACGCTTTCTTACTTAAAAACGGATTTTTCACATAGATCCCCATTTTTATGTAAAAGATCTAAAAGAAACGGTGATTTTGGCTCAAAAATTTATATATTTAACTGATAACCGTTTGCATGTAAGAATCTATCACTGAAATGGCTTAAAAATCGAAAAATATCGAAAACATGAAACTGGCCGAAGGCCTCCATCCGGCGGCTGAAGATATTCAGCCAGCGGCTGAGGTCCAGCCGGCGGCTGAATATCTCCAGCCGCTGCTTGGATCTTGCTGTTCACCAAAAATGTCGTTTTGCAACTTTAACGTTAAAAATGGTGACCAAATAAACTTACCACAGAATATATGTTTTGAAAACTTACTGATTTCATAAAAGGTATTACTTGGTTAAGTTTTATGAATAAAAACTATTGTATTGTTGAATTATATGGTTTGAAATGATTGTCTAAGCGGGAAAGTGGTATTGAAAATGGACTAAATTTTTATAGCGCGGAAGCGCTGCCCAAATTTCACCGTAAAATATACCCGAAACTCAGTGACTTATTGATTTTGTGACTTAAACATTTTGACTTTACACATCGACCCTTTTTGGACATAATTGGACTAATCGGACATTAAAACGTAATTGAACACGTAATAACACATAACTTTTTCATGTAGAAACTTTTGGACAGAGTTTAAAGTATAAAGATTAACACTAAAAATGTTAAAATAGAACTTTAACATAACTTAAACCATACAATTTATACTTACACAAAACTTGGGTGTTTTAGGGTCGTATTTGATTCCCGACGCCTTCCGCTCCTCTCTTTACTCGAGACTTATCTTCGCAACCCGTGAGTTGCAACCCCACTTTATTTACTGTTTTTAATATTATTTTGGGGGAAACATAAGATTAATTGTCTTGGAAACTTTTATGAACTTTTGCAACTCGTATGAACATTTTGAAACTATTATGGACTCTTGGAACATTGTATGAACTATTGATCTCTTTTGGAAACTTTGTGAAACTCATATGCGGAAAACATTTTTATTGCCCCTATTGGCTTACTGTCTTGCCCCCGTTTATTGGCTAAACTAAATTAAGGTTACTTGTATGCGAAACCAACCCTTGATGAGAATATAAACTCCGTAAGTGCTTACTATCAGTTTTTAGACAAAGAGTTCAAAGTGCCCCGTTTTTAGATCAGATTCATTACACACTATTAACAATAGCCGTTAGTATTATGGGTATCGATACTTAGGAGAGGTCACTCCTTACTTGTGGTTCGCGACCTAAGTACATATGACTAAGTTCAGACGAACTCCATCTCTAGTGAAACTTTGGGGCGTGTTCTGACCAGTTAATCGGTTTGGTGTAAACTTACGTTATATTGTGCCAAGAGGTTGATACAAGATGTTAATTTAGTTACTTGTTTACTTACGCATATACTCTCTTTTAGCGATTGACTCCGCAATTACTATCATGTTACAAGTATTGTTCTACTTGTGTTTGTTGAAACTTTTAAAGTATATATCTATTTAAGCGCCGCTCCGCTTTCTTCTCATTTATGAAACACTTTACTTATATATATACTTCACGGAAACTTTTGTCGAGAAACTCAAACTGTAACTCACTCACTACTTTATTGTAGTAGACACTTTATCTTATGTTTCAGGAAATTAAGTGTAAGGATGAAGTGCATGGCATGGATGGGTCAGGATGGTTGCGTGAGACATACATTGGGAAATACCAATATTTATTTTGGGAATTTTATTTGAAACTTAAATTTATGTATTGTATTAAACGTTAAACTACTTGGTTGTTTCTGGGATTTGTGAAAATTTTTAATTTAATCAATGACTTGAACCGTTATATTTTGTTATAACCCGTGTAATAGTATTCCAGCTCTTCACATCTCGTGTTTCCGCTATAGCGGGGTGTGACAGTTGTAGTGACCAAATTCACCACATTTGAAACATCTAACGTGACTTTTATCTCGGACACGTTCGTTACCATCTCAGTTTCTCCCGGACCCACGACCACCTCCCCGGCCACGTCCAAAACCACCACGATGTGAACCGACATTCCCACAATGCTTACAACCATTTGAACTTTCATCACTTGCCAACAACAAACCACCTTGAAGGTCCCCACTTTTCTCGATTCCTCTTAAACGCTCCTCGTAAGCGTTCAACCTTCCAACGGCTTCATCAAACAACATCGCATCCAACTCGAAAAATTGTTCTATGGAGGCCACTATTTGAAGAAAAGATTTAGGCATCGACTCAAGTAGTCTTTTCACCGAGTCTACTTCTTCGAGCTCGTACCCGAGACTCCTTGCCTTCGAAGCTAAACCGCTAAGCTTAGTCACAAACTCATCAACAGTTTCACCCTCCTTCATACGCAAACCTTCAAGCTCCCTCTTCAATGTTGCAATTCGAGCCGTTCTCACCCGATCCATTCCCAAATACCGTGTCTTCAGTCCATCCCACACTTGTTTCAGATCAGTGTGACTCGCCATTTGCAACACCATATCTTCGGGAATTGATTGAAACAATAAAGTGAGTGCTTGTTTCTTCTTCTTTGGATCTTGTTCTTCCCATAAAGCCCTCGGCTCGACCGTCTCCCATATTCCATTCGCATCCATAATCGCCTTCGCTTTGACTGCCCACACCGGGTAATTCGTTGTGGTCAAAGTCGGAACTTGATACGACATCGAGTTCTCTTTAGCATGTACTAACGCCATTCTACTCTCTCCTTTGACAGCTTCAAGCCTTTTCCGATCAAACCCGTTCCAAGAGCTCTCTTCCACCGACCAAAAAACTGTTTTCTTGTACCTGCAGAACGAATAAAATCCAAAACCACCTGTTTTGACGGATCCTTTATGTTCGTTTCACGCACCCCGTCGGTTAGTCTCTTTTCGTAACGAACAGGTTGATCAAAAGTAGAAGCTGATTTCGTGATTCCTCAACCTCTTACAGTCCCCTTACACGACCTGGTGCTCTGATACCAAATGTTGTTTTGGTACAGAGCTTATAAGAAGTAAGAAATAAAGTAACAATGAAGTTTATTGAAAAATGATGGATGAGAGATAATATGACAATAAGTTATATAATTGAAAGAGAAATGTTGTACTTTATTAGATGGGAGAAGGCTATATATATAGCCACCATACACAAAATGTCAAATAGATAAAACAACCTACTCCTAAAGAATAGGAACACCACTAGCCACTATCCTCAATCTCCAACGTATTTTTTTGCTTGAGATTCGGTCATAAGCTAATACCAATTCAAACTATTAAATTAATTAACTAAACATAAAACTTAAAAACTTATTGAATATTTTGCCATGCATGCATACGCTGAGTTACTAAATGACCGATTAAAGCCAACATTTTCCCCCTTAATCGGTTATTTATTCAACCATTCACAGCAACGCAGTCTCCTCCTCGATCAAGTTCAACTCTTTCTTTTCCCATTTTGGACAATCATTGTTGTAGTGTCCAAATTCACCACATTTGAAACATCTAACGTGACTTTTATCTCGGACACGTTCGTTACCATCTCGGTTTCTCCCAGACCCACTACCACCTCCCCGACCACGTCCAAAACCACCACGATGTGAACCGCAATTCCCACAATGCTTACAACCATTTGAACTTTCATCACTTGCCAACAACAAACCATCTTGAATGTCCCCCGTTTTCTCGGTTCCTCTTAAAGGCTCCTCGTAAGCGTTCAACCTTCCAACGGCTTCATCAAACAACATCGCATCCAACTCGAAACATTGTTCTATGGAGGCCACTATTTGAAGAAAAGACTTAGGCATCGAGTCAAGTAGTCTTTTCACCGAGTCTACTTCTTCGAGCTCGTACCCGAGACTCCTTGCCTTCGAAGCTAAACCGCTAAGCTTAGTCCCAAACTCATCAACAGTTTCACCCTCCTTTATACGTAAACCTTCAAGCTCCCTCTTCAATGTTGCAAGTCGAGCCGTTCTCACCCGATCCACTCCCAAATACCGTGTCTTCAGTCCATCCCACACTTGTTTCGGATCAGTGTGACTCGCCATTTGCAAAACCATATCTTCGGGAATTTATTGAAACAAAAAAGCGAATGCTTGTTTCTTCTTCTTTGGATCTTGTTCTTCCCATAAAGCTCTCGGCTCGACCGTCTCCCATATTCCATTCGCATCCATAATCGCCTTCGCTTTGACTGCCCACACCGGGTAATTCGTTGTGGTCAAAGTCGGAACTTGATACGACATCGAGTTCTCTTTTGCCTGTACTAACGCCATTCTACTCTCTCCTTTGACAGCTTCAAGCCTTTTCCGATCAAACCCGTTCCAAGAGCTCTCTTCCACCGACCAAGAAACTGTTTTCTTGTACCTGCAGAACGAATAAAATCCAAAACCACCTGTTTTGACGGATCCTTTATGTTCGTTTCACGCACCCCGTCGGTTAGTCTCTTTTCGTAACGAACAGCTTGATCAAAAGTAGAAGCTGATTTCGTGATTCCTCAACCTCTTACAGTCCCCTTACACGACCTGGTGCTCTTATACCAAATTTTGTTTTGGTACAGAGCTTATAAGAAGTAAGAAATAAAGTAACAATGAAGTTTATTGAAAAATGATGGATGAGAGATAATATGACAATAAGTTATATAATTGAAAGAGAAATGTTGTACTTTATTAGATGGGAAAGGGCTATATATATAGCCACCATACACAAAATGTCAAATAGATAAAACAACCTACTCCTAAAGAATAGGTACACCACTAGCCACTATCCTCACTCTCCAAAGTATTTTTTGCTTGATCGGTCATAAGCTAGTACCAATTCAAACTATTAAATTTATTAACTAAACATAAAACTTATTGAATATTTTGCCATGCATGCATACATTGAGTTACTAAATGATCGATTAAAGCCAACATTCACCCCCTTAATCGGTTATATATTCAACCATTCACAGCAACGCAGTCTCCTCCTCGATCAAGTTTAACTCTTTCTTTTCCCATTTTGAACAATCATTGTTGTAGTGACCAAATTCACCACATTTGAAACATCTAACGTGACTTTTATCTCGGACATGTTCGTTACCATCTCGGTTTCTCCCAGACCCACTACCACCTCCCCGACCACGTCCAAAACCACCACGATGTGAACCGCAATTCCCACAATGCTTACAACCATTTGACCTTTCATCACTTGCCACCAACAAACCACCTTGAATGTCCCCCGTTTTCTCGGTTCCTCTTAAACGCTCCTCGTAAGCGTTCAACCTTCCAACGACTTCATCAAACAACATCGCATCCAACTCGAAACATTGTTCTATGGAGGCCACTATTTGAAGAAAAGACTTAGGCATCGAGTCAAGTAGTCTTTTCACCGAGTCTACTTCTTCGAGCTCGTACCCGAGACTCCTTGCCTTCGAAGCTAAACCGCTAAACTTAGTCAAAAACTCATCAACAGTTTCACCCTCCTTCATACGCAAACCTTCAAGCTCCCTCTTCAATGTTGCAAGTCGAGCCGTTCTCACCCGATCCACTCCCAAATACCGTGTCTTCAGTCCATCCCACACTTGTTTCGGATCAGTGTGACTCGCCATTTGCAACACCATATCTTCGAGAATTGATTGAAACAAAAAAGAGAGTTCTTGTTTCTTCTTCTTTGGATCTTGTTCTTCCCATAAAGCCCTCGGCTCGACCGTATCCCATATTCCATTCGCATCCATAATCGCCTTCACTTTGACTGTCCACACCGGGTAATTCGTTGGGGTCAAAGTCGGAACTTGATACGACATCGAGTTCTCTTTAGCCTGTACTAACGCCATTGTACTCTCTCCTTTGACAGCTTCAAGCCTTTTCCGATCAAACCCGTTCAAAGAGCTCTCTTCCACCGACCAAGAAATTGTTTTCTTGTACCTGCAGAACGAATCAAATCCAAAACCACCTGTTTTGACGGATCCTTTCTGTTCGTTTCGCGCATCCCGTCGGTTAGTCTCTTTTCGTAACAAACAGGTTGATCAAAGGTAGAAGATGATTTCGTGATTCCTCAACCTCTTACAGTCCCCTTACACGACCTGGTGCTCTGATACCAAATGTTGTTTTGGTACAGAGCTTATAAGTAGTAAGAAATAAAGTAAAAATGAAGTTTATTGAAAAATGTTGGATGGGAGATAATATGACAATAAGTTATATAATTGAAAGAGAAATGTTGTACTTTATTAGATGGGTAAAGGCTATATATATAGCCACCATACACAAAATATCAAATAGATAAAACAACCTACTCCTAAAGAATAGGTACACCACTAGACACTATCGTCACTCTCCAACGTATTTCTTGCTTGAGATTCGGTCATAAGCTAGTACCAATTCAAACTATTAAATTTATTAACTAAACATAAAACTTAAACACTTATTGAGTATTTTACCATGCATGCATACGTTGAGTTACTAAATGACCGATTAAAGCCGACATTCTTTCTCAATTTATGTTAAATGTTCAAATGGGGTCGATCATCCCTTTCACCGTCGGAATCCACCTTCACCACCCACTTTTTACACGAGTCAACACACTAAGTATTATTTTAACAAAACAAGACTCATAACCAGGTTTGATTCTACGGATTCCATCCAAAAATCTAAATAATGGTGAGAATGAAGCCGCATTTCAATCATAACAAAGGGACACTAAGTCACATTTCATACAGAAATTGAGAAAATATACCATTTTCTAGCCGTCAATATTTTGCAATCCTTGTTGGTTCATTTCAGCTACATTTGTTACCCGTCGATTCTAGTTTTGAAACCCTAGCCACCTTGAACAGCTTTCAAACTATATATATATTTCTTTTTTAAGATGCTATATCATTATCTTACTCTTTTCTTAATCATTGGAGAAGAAGGCAAGGAGAAATCAAAACACTTTCAGAATTTTTGCTATAATCGTTGAACGAATTTCAGTTTATTTACATCATTTTGTTACTTGGATATTATTTGCAAGTGTTACTTTCGTTTCGGTATTGAACTCATTTTCATTTTTAATTCAATATAATCAATGTATTTTTCTTATAATTTGTGTTTAGTCAATATTATGAGTAGCTAATTTTCTTAAATGTTTGCTTGGATTTGTGATCGTGTGTGTGGTAAATTTTGAGTATGAAATTAGATTGATGTGTTGTGGTTAATTGGGGATCCGTTTGGGTTGAAACTTTAATTATCTTGTTAAAATTGTTTATACTTTTGTTTGGTAAACTAAAAACGGGTATTCGAAAGGAATCCGTAATTTTTACTAAAATAAGAACGAAACAATCAACCAGTCTATAGTTGGTTAAAAGTTTGCGGTATTCGAAAGGAATCGATAACAACAATTAGAACAAGTAAGTGTTAACACAAACGCCAGTTAATAAATTAAGAGAAATCGGTTTATTGATTAGTAAGTTATGCGAAAGGAAGCTTATAGATTAATTCTCACACATCGGCTTGGAACTTTATGCACAATTATTTGGGGTGTTAACCGAATTCGAAAGGAACGGTTGCACGATTGGGTAATTAGAGAAATCCGGTATTCGAAAGGAACTTAGGATTTTAAATTAGAAGTTTATCATCATTTTCATACTTAGGAAATATCACACATTCGTAAACGTTCCAAGCAAGCGTCCTTAATCAATATTTGAAATACAAATCATTTTAATCGTTTTTACATTCAAGTCTTCCTAAGACAAAAAAAACCCCACTTGTTACTTGTTACTATTATCTATTTTCTCAATTTACAATAGTCTCTGTGTTTGAACCCGATATTTGCCTATACTATTTTACAACCGATAAGGGTACACTGCCCGGTGTAGTAATCTAGAGAAAGCTTATTTTGGAAAACTAGATTTTGCACATCAAATGCCCGGTGTTTCACAAGTGCCAGAAGGTGGGGCACTTTTGCAAATACTGCACGAAGAAAACAAAAAAACAAGGCCAGAAGCCGGTGTGCTTCGAGTGCGGGAGTGACAAACACTTCTAAAAGAACTGCCCTAGGCTACAACATGCTCAAACCAACCAAGGCCGCGGTTGAGCATTCTTCATCACAGCAGAGGAAGCCCGCCAAGACCCGATTGCAGTAACGAGTACGTTTTCTGTAAACAACCATTATGCGTCCATACTGTTCGATTCAGGAGCTGAGAGAAGCTTTGTTTCCTTAGAATTTAGACCCCTTATCTATTTAGGATCTAAAGTTCTTAAGGATAGCTTCACTATAGAATACGCTAATGGTCAAGAGTTCGAAGCTAAGGATATAATCGTAGGATATTGAATGTGTCTAGCTGATAAAACTTTCCCTATCGACCTGATCCCAATTGAGCTGAAAAGCTTTGACGTTATCGTCGGAATGGACTGGTTATCTCGTTTCCGAGCCGAGATCGTCTGTTTCGACAATCTTATTTGAATCCCCCTCTCAGACGGTGAAACCCTCGTTGTACAGGGAGACAAACCGGGACAACAACTCCGTATTGTCTCGATCATGAAAATGCGCAAGTACCTCGAAAAGGACTGCGATGCATTCCTAGCGCATGTCGTTGAACGTAAACCCAAAGATAAACGAGTACAAGACATCCCCATAGTCAAGGATCATCCAGAGGTCTTTCCAGGGGATTTACCTAGGCTACCGCCACCTCGACAAGTGGAATTCCGAATAGACCTCGTTCCGGGCGCAGCACCGGTTGCCAAGACACAGTATCGTCTAGCACCACCCGAAATGCAAGAACTGTCGAAACAGCTGCATGAACTTCTAGATCATGGTATGATTCGTCCAAGTACGTCCCCCTGGGGAGCCCCAATCCTCTTCGTGAAAAAGAAAGACGGATCCTTCCGGATGTGCATCGATTACCGTGAACTGAACACACCGACCGTCAAGAACCGATGCCCACTCCCGAGAATCGATGATCTGTTCGACCAGTTGCAGGGTGCAACTTATTTTTCTACGATCGGACTCCGTTCGGGTTATCATAAGGTTCGAGTCAGTGAAACCGATATTCCTAAAACCGCTTTCCAAACTCGCTACGAGCATTACGAATTTCTCGTTATGCCATTTGGTCTGACCAACGCACCAACGGTGTTCATGGATCTGATGAACAGGGTGTGTAGACCGTATATGGATAAATTTGTGATCGTGTTCATAGATGACATCCTCATCTACTCAAGGAACAAGGAGGATCACGCAAAACACTTGAAACTCATCCTAGAACTCCTTAGGGATCAGAAATTGTACGCCAAATTCTCGAAGTGCCAATTTTGGCTCCGAGAAGTACGCTTTCTTGGTCACGTGATCGACCAAGAGAGAATTCATGTTGACCCAGAAAAGATCAAAGCGATTGAGAAATGGCAAGCCCCAACCACTCCTACAGAAATCTGACAATTCCTAGGGTTGGCAGGCTATTATCGAAGGTTCATTGAAAATTTCTCGAAGATCGCTAAGCCTCTAACCGAACTTACTAAGAAAGATAAGGATTTTCTTTGGGGTAAAGAACATGACGAATCCTTCCGGAAACTCAAACACAAACTGTGCCACGCACCGATTCTGTCCCTACCAGAGGGTACGGATAATTTTGTAGTGTATTGCGATGCATCTCACCAAGGTCTTGGGTGCGTCCTTATGCAAAAGGACAAGGTCATCGCATACGCTTCGAGGCAACTGCAGGTACACGAGCAGAATTACACAACATACGACTTAGAGATGGGAGTTGTCGTGTTCGCATTGAAAATCTGGAGACATTACTTATACGGCACTAAGTGCACAGCTTTCACGGATCACAAAAGCCTTCAACATATCCTCGATCAGAAAATGTTCAACATGAGGCAACGGAGATGGGTAGAACTATTAAGCGACTACGATTGCGAGATCAAATACCACCCTGGTAAGGCAAACGTAGTAGCAGACGCCCTGAGTCGGAAGGAAAGGGTAAGGCCATCTCGAGTTAGAGCATTGGGGATACAGGTTCAGACAAGCCTACAAACGCAAATATCCAGAGCTCATCAAGAAGAGTTGAAACCCGAGAACCTTATGGACGAAACCCTACACAACCATGAGAAGGAATTCGAGCTCAAACCGGATGGAATCCACTACTTCAAGAACCGAGCGTGGATTCCAAGAACCGAAAGCCTTCGTAAACTTATTTTGGATGACGGCCACCGTTCCCGATACTCTATTCATCCGGGATCGACAAGTTGTACAAGGATCTACGGGAATACTACTGGTGGTCGGGCATGAAAAAGGATATCACTTTATACGTAGCTAAGTGTCTTACTTGCTCGAAAGTCAAGGCGGAATACCAGAAACCCTCAGGTCTGCTGCAACAGCCGGAGATTCCCATGTGGAAGTGGGAACAGATCTCCATGGATTCCATCACCAAACTACCCCGTACGGAAAGGGGTAACGACATGATTTGGGTTATTGTGGACCGATTGACGAAATCCGCACACTTTCTACCGGTACGAGAAAACTACTCGATGGAAAAATTCGCTCAGGTATACATCAACGAGATCGTCTCTCGTCACGAAAAACCTCTCTCGATCATATCCGACAGGGATAGTCGGTTCACGTCCCGATTTTGGAATGCACTTCAGAAATCTCTCGGGACTCGACTAGACCTTAGCACCACTTACCACCCCTAGACCGATGGGCAGAGTGAAAGGAATATTCAAACGCTTGAGGATATGCTAAGGGAGTGTGTAGTTGACTTCGGAGGAAGTTGGGACGCTCACCTTCCCTTGGTCGAGTTCTTCTATAACAACAGCTACCACACTAGCATCAAGTGCGCACCATTCGAGGCCTTATATGGACGCAAGTGTCAGTCACCGCTTTGTTGGCTAGAAGCCGGCGATCGACAACTCACAAGGCTCAATATCGTCCAGGACACCATTGACAAAATCACTACTATTCGCGAAAGGCTGAAGACATCCCGTACCCGGCAAAAGAGCTATGCGAAACCCCTTGAGTTCCAAGTTG
The DNA here is from genome assembly GCA_910822075.1 of Senecio squalidus. Taxonomy (NCBI): domain Eukaryota; kingdom Viridiplantae; phylum Streptophyta; class Magnoliopsida; order Asterales; family Asteraceae; genus Senecio; species Senecio squalidus. The sequence continues at coordinate 53,781,013 of CAJVGC010000591.1, forward strand.
GCGATAGAGTACTTCTCAAAATATCGCCATGGAAAGGGGTGATTCGCTTCGGGAAGGGCGGAAAACTAAGCCCAAGGTACACCGGAACATTCGAGTTGATAGAGCGAATCGGCCCGGTGGCGTATCGACTCCAACTTTCGCACTCATTTTCCAACATTCACAACGTTTTTCATGTCTCACACTTGAAAAGTGTTTATCTGACGAGACCATTGTCATTCCGCTCGACGAGGTCCAGATCGACAATAAACTCAACTTCATCGAAGAACCGCTTGAGGTTGTAGACCGAGAGGTCAACCAACTCAAGCAGATTCGTATTCCTATCGTCAAGGTTCGCTGGAATTCCCGACGAGGTCATGAATTCACATGGGAGCGTGATGTGACAACCGTCAAAACTCAGGTCGAGTGTACTAACTGATAACCTCTTATACTTATTTGGTACTTGCTTCAACCAACATTATGTGTTACGTGGTTACGTGAACATAACACTTTAAGCTAAGCTCGATGTAACTCATACAAAACTTTTAACGTAGGTTTACGTTACTTAAACATTAAACGTGCGTGTCTCAGAATCGGAATCGGAATCGGAAATCGGAAATCAAATCATTAAATGAGTTATAATACCAAGAAAACGCATAATGAACTTTCCTAAGTTCATTTCATAACTAATCGTAAACTTACAACTAACGAAAATGGTTAACAATAACGAAAAACGAAAAATTTCCAGAAACCAAACAGTTACGCAGCGTAACTATGCAATTACGCAGCGTAACTATGCAATTACGCTGGCGTAACTATCTAGAATAGTTACGCTAACGTAACTACATAGTTACGCTAACGTAACTACATAATTACGCTAGCGTAACTAGCGTGCAGATGGGTGATGAGTCACGTTTGCATGAAGGATAGCAAAGGGGTTTCATTTATCGGGGTCAAGAAAACGTTTTCTCCATTTGAAGCTCAAATCTCTAACATATCATCATCCACCCATTTCACTCCGGTAAAAACTCTTCCATTTACTATTATTACTGATATAAAGCTTTGCATGGAAGATCCAACTCCTAAAAATATGATTTGTGAAGTTTTATAACCCATTTACATACAAAAACGGGTTTTTATAAATCATTACTTAAATCTTAGTATTTACGGTTAAAAAGATGTTATAAATTGTCATTTATAATATATTTTGATGTTTCCATCATTACATATCGAAATCTACCACCAAAATATGAAATTTCATCACAAAAACGATTTTTAACAACTTGATGGAGCTGACCTCAGTTTCGCTAAAGTAACTATAGTTACACCATCGTAACTACAGTTACGCTACGTAACTGAGATCAGGTCCAGAAATCGTAACTAATTCACTGTAAAACGTAACTTTAAGCTCGATATTTCACGTATCTGTCCAGAGTGACTGTAATGACTTTAACTAGTTTTAAAGTTACATTTTGAACATTTAAACATCTTTTTGTGTTAATAAATTTGAGTTAATATCGTTATATAAAAATTGTGAGCGGGAAAGTGTGGATATTTTGGATTTAAAAACTATAGCGCGGAAGCGCTGCCCTATTTTTGTAAAACCAATTAGAAACACTTATAACATAAGCATTTCGTTGACTAACGATTGTACGAACTAATAAATAATGTTACTTACGCCAAAAATCGGTATAAAATAGGGTTCCGGTGATTCCGAGTACCTTTTGAGCAATTCCGAGCACGCTAGGAATCTTCGCAAACAGTGAGTTACAAACGCCTACTTTTTAAACGCTTTTAATACATTTTGTGGTGGAATGCGAGTCTTAGGCTTAAACATTATGTTTAAGCTTAAACATACTATGAATGCTAAATGAAAATGCTTTGATACTTGAATACTAAACGAAAACGCTTTGATACTTGAATACTAAACGAAAACGCTTTGAATACTTCAATACTATTACGAAAACTATTTTTGCCAGCATTGTTGATGGATTTGCCAACAATGCTGAGGATACAAACACTATTTTTGCCAATGACTAAACATCGATCGTCATGTTGCGGACGTTGTACAACATGGACGTGAGATACCACTAAAATTCCCGATACTACCAAGTGACATTAGTTGCTATTAATCCCTTTGGAAAGGACCGTTAGTAGTTATGGATAGCGCTATTAGGGTAGATAGACCCTCACCACAACGCCAAATAACGATGGTGCATAATATTGATTGGGTAGGCTATAGGCTTAGCAACGATCATTGGGAAATACTTAGGATTGTCACATAGTCGCGCTATGTGGTCAATGCCTACAAACACGAATACTATACTTTACGCATGGTTATGGGACAACTATTTGAAAACTCATACTTTACGCATGGTTATGCGACAGCTATTAGAATACTATACTTTACGCCATTGTTATGTGCGTCGAAACTTAAATGCTTTTACTTAAACTTTATAGCTCACTAACTACGTCTCCCGTAGTTAACACTTGACTCGTATTTTCAGGTAACGAGTAAGCTTGAAATAATGCTTGAACGCTTGGGGATGATGACTTCAAGAATGGGAAAAGGGTTCGGGTGGTTTGGCTATGAACACCTCATTTTGTATTCGGATATGTAACGATGTTTTAAACACTTGTAAACTTTTGAAGTTATGTTTTATTTAATATAACTTGGTGGTTGATTAAAACTTGTGTATCGAATATTCTCGCTTTTCACATCCCGTGTTTCCGCTTTAGCGGGGCGTGACACGTGAAGACCAAATCCGTCAGAAGTATCCAAATCTGTTCAAAGACTCTTCCTCCCGATGAGGCGAATCTATTTCGGGACAAAATTCTTTTCAACCCGGGGAGAATGTGACAACCGTCTAAAATCCAGGTGATTTTCGTATTCTATATCTTCGAGATATCTGTGTTGTTCTTAACCGTACCTTACCGTAAACGTGTTTGTGTCATAATCGAAGTCGGAATCAATAAAATGAACCTAATACCAAGAAACTATATTATGAACTTGTCTAAGTTCATAACAAGAACGAACGTAAAACTCTTAAAAATGCTTAACGATAACAAAAACTTAAAACGAATTTGAGTTGGAACATTCGCTCCCAATGGTCTTGAAGGTCTTGAAGGTCATGCCCCGTCGGGGCGCTGCATCTGTTGATCTAGGAACTGTCGCTCCCAATGGTAACGGTCCATTACCGAAGTACGCGACGCTTCGGGATCCCCAAAAGGCATCGGCATCGGAGGAGCGGGTCTGGATGGGTCGGGAGTAGGTCCAACCATCCTGTCTGGCAGACGGTCGGGTAGGACAACCTGCTTAAGCGGAGTCATCCTCACGCAGGGTCCGCGTTGCTGCTGGGGCGGTGCTGCGACGGGCACCGGGGGTGCAGCTGGTAGCACGGTCCTCGGACTAGAGGTGTCGTAGCTTCTCGAAAAGGACATAGGGCTGTCCTCTGTGGGGTCGGTGGTCTCATGACGCTGGGACTCCGAAGCGGTGAGGTCGTTCGAGACCTCCTGCGAGTAGGGGGCCCGCGAAAGGGAGTGAGACTGCGACCTCGAGCGAGACGGTGAGCGAGAGTATGATGATCGAGATATGTCGAATATGCGAGTAACGAGTCACGTGAGTACAGGGGAAACTAAAGGAAAGTGTAAATGAAATGCATGCACGGGTCAGTCACGTGATAATCAGGAATCGATAAGACCGACATTGTTCGACTCAAAAACCGTTAACAATAGCAATTACTTTCCGTTCTTGCATAATTTATTTTGAACATGCATAGTTGCATAGTTGAAAATGATCATGCAATTTCGGAATTAGTCCACTAAAGTTTGAACCCGTAAAATGATCTTTTGAAAAAGCCTTGGTTATAGTTTGGTTTCGAAAACTTTAAAAATTTTGAAAACCCGTTTCACTATAACCTGTGCCCTGATACCAAGTCTGTCACGCCCCGCTAAAGCGGAAACACGAGGTGCGAAGAGCAGGAATATCATTACACGAGTCATAATAAAATGCAACGGTTTCAATTCATTAAAATATAATTAAAAGTTTACAAGTTTAAGAAAAATAACCAAGTGTACTAAATTCACGACAAACAAATACATAATTAAAGATTTCATAAAATTTCCAAAATAACTAGACAATGGACATGGTCTTTTCCCGATTCATATCTCACGTAACCTGCCTAACCTGTCCACGCTATGTGTTAGTGCAAATATTAGATGACTAATTGTTCTATTTGCTTTGTTATTTATTATTGTATTT
>CAJVGC010000591.1:53785349-53822130 GCA_910822075.1 Senecio squalidus
AGAGCATGTGTTATCGACTTCGTAGGAAGTTGGGATAACCATCTACCATTGATAGAGTTCTCTTATAATAACAGCTATCATGCTAGCATCAAATGTGTGCCTTTTGAAGCTCTATACGGAAGGAAATTCAGATCTCCACTGTGTTGGTTGGAACCAGGAGATCGACAACTAATTAGCATGGATGTAGTGCAAGAAATGATCGATAAGATCACAACGATTAAGGAACGACTTAAGACTGCGAGGAGTCGTCAAAAGAGTTACGCTGATATGCGCAGAAAAGACTTAGAATTTCAAGTCGGCGACAAAGTACTTCTTAAGGTGTCGCCTTGGAAGGGTGCAATACGTGGCGGAAAACATGGAAAACTCAGCCCCAGATATGTAGGACCATTCGAGATACTCGAAAGAGTAGGTCCAGTTGCGTATCGTTTGGAGCTACCTCTAGAACTCGGTAACATACATAACACTTTTCATGTGTCGAGACTGAAAAAGTCCTTATCGGACGAAACACTTATCACACCTTTAGATGAAGTACAGCTAGACGAAAAGCTCCAATTCGTCGAAGAACCGATTGAAATCATAGATCACGAAACTAAGAAACTAAGGCACAGCCGAATCCCTATAGTAAGGGTACGTTGGAATGCTAAACGTGGACCCGAATACACCTGGGAACGAGAGGATCAAATGATGCATAAGTACCCTCATCTCTTCACTTCCCCCACAACAAATACTACAAGTTGAAATTTCGGGAAGAAATTCTTTCAACGTGGGGAGAATGTGACAACCGTCAAAACTCAGGTCGAGAACGCTAACTTATAACCTCGATACGAATATTTGATACTTGCTATGCTATATTAATGTGTTACGTGGTTACGTAAACATAACTCTTTAATCTAAACTCGATGTAACTCATACAAAGACTTTTTACGTAGGTTTACGTTACTTAAACATTTAACGTGTGTGTCTCGAAAACGGAATCGGAATCGGAATAGGAATCAAATCAACAATTGAACTCTAATACCAAGAAATCACATAATGGACTTGCCTAAGTTCATAACAAGAACAAACGTAAAACTCTGGACTAACGCTTAACGATAACAAAAACGAAAAACGACATTTAGCTAGAAAAGCCATCCAGCCGATGGCTGGAGGATTTCAGCCAACGACTAAGACCCAGCCGGCGGCTGAAAGTCGTTGGTCCAGTTTTTGGTGACTCATTTCTGCATGTAACGCGAACCAAACACTTGTCCAACAACGATTGGACACCTCTTTTGTCCAGAAATGTCAGTCACTACCCCCTACTTGCTTCATTTCTTTCATTTCTCTCTCACAAGTTTTCAAACACAAAACATACACTCAAACACACACACAAACACTTACCCCATTTCTCTCTCAAACTCACCCTCTTCCATTTACAGCCACAATATCACAGAAAAATACACCAAATCAATCCACAAAATCGTCCTAATCATCAAGGAGAGCAAGAAGTTTCCATTCACTTAGTCAAATACATCATTTTTCTACCGATGTGAAGCCGAAAACACCTCCTAGCTACTCTAGATTATCATCCATACACTTTCTTTGGGTAAAAATACTTTTCCTTTACTGTTTATACATATATAACGCATTGCATGTACGATCCATCACTCAAAAACATGTTTTTATGAAGTTTTATAACGATTTATTCACAAAAACGGGTTTTTATAATCTCTTACATAAATCTATATATTTGTGACTAAAAATCCAAAATAAACTGAGATTTGAACATATAGATAAGTACTCTTCATGAATATTCAGTTGCATGTCGAAATCTAGCTTAAAAACGCTTAAAATCGCGAAAATGGCAAAACAAGAAAAGCTGCCACGACCATCCAGCCGACGGCTGAAATAATTCAGCCGGCGGTTGAGGGTCCAGCCGACGGCTGAATTATTTCAGCAGCTGGCTGAATGACGCTGTACACAAAACTCGTATTTTTAAAGTGTTAACGGAGAAATCGAGCAACATATATTGTTCACGGTTTATAATATGATATAACAGATTACATATTTTGAAGTTTGAATGATAAGGTGATGTATTTTAAATAACTAATGTATCATAACGTTATATAATGATATTATATGTATCATATTAAGCGGGAAAGTGGATATAAAATTTATAGCGCGCAAGCGTTGCCCAAATTCCATTGGACATGATTATAACACTTAGACAATAAACAAATCGTTGACTAACGAGTATGAAAGTTAACAATTAATAATACTTACACGAAAACTTGGTTTATACTAGGATTCCGGTGATTCCGAGCACCCTCCGAGTACATTCCGAGCACGCGTTAGAATCTTCGCAAACGGTGAGTTACAAACCCCTTCTTTTAAAATGCTTTTAGACATATTTTGGGGTGAAATGCGAGTCTTAGGCTTAAACATTACATTTAAGCTGAAACAAACTTTGAACGCTTAACGAAACGATTTGATACTTGAATACTTTACGAAACGATTTGATACTTGAATACTTTACGAAATGATTTGATACTTGAATCCTTTACGAAACGATTTGATACGAGAATACTATTACGAAACAATATTTTTGCCAGCATTTTTGATGATTTTGCCAACAATGTTGAGGATACAAACACTAGATTGCCAATGAATAAACATCGATCGTCATGTTGCGGACGTTGTACAACGTGGACGTGAGATACCATTAAAATTCCCATACACTCCTGCATAAGAGTTGCTATTAATCTCTGGGAGAGGACCGATATCTGTTATATCATATTATAAACTGTGAACAATATATGTTTCTCGATTTCTCCGTTAACACCTTAAAAATACGAGTTTTGTGTACACCGTCATTCAGCCAGCGGCTGAAATAATTCAGCCGTCAGCTGGACCCTCAGCCGCCGGCTGAATTATTTCAGCCGTCGGCTGGATGGTCATGACAGCTTTTCTTGTTTTGCCATTTTCGCGATTTTAAGCGTTTTTAAGCTAGATTTCGACATGCAACTGAATATTCATGACGAGTACTTATATATATGTTCAAATCTCAGTTTCTTTTGGATTTTTAGTCACAAATATATAGATTTATGTAAGAGATTATAAAAACCCGTTTTTGTGTATAAATCGTTATAAAAACTTCATAAAAACATGTTTTTGAGTGATGGATCGAACATGAAATGCGTTATATATATATATATATATATATAAACAGTAAAGGAAAAGTATTTTTACCCAAAGAAAGTGTATGGATGATAATCTAGAGTAACTAGGAGGTGTTTTCGGTTTCAAATCGGTTGAAAAATGATGTATTTGACTAAGTGAATGGAAACTTCTTGCTCTACTTGATGATTAGGACGATTTTGTGGATTGATTTTGTCAGGATCGAATAAGCTAATATAACTTATTAAGTTTCCGTTCGTTAAGATCTTGATCTATTGAAGAAGTTCGGCAGCGGATGAACACTTCAATATTTACGAGTTATCGAACAATACAATATCTTAAGTAATATGAATAAGAACAACAATAATATTTTCGAATTGTAAGCCTCAATTGTATTAACTCAGAATATCAATACAACGTGTTTCTTCTATATTTATAGACCTTGAGGCTAGTTCTAGATAAACTAGAATTCTACATCTATCGTTATCTAGAAGGAAACATAATCTAATTACAAAAGGAAACATAATCTAATTATAACTCTATCAATTAGATTATTCTTGCACGACAAGTTAGTCTTCCGTAGTAACTTGGTATGACCGTAGCAACTTGACTTCATCAGTAGCAACACTATCGTCAGTAGTAACTTGGTTGAACAGCCACATTAACTTGTCTTCCGAAGTAACTTCTTAATGACTTCTGCATTAATCTTGTAAGCTACTTTATCCTTTGTTAAGCGTATTGTTTAGGAGTTAAACTAGTTTGACTAAGTTATAACCCAACAATCTCCCCCTAACCTTGAACTTTTATATCCTATCAAAAGTACAAGTTTCAATGCTTCAATCGTTTTAACTATTTCATTACAAAACAAGTGTACCTACTTCAAGTTAATTACATATTTCTTCGTTCATTCTTGTCTTGCCACTCATCTTCCTTTCCTTTTGTGCTTTCCTCTGTGATTTGTACCAGAATGCTCCAAACTAGTTCATGAGCTATTCTCGAATCAAGAATTCCATACAACTTAACTTGTATCATTTCTTCCAAAGTCTTCAATCCATGTGGGTATCGTTTATCTACCAAGAAAAACTCCATGGATACCTTCTTTCTTACTAGCGAGTAGACACCACTTCGTTCATAAACGAACCACTTGACTACTGGATTCAATGGACCTCCCTTCTTGAACACTGAGCTTTTCTTCACGTATCCTGGTTCAAACAAACCACATAAGCAATCCATTGCAAGATCAGTACCTGAGCATTCTCTTCTTCGATGAGAATATTTGATTTTGCCAATTTGGTACATTCTCTCTAAATCATCTCTTTCGAAATCTCTTATCACTCGGTAAAAGGCTGGAATTACTGTTTTTGACTTGTCTTGTCGTGTAACTTCATATTCAGTTCCCAGTTTCCCACCAAGAAATTTCCAATCGATGATCATAGGAGGCTTCACAACTAAAGGAGTAAACCTTAGTCCTTCTACATGATTAATGTCTGATGAAAAATCCTCTTGAGTAGCTTTAGGATCTTGTTCTTCCATACTAACAGGTTCTTGCTTCACATTCACATAAGGAATGTTAGGACTTTGTTTAGAAGCACTTGTAGCAGTAGGAGTTTCTACTCTTCTTTTCTTAGCAAGAGCATGAACTCTTTTTGATGCTAACTTCTTCCTCTTTGGGTTCTCAGTAGGTTTATCCGTAGCTGGAGCAGTACTAACAGGTTCTTGCTCATGGATAATTTTCCTTCCAGTTTCAAGAGCAGCTTTCATGGCCTTCTCCATGTCTTGCTTATTCTTCTCTTGAATTTTGGCAAGAGCAGCTTTTCTTTGAGCATTCTTCTTCTTCTCCTTCTCTACCAACTCCAAAATGCTAGCCATCTTCATAGGTCCTAAAGACCTACCACTGTAACTTTTTGTCTTAAGATAGGAGGTAAATTTTTGCCTATCTTCAGCTAGCTTGGCCTTTGTGGATTCTTTCTTTTCAAACACTTTCTTCTTCTCAGGCTTGGCTTTGGCTTTGGCTTGCTTCTTGAGCACAAGTTCATCTTCTTCAAGCATCTTTCTGGCAAGCTCAACATCAGCCTTTTCTTGACCTTTAAGGAAAAGATCTTCCAGAATCTCCTCATTCAACATCTCTTGAGCACGAATTGCATCCCCCTCAGCAATTTTTCTTAGCCTTTCTCTATCAGCCTCAGTAGGTTCTTGATTGAGTTCAGCTTCAGCAACAAGATTCTTGAGGAACTCAGCAGATGCTCTTTCTGCTTCAAGCCATAGAAACTCAGCAGATGCTCTTTTTGCTTCCAACCTTTCTCTTTCCAATTCTGCTAGCAGATATTTCTCATCCCTTTCTGCAGCAGCCTATTCTCTTTTCAGTCTTTCTTCTTCCTTCTTTTCTTCTTTAGATTTCTCCATAACAATCACCTTGCCTTTATCTTTGTGTTCTGGATCATCAAGATTGACTTTGACAAGCTTTCCATTCACAGTGATGTATCCAGATCTACCTGCAGGCACAGACACATTATCTTGTCTTTCAGGTAAAGCAAGTTGACCTTCACTTGGTTGAGAATCAGCAGTTGCTGCTTTAGCTTTTTGTCTAGAAACTGCTGCAGCTATGACTTTCTTCCTTTCAGCTTCAGCTCTCTCCTTTTCTTATTTCTTCTTGTCTTCTTTGATCTTGTCAAGTTGTGCAGCTAATGTGGACTCATCAGCCATGAGAAATGTTCTTGCCATTTCTTGTTGTATTAGCTTATCTGCAGCAACTTGTTGATCAAAGGTAGGAGCAGGAGCTTCAGATGTTGTGGTAGTAAGTGTTGTAGCTTCAGAAGGAATAGCTTGAAATGTGTGAGAAGCTTGATAAAAAGTTGGAGGAGTTGTAGTAAACAATGGAGGTTGATCATCTACGGGGTTCTCCGTAGCAACTGAAATGCTTGCACTAGCAATGGTATCCGTAGTAACCATTTCAACATCCGTAGTAACTGGGTCAGTAGCAACTGGGTCCGCAGTAACAGCAACTGACGGAGGAGCATTAGTAACCATATCTTCAGTATAAACCATGAATTCAGTAGGGTTGGTAGAAATTCCTGTGTATTCCATTTCCATTTCCCTTGTATGCTCTCCCTCTACTGTTTCTTCAACCATTTGCTCCCCCTCAAGCAATTGTTCTTTTCCAGTGGTTTCATCTACCACCATTCTTTCTCCTTCTTCATCCACCATCATGTCTTCTCTTCGTGTCTCCCCCTGAACAGTACTATCAATCTCCATATCTTCATTTTGTTGGGAGGTTGCAGTAATGACAGTTTCATCACTCTTTCTTTCTTCTCCCCTGCTCTCCTCAGATGATAAAATATGTGTGTCATGTTCTTTCTCCCCCTTTTTGTCAGATGGAGGAGTATCATCAGATGATGAAGAGCTAGATGGCCTGGGGGAAGATCCAATGCTGCGTGTGGTGATTCTTTTGGGCAATAGTTGAGCAGATAGGAGTGCCTGCTGGGCCAGCAACTGTTGCACCAAACCTGTGAGAGTGGCAAGAGTTTCCTCTTGTTTATCCACCCTAGCTATGACACTTTTGTACATATCCATCAATTCATTTGTTATAGTGAAACTACCCTCACCCCTTTCATGTTGAGTACCAACAGGTGGTTGATCATAGGGTGTAGAGAAACTCTCCTGCCTAGCAGGAACAGGTATCTCTCCCATGGTCTCTTGGCGCCAGGGACCACCTTCCAATGATGAGAACCAGTCATCATCAAAGGTTAGTGTTGCCGTGGTTTGGGTCTTAAGGATGTTGATACTGTCCTGAGCTTCACTATGAGAAGTGAATGCTGCAGTAGTATCAGCCCTATCCACATGGTCACCCCCCTCCTGATGGACCACCTCAGTGAGCAAGGGGGTATGCTCAATGTTTTCCCCTAAAGATGGTGTCATTCTTGAAGATGTTTCAGGAAATGATATTTGAGTGTGAGTATGTGGGATAGTTTGAGACACAAGAGGCTGAGGAACCCTCTTTGGTCTTCTTGAGAAAGCAGCAATGGATGGTGAGTGAGGTGTAGAAACTGATGGTGAAGTCACAATAGTGGTGCAAGAGAAGATGGTGGTTGGGACAGAGGTGCAATCACATGTCCTTCATCTTCAGAAACTGTGACCACCATCATTGCAGAGAACAATGGTGACACATTTGAAGAACTACCCTTATTAACCTTTCTCATGTTAGTAAAAACTTTCTTTGTGTGTGCATGAGAAAAGAAAACATGTTCAGATCTAGAAAGATTTTGTAGTTCATTATTAAAAATGTGTTGAAGGAACCTTGGATACATTAAAAATTTGTGTTTGATATTGACCAAGTTCCACTTCATGCCCTCAAAAATTAAGTTTCAAAAATTTTATGTTCGGTTGGTGGCCAAACATACCATGGCATTAGCCAAAGAGGAGCTACCCTCATGCCAACCCGTTCGTTTTTGAGACAAACACTGTTGCAAAGTATGCAACAAAAATTTCCATTGGGGGGACAGTTTTGCCTTTTGAAAAGTTGAGATGTTTAGGTTCCCCCCCCCCCCCCCCAATACCCCATTCGTTCAAAGTTTTCAACCAGTATTTCATTGGAGAGATGTGTTGTACATGCCGCATCACGGAGTTGTAAGTGTGTGCGCACTATCGCCTCTGAAATACTTATAGCTTTGCCATCCACCGTGGCATTGATGACAGGGACCTCCCCCTCAAGATTGAGTTCTGCTGAGGTCCAAAAATCCCTTATATGTGTTTCATTGATTTCGGGATTTATCGTGAGCGCCAATTTAAGATTGGATCGATTCAAGAAATCGATAATCGGATGGAAATCGGCATTGTCACCACGCTTAGTCAAGAAAGCCACCATATTGTGTGTTATGAAGAACTGTAATTCAGCCATTGTTAGCAAATGTATAATCGAATTGGATGATAACAAACAATAAGAAGTAGGATTTAGCAAAGATTGGAGAAAAAAATTTGGGATTTTAATTGTAACGGTAACTTTTAGACTATTAGGGTTCTTTAAGCAATGTAAGTACTCAAACGGTTAAAAATACCCCTATTTATACGGTGAAAAAGGTAACAACTTGACAATTTGGATTAGACGCGGGTGATGATTAAAAGTAACGATGCAATAGGAGATTGCCACGTGTCAGTATAGCTGCACCTCGCTCCTGAATTTTTAAAAATAGGTCCAATAGTCAAGTGCCACGTGTAAAATTTAGTTACAAGTTGTATTTTGACTTGTCAAATCACCATTAATTAAGGAATACTTATTGTTTAAGAAACCTTTTAATACGGTGATTTGCAGTATTAACAAATAATAGCCGTAGTAAGTTGATTAATGTCCGTAGTAATGGTACACGATCCGTATTAACTGGACTGTCCGTAGTAACGTGAATTACTAGCAGTATTAACTAGAGGTCCGTAGTAACTCAATACTAACAATCATTAACCATTCCGTCCGTATTATTAGATTAAGGGCAGTAGTAGTTAAACCTTCCCTTATTACTGACAATTTAGGCCGTACTAATCATACTTTGGTTACAATATGTTGTTACTATTAATGTTGCAGTAGTAACATAGTACAATACTAGAAAGTAAGGCACTTGATTCTTATCATAAGGTTACTACTGCTTCTCGAAGGGACTTTAAAATAGAAATACTAAGAGATAAAGGATGTTGATATCAATCCATATTGATCATTCCAATACTTGTAATCAAGAATGTGAATCTTCCCACATCAAATGCTTTTGTGAGAAGGTCAGCAAGCTGATTGTCAGAGTGGATTTTCTCAACATGGATCAATTTCTTTTCGTTACAATCTCTTATGAAGTGGTAGCGTATCTCTATATGCTTTGTCTTGGAGTGCTTGACTGGATTATTGATGATGCTTATAGTGCTTTGGTTGTCAATGTGAATTGGTGTGTTCATGAATGAATAGCCATAGTCCATCATTTGATTTTGTATCCATAGCACCTGAGCACAACAACTAGCAGTTGCAATGTATTCATCTTCTGTGGAAGAGGTAGACACCGTTGTTTGCTTCTTGCATTGCCATGACACCAGTCTTGAACCAATAAATTGACATCCTCTAGTTGTTGATTTCCTGTCTAAGTTTTCACCACCATAGTCACTGTCAGTATAAGCAATTAGATCAAAAGGAGAGTCTTTAGGATACCATAAGCCTATGTTAGGCTTGCCCTTTAGGTAACGAAAGATTCTCTTGACTGCAATGAGGTGTGACATCTTGGGTCTTGTTTGATATCTTGCACATACACAAACTCCAAACATGATGTCTGGTCTTGAAGCTGTGAGATACATTAAGGAGCCAATCATTGACCTATAATTATGTATGTCCACATCCTCCCCCTCAAGATCAGCCGTCAGTTGTTTGTGAGTTTCTACAGGAGTGCTTGCTATCTTGGAATCCAACAATCCAAATTTAGTTAGAATGTCCTTGACATACTTGGATTGGCTAATAAAGAGGCCATCTTTCTTTTGCTTGACTTGTAGACCCAAAAAGAAAGTAAGTTCCCCCATGGAACTCATTTGAAACTTAGTGTGCATTAGTTCTTCAAACTCTTGGCACAAAGAATCTTTGGTAGAGCCAAAGATGATGTCATCAACGTATATTTGAACAAGAAGAATATCTGAGTGAGATTTCTTGAAAAAGAGTGTCTTGTCAATTGTTCCTCTTTGAAAGTTGTTTTGAAGAAGATAATCAGAAAGAGTGTCATACCAAGCCCTTGGTGCTTGATGAAGCCCATAAAGAGCTTAGATTAGTTTATACACCTTGTGAGGATGTTGAGGGTCCTCAAAGCCAGGAGGCTGTTTGACATATACTTCTTCCTCAATAACACCATAGAGGAATGCACTCTTGACATCCATTTGATATACTTTGAAACCCATGAATGAAGCAAAAGCTAGAAATAGTCTGATAGCTTCAATCCTAGCCACTGGAGCAAAGACCTCTTCATAGTCAATTCCCTCTTCTTGTGTGTAGCCTTGTGCAACCAGTCTTTCTTTATTCTTGACCACAATACCTCTTTCATCCTTCTTGTTTCTGAAGATCCATCTTGTACCTATCACCTTCTTGCCAAATGGGACTTCCACTAATTCCCATACTCCTTGGATCTTGAATTATAGTAGCTCAGCTTGACATGCCTCTATCCAATGTGGATCCAGTAATGCCTCTTGTATTTTCTTTGGCTCCATTTGTGAAAGAAAGCAGGCAAAAAGAAATGTGTTAAGAAGAGCTTTCACAGGATCCTTCTTGGACTTGGTTTGACTTCTAGTCTCTATTGAGAAGTCAAGATCACCAATGATTTGAGAAGGTGGGTGGTTCTTTGAAACACGAGAAGACGGAATCTTCTCAAGTCTTAGTTCAGCACCTAAGTTTGTGTCATTCAAATCGGGCATATCATTGGTTGGGTAGTAGGCAGTAGATGGAGGAGTAGTAACTGAAGATGGTATATCAGTAGTGTATGGCTCATATTCTTCAGTGACAATTTGTTCAACTCCATTTTCATCCTCGTGGACTAAGTGTGGAACGCCATCGGGGCGTGTGGTATCATCCTTAAAAGTGGTTGCTTCATCTTCATGTGTATGTTTATGAGAAGGATCTTCTGTTTCATCTGGGGATATGGGATCAAAAAGTTGAATGGGATCCTCCGTAGAAACAGGGAGATTGATGTACTCCATAACATCCACTCGAGCAGTACCAATGATAGGAGCCGTAGTAACTGGCTCCGTAGTAGGATGATCCGTAGGAAGAGAGTGTGCCGTAGTAACATGATCCGTAGGAACTGAAGAAGATTGAAACTCAAAGTTAGAGTTCAACGATTTGGTTAATGCATCCAAAGCAAAAACCCAATCTGGTCCTTGACCCTTCTTGGTGTAAGTATGTTCATTGAAGGTCACGTTGGAGCTTTCTTCTATTATCTTTGTTTTGTGATTGTAAACACGATACGCCTTGCTTTGTCCTGAGTATCCAACAAAAGTTCCTTCATCAGCTTTGCTCTCAAACTTACCAAGATAGTCTTTAGAGTTTAAGACTGTGCATGGACATCCAAATGCTTTTAAGAAACTGATCAAAGGCTGTCTCTTGTGGAGGAGTTCATATGGAGTTTTTTTGTGAGACTTGACTAGAAGGACCCTATTCTGAACATAGCAGGCAGTGTTAATTGCTTCTGCCCAGAAAAAGATAGGAAGGTTGGAGTCTGCCAACATGCTTTTAGCTGCTTCGATCAAAGTTCTATTTCTTCTTTCAGCAACTCCATTTTGTTGAGGAGTTCTAGCAGCACTGAATTGCCTCTCTATTCCTTTCTTGTCACAAAAGTCATTCATCACTTGGTTCTTGAATTCTGTGCCATTATCACATCGAATTTTCTTGACTTTGAGATTAATTTGATGTTCAATCTTGGTGATGAAAGTGATGAGGAGCTGACTTGTTTCATCCTTGGTACCCAGAACGTACACCCATGTGTATCTTGAGAAGTCATCAGTGATGACAAGGCAATATGACTTCTTTGCAATGCTCTTTACATTGGTAGGACCAAAGAGATCCATATGGAGTAAATGTAAAGGTGTGATGTTAGTGTTGATCTCCTTTGTCTTGTGAGACGATTTGTGTTGTTTACCCTTCAAACAAGGTAAGCAGTTGTCATCAAGATTAAACTACTTGTTGGGGAGACCTCTAACTAAACCTGACTTGACCAGCTTGTTGATGTTCTTCAGGTTCATGTGGCACATTCTCCTATGCCATAAGTTGGATTCATCTAGAGTAGCTTTTGAGAGAAAGCATGCTTCAGATGAATTGAGTTGAACCTTTGACATGTCAAGACAATAGACATTGTCTCTCCTTGGTGTTCTGAGTAAGATCATACTCTCATCTATGACATACCCAGGCTTCATGATGATGCATTCAGAAGCAGGAAAGATAGTTGTGTGCTTCTCATCACAGACTTGAGAGACACTCAACAAATTATACTGCAAGTGTTGCACATAGTACACATCTTTGAAGTGTAATGTACCATTGCTTATTGTTCCTTTCCCAGAAATTCTTCCTCCTTTTGGATTTCCTCCAAATGCAACATATCCTCCATTGAACTTTTCAAAGTCCTGAAGACATGACATGTTGCCCGTCATGTGCCTGGAACAGCCACTATCTACATGCCAACTGCTCTCACTTTCTTTGGTTGGCTGAACCTGCACATAAACGATAGAAGTTAGTTTCTGGTGGGAACCCAAGCCAAAGCTGACTTGGGTTTGCCCATTTCATCAAAGTAACTCACCTTCCTTTGGACTAGTTTTGAAAAATTAATAGGGACAGGTGGTTGAGTTACTTGGATCTTTGGTTGCCACACTTGTTTGAATGTTTTAGCTTTTGAAACAATTTTAGTGTCAACAAATTTTGATTTAACAATAGGAACAGGTACTGGTTTGACATGCCTTTGTTTCGTAGTGTTGACATGAGCCGTAGTAACTAAGTTACCTTTGGCAGTATTAACACGAGCAGTATTAACAAGGTTATTTTTCACAGTATTAACACAAGCAGTATTAACACCATTATATTTGGCCGTATTAAGTTTTGCAGTAGAAACCAAATTTTGTCTAGCAGTAGGAACTCTATTCTTATTGTTAGAAAATACATTACGTTTGTTCACACTTTTTCTTCCTGAATTCATAGTAACAAATTTATAGTTTGCATGATTTATTTTGTTACTATTGTTCATGGATTTGTTTTTATGCTCAGATTTTCTAATGTATCCCAACCCATGATGTGGTTTTTGAATCACTTGCAATTGGTTTTGAGGATTGTGATAACAGACTTTTGCATAGTGATTTAATTTTCCACATATAAAACATCCCGTAACAGAACTCTTAGGAATTTGCCCTCTTTGTGTTTGTACTTGATTCATGTTTCGTTGATTTCCTCTTTTGCCTATGTGAATCCAAGTCTTTTCTTTTTCCTTAGGGGCTGTTTTGATCTTACTTTCAGTGGATGTTTTGACCTTCTTGATGGGATCATTACGTGGCATAGACACTAGACTTTGTGAAGACTGTTGAGTAACACCTTCTATTGTGATAAGGTGATTTTCTAAAGGAATGTCCTTATTTTTCACAATGGTTAGCTTACTCTCTTCAACTAAGTACTCAATCAGAACTTCATCATAGTTGATTGGATCAACATTGAATGATTCTTTTGGAGGTGTCTGAGAGATGGGAATCCTAGGTTCATCTACGGATGGAGGGATATAGTTTTGGTTAAATAGAGGGGCAACTTCTTTGTAACCTAAACCAGCTTTTACCTTTCCATGTATTTGATGTTGGATTAGGTCATTAACTGATTTTGAAGCATGTTCTAGTTTCCCTACATCTAACTCAACTTTATCATGTTCTTGTTCTAATCTTTTGATTTCTTCCCTAGCCATCTTAAGTTTAACTAGTAAATCCTCTCTTAGCCATTCAATTAAGCTAATTTTCTCTTGATAACTTTGTTCATTTATTTTGTGTGACTTAATTTGGTTTTCTAAGTTATCAATTACCCTAGCAGCTAACCGTCTTTGTTCTTCTAAGATTTTAATCGAATCACTCATTAATTGATTGTGATTTTTATATTTAACAATTATAGCTTTACACTCAGAAGAACATAGTTTAGAATTTACCTCGGCCATAAGAGATGGAGTTTCAGGATCTGTTGAGGATGAGTCAATAGCCATTAGAGCATCTTCTTGAGTTGCTCCTTGATCGTCATCGGTCCAGTCATATCCAAGAACATTGTTGCCAATTTCTGTAATTCCCAGGTCCGAATAAACTAGCTCTGCAGTAACTGTGTCCTCCATAGAAACATTGTCATCCGCATCCATTACTACTGCTATGCATGCATGGTGAACAGTAGTAGTATCTTCCACGTAAACAGGAATTTGTTCTTCAGAAATCAATGCCCTGTTTTGACTAGTTTCTTCGGCTAAGTCATTCCAATCGTATCCAAATATGTCTTGTGACATGAGTGCACTTTGATTGTTGTCTTGAGTGGGTCGTGAATTGTTGGATTTTGACTTCTTTGGACATTCCCTTGCAAAGTGTCCTGGTTCATTACATTATGTTCTTGTTCTAATCTTTTGATTTCTTCCCTAGCCATCTTAAGTTTAACTAGTAAATCCTCTCTTAGCCATTCAATTAAGCTAATTTTCTCTTGATAACTTTGTTCATTTATTTTGTGTGACTTAATTTGGTTTTCTAAGTTATCAATTACCCTAGCAGCTAACCGTCTTTGTTCTTCTAAGATTTTAATCGAATCACTCATTAATTGATTGTGATTTTTATATTTAACAATTATAGCTTTACACTCAGAAGAACATAGTTTAGAATTTACCTCGGCCATGAGAGATGGAGTTTCAGGATCTGTTGAGGATGAGTCAATAGCCATTAGAGCATCTTCTTGAGTTGCTCCTTGATCGTCATCGGTCCAGTCATATCCAAGAACATTGTTGCCAATTTCTGTAATTCCCAGGTCCGAATAAACTAGCTCTGCAGTAACTGTGTCCTCCATAGAAACATTGTCATCCGCATCCATTACTACTGCTATGCATGCATGGTGAACAGTAGTAGTATCTTCCACGTAAAAAGGAATTTGTTCTTCAGAAATCAATGCCCTGTTTTGACTAGTTTCTTCGGCTAAGTCATTCCAATTGTATCCAAATATGTCTTGTGACATGAGTGCACTTTGATTGTTGTCTTGAGTGGGTCGTGAATTGTTGGATTTTGACTTCTTTGGACATTCCCTTGCAAAGTGTCCTGGTTCATTACATTCGTAGCACTTCACCTTTGCTCTTATCGAAAGAAATTCGTTCATTGTTTCTTGGATTGAATCTTCTTCCGGTTCGATTCACAAATCTCCTTGCACGTAAAGCGAGCATGGCAGATTTCCACTTTAAGTCCATCTCATCCCAGTCATCTTGATGTATTTGCTTCACATCATCACTAGTGAGATTTGAGCTTTGTGAGATGAATGCCTCGAAAGATATCTCTTCTCCACTTTCGTGTTTCGTTCCTCCAGAGGTAGTGACAAGGGCAGTATTAACATTGTTAATATTGTGGCTGCTATTGCTAGATTTTTCTGCTTCCACCTCTGACTCAAAGACTCGTAAGTCGTTGTAAAGATCATCCAACTCCAGGTCTTTTAATGTGTCTCCTTGTCTATAGGAAACCGTATAGATTTTCCATTCCTTACCTAGAGCTCTTATGAACTTCCGATTGAGGTCATCTTTCTCATACTTGATTCCCGCACTGATCATCTCTCCTGTGAGCTTTTTGTCCCGATCAAACGTTTGAGTCATTCGTTCCCCATTCAAGGAATTGAAATTTTCATATTCCTGTTCAAGAACAGCTTTCTTATTCTTCTTTGTATTCTTTGTTCCGCTGAATCTTTTCTCCAACGCTTCCCATAGAGATTTTGCATCTTGATATTCTTCGAATTGTGATTGGTATTCGTTGGGGATGGCGATTAAAAGAATACTAAGAGCCTTAATTTACGTTTGTTTTTCTCTTCTTTCCAGGTCAGATAATGTTGGACGAGTAAGGATTCCAGGCTGTCCATCAGCTCCTTGATTGGTAGCATGCTTGTTACCATTGATGATTACATCCCAAACTGTATAGTCGGACAATAGGATGTGTTGCTTGATTCGTAGCTTCCATAAGTCGAATTCATTGTTATTCAGAACAGGAACTTTGCCGATTGCAACTTCAGTCATGGTGTTTATTGTAATTCTTGCGTATGAGGATTATCAACTCGTTGATCAATGGATCTAAAGCACCTCATGTGCTCTGATACCACTTGTCAGGATCGAATAAGCTAATATAACTTATTAAGTTTCCCTTCGTTAAGATCTTGATCTATTGAAGAAGTTCGGCAGCGGATGAACACTTCAATATTTACGAGTTATCGAACAATACAATATCTTAAGTAATATGAATAAGAACAACAATAATATTGTCGAATTGTAAGCCTCAATTATATTAACTCAGAATATCAATACAACGTGTTTCTTCTATTCTACAAGGATCTATATTTATAGACCTTGAGGCTAGTTCTAGATAAACTAGAATTCTACATCTATCGTTATCTAGAAGGAAACATAATCTAATTACAAAAGGAAACATAATCTAATTATAACTCAATCAATTAGATTATTCTTGCACGGCAAGTTGGTCTTCCGTAGTAACTTGGTATGACCGTAGCAACTTGACTTCATCAGTAGCAACACTATCGTCAGTAGTAACTTGGTTGAACAGCCGCATTAACTTGTCTTCCGTAGTAACTTCTTAATGACTTCCGCATTAATCTTGTAAGCTACTTTATCCTTTGTTAAGCGTATTGTTTAGGAGTTAAACTAGTTTGACTAAGTTATAACCCAACATATTTGGTGTATTTTTCTTTGATATTGTGGCTGTAAATGGAAGAGGGTGAGTGTGAGAGAGAAATGGGGTAAGTGTTTGTGTGTGTGTTTGAGTGTGAAAACTTGTGAGAGAGAAATGAAAGAAATGAAGCAAGTAGGGGGTAGTGACTGACATTTCTGGACAAAAGAGGGGTCTAATCGTTGTTGGACAAGTGTTTGGTTCGCGTTACATGCAGAAATGAGTCACCAAAAACTGGACCAGCGACTTTCATCCGCCGGCTGAGGATATCCAGCCGTTGGCTAAAATCCTCCAGCCATCGGCTGGATGGCTTTTCCAGCTAAAGGTCGTTTTTCGTTTTTGTTATCGTTAAGCGTTAGTCCAGAGTTTTACGTTTGTTCTTGTTATGAACTTAGGCAAGTTCATTATGTGATTTCTTGGTATTAGAGTTCAATTGTTGATTTGATTCCGATTCCGTTTCCGAGACACACACGTTAAATGTTTAAGTAACGTAAACCTACGTTAAAAGTTTTTGTATGAGTTACATCGAGTTTAGCTTAAAGATTTATGTTTACGTAACCACGTAACACATAAAGTTACTCATAGCAAGTATCAAATATTCGTATCGAGGTTATAAATTAGCGTTCTCGACCTGAGTTTTGACGGTTGTCACAGTGACAACCGTCGAAAACTCATGTCGAGTGTACTAACTGATAACCTCGTATACTTAATTGATATTTTCTATAACCGATTTATATGTGTTACGTGGTTACGTAAACATAACTCTTTAAGCTAAGCTCGATGTAACTCATACAAAACTTTTAACGTAGGTTTACGTTACTTAAACATTAAATATGTGCGTCTCGGAATCGGAATCAAATCATTAAATGAATCCTAATACCAAGAACACATATAATGAACTTTCCTAAGTACATTTCAAAACAAACGAGAACTCTAAACGAACGCATGTACGTAACGATAACACAAACGAAAAACGAAGAAGCCATTTCTGGCCACAAATGCGCCGCACCATACTCCCAATGCGCCGCATTGGGAGGTGCAGACAGCTCAGACCAAAGCCCTCAAACGGGATTGGACCCCCAAAATGAGCCAGACCTGCTCCCACTAACCTCTATTACTGCAACTTGGTTCATTTCTTTTGATTTCCCAAAGTAAACACACACACCAATACATACACTCCCTCATTTCCTCTCAATTGCAACACACACACACAACCACCCTTCTATCTCAAACCCCCCTCTCATTCCAGTGAAAATACAGCAAGAAAACACATAATAATCACCACTAAAATCGTCCTATTGATCAAGGGAAGCAAGGAGGTAATCATCCAATCGTTACAAAAACGTTCTCTATCGATTTTGAAGTCGAATCCATCACCAAGCAACTCAAAATCTTCATCCATCTACCTTCTTTCGGTAGATTCATCTTCCTCACTGTTTTTATATATAAATCAAAAATATGTTTTTATGAAGTTTTATAACGGTTTTCATACAAAAATGGATTTTTACATAAATCAATTTGTGGCTAAAAATCTAAAAGAAACTGAGGTTTGAATATATATTTAGATACTCTTCATTAATTTGCATGTCGAAATCTAACATGAAAACGCTCAAAAATCGCAAAAATAGCAAAACTACAAAACTGTTCGCGACCCTCTAGCAGGCGGCTGAAATGATTCAGCCAGCGGCTGAGGTCGGCTGAATAAGTTCAGTCGCTGGCTAAATCTTGTTGTGCACAAAACTTCACTTTTACGTTTTAAACGGTAAAAATCGACGTATAAATAACACTTTCACAGTTAATAATATGTAATAACAGATTATATGTTTTGAAAATTGTGACAACCGTCCAATTGCAGGTGCATTTTATACTCTATGTCTCTCTTAATGTCTGTCGTTGTCTTTAATTGTTCATAAACCGGAAACGAGTCAGTGTCGGAATCACACCCGGAATCAATTTATATAAGTCCTAATACCAAGAAAACACCTAATGAACTTTCCTAAGTTCATAACGCATCATAATTAAGAACTTGTAGTTAACGAAAAGGTCCAATGAAACAATAATACAAAAACAGCAAAAACTCAAAAATCATTACAAAAGAGGTCCAGGACGACGCACACAGGCCTTGTGTGCCGTCCTGGAACGACTAAATCCGTAAAATATTTGAAATTTTGCATGTCTCGATTCCCCAACTCCCAAACCCAATCACCAACGACTCTTAGACATAATTACTGATACTTGGCAGTCCCCACACAACTTTTAATTACTTACCATCATTTTCTTTTCATTTTATCATTTTATAAAACAAAAACACACACAAACACAAATTTTCACTCTAAACACCTCCCAAGAACCTCCCTCATTCCAGTGATCTACAGCCATTAAAACACCATTACTAACCATCAAAATCGTTTAGAACATCAAGGCAAGCAAGGGGAAGCAAACTATTTCCTCCGGTAGATTTCTGTTATTTTATCGATTTTGGATCTCCAAATCCGGCCAAATCATCATCCAAGCTATTTCCTCCGGTAGATTTCTGTTATTTTACTATTTTTACATAAACAAACACTTGCATGTAAGATCTAAGGCTTTAAAACAAGTTTTTACAAAGATTTATGACTTTTTATGGTCAAAAACGATTTATAACCGAAATAACCTTTGGATCTATAAATTTATGGTTAAAAATGTTTTAGAAAAATGCAAACCACTTCAGCGAGCAAAAACACTCGTAACGTGACAATAATAAACGTTAAATCGGACTTTCGGACAAAAACGTAACATTTACCGTTTCGGACTATATTGGACAATTTGGACCTTAACACTTAAAGTTTAATAAAATCTTATCTATTAAATTATATAAATTAACATAATGAGGTAATAACTAATTGAACTATCTTGGTATTAATAGGCGATCTGTGATTCCCGGCTCCCATTCCGACCGACTTTCGCATTCTTACTCTTCGCAACCCGTGAGTTACAACCCTTTTTGTTTATTGTATTTTACATATCTTTTGGGGGAAACATAAGATTTATTGGTCTTTAAAACTTTTACGAACGTTTGAAACTTTTATGAACTTATGAAACTTTTGCGAACCTTTGGAAACTCTTACAAACTTATGTAACTATTGTGAACTTTTGAGAACTATCATGAAACTATTGATCTATTTTGGAAACTTTGTGAAACTCTTATGCGTAAACACTTTTGCTAAACTAGTTATTGATTACTTGTATGCGAGACCAACCCTTGATGAGATTATAACGCGATTCTTAAGTGCCTACTATCTTTTTGAAACAAAATTACTTTAGTGCCCACCTTTTTAGAACTCTACACACTATTAGCTTCTGAGCCGTTTAGTAATAATGGGTATCGATACTTAGGAAAGAACCGTTCCTTGCTTAGACGGCATTCTAAATACATATTACTATGATCATTTATACTCCCCGTAGGATAGGCGGGGTAAGGGGCCTCACGGTTAAATAATCGGTTTAGTGTGAACACTTAAGTTATAGAATGCCAAGAGGTTGATACAAGAATCTAATTAGTTACTTATACGGATATATACTCTCTTTTAGCGATTGATTCAGGAACTATGATTTTACTAAGTATTGTTCTACTTGGGTCTGTACAACTTTAGGGTATTGATACGCCCGCTACTTCCAAACTTTTAAAGTATATAAACTTAAAGCGACTTTCTCCGCTAACTTTCTTTTGTGAAACTTCTTGCTTTTATATACTTAACCGAAACTTTTGTCGAGAAACCTAAACTGTAACTCACTCACTACTCTTTGTAGTTGACACTTTATCATATGTTTCAGGAAATTTAATGTGAGGATGAAGTGCATGGCATGGACGGGTCAAGGCGGTTGCGTGAGATCACTTTTGGGAAAAGACTTGTCCATTTCTTTTGGGAATTTTAATTGAAACTTTAAATTATGTATTCGTGTACTGAATGACTTGGTTGTTTTGAATTTTGTGAACACTTTTATTATTAAACGATGACTTGAAACCGTTATGTTTGTTATGACCCGTGTAATGATGTTCCAGCTCTTCACACTTTGTGTTTCTGCTTTAGCGGGGTGTGACAGACTTGGTATCATAGCACCGGTTATAGTGAAAACGGTTTTAAAAATTTTCAAAACTTTTCGAAACCAAACTATAACCAAGGCTTTCTCGGAAAATCATTTATGGGTCCAAATTTTAGAGAATTAATTTCGCGATTGCATGATTATTTTTAACTATGCATGGCCTGATCACCCATGCCTAGTTCAAAATGAATTATGCAAGGACGGAACGTAATTACTATTGTTAACGGTTTTTGAGTCGAAAATTCCCGGTTCTGTCTTTCCCCGATTCTCACGTGACTGACCCGTGCATGCATTTCATTACACATTTCCTTTATTATTTTTGTGTCTCTGTGTACTTACGAAACTCATTGTTCACAGATCCGTCATGTCTCACTCCTCCCGTTCGCGATCCCCGTCACGATCACAGTCCCGAGAGCCGCTTCGTCTCACGAGGCTTCTGAGGCCCGCACCGCCTCAGAAAGCCAACGCCATCAGACCACCGACCCCACGAAGGACACCTCCATGGCTATTTCCAGAAGTATCGGGTCCATCCCGAGGACTGTACTACCACCCCCACCACCGGTACCCGTTGTCGCACCACCCCAGTACCGGGGGCCGCGTACCAGGTTGACCGCGCGAAAGCAGGTCATCCTCCTGGGCCGCCTACCGGATCAGATGGCCGGACACCAGGGCGGTCCATCCCGACCCACACCATCCCACCTCCCATTTGGCCACCCTGTAGAGGAGGCCCCACATAACCCCCTCATAGACCATTACAACTGGGAAATGCAGATGGAGCGCGAGGAGATGCAGCGCGCTTGTGATGTTGAGGCAGCTAGGCAGAGGATGCCTCCTACTCTTCAGCCTCCCCCACCGGCCGCATTCCTCCACCTGCACCGCGAGGTACGGGGACTTGCACAGGAGACCCAGCAGCAAGGGCTCCTTATCAATGAGGTCACCGACGCTGCGCATCAGTTGTCGGAGCAGTCGTTGCGAGTTATCGCATCGACACGAGCTACGGCACGGACTGTGCAGCACCTCATTGGTGTGTGCCTAGTGATGGGCACGTTGATTGCGGTCATGGTGGCCAAGATGTTTCTAGAGAGGCGTCATTAGTTTTTTCCTTGTATTGTACTGTACTTAGCTTAGTCGTAATTTTCCCAGTGTACACGACTTAGGCTACTTATCTTATTATCTTTTCTATGTATTGTAATAGTACTTTCTATTCAGTAATTTGTACTTTGTACCAAACTTTATCATTATTAATGAAAGTTCTATCTTTTATTATTCGTACTTATCTCGTCGTGTGAATCTCTTATTATTGACAATCATTATGGTACTATCTCCTGAATCTTTGTCGTGCGTGTGCTATTTGTTCCTTCATATTATTCTTGCGCTGTTATTATCATTGTTCACTGAATTATATTCTTATCATATTCCATTTGTGCGTCCTAAATTGAATCTATTTTTCTGATTGTAGAATCATGGCACCTCCACGCTCAAATGCTAGCCTCATTGTTGAACAAGTCGCTGCTCAGTTGAATGCGGCAATGCCCAACATGATCGCCCAGATCCCTGTCGGGATCAACGCCAATGTCAACAACCATCATCAGCAGCAGCAACAGCAGCAGCAGCAGGAGCAACAACAACAGAACAACCAGAACCAGAACCAACACCCAAACCCTCCTCTGTGCAACTATAAGAGCTTCATGGCATGTAAGCCAAAGGATTTTCACGGCACAACTGGTGTTGTAGGACTGCTCTAATGGTTCGAGAGTATCGAATCAGTCCTGCACTTCAGTCGATGTGCTGAAGCCAACAAGGTGGAATACGCCTCTTGCGTATTCCATGGCCGAGCCTTGTCGTGGTGGAACAGTGTTGTTCAGACCCGATGGCGTGAGACTGCCTACGCTCTTTCTTGGAATGCCTTTAAGAACCTACTCATCGAAGAATACTGCCCAAGAGGGGAAATCAAGAAGCTCTAGGCTGAGCTTTGGGACCACAAGATGATCGGAAACGACATCGAGAAGTACACCTCCCGGTTCCACGAGCACGTCCGGCTAGTTTCAAGGCTGGTAACCCCTGAGGAGAACCGGATCGATCTTTACATCTCTGGTCTCGTTCCGGAAATCCGTGGCATGGTCATCGCATCTGAGCCCCAGTCATTGCAGAGCGCTATCATTCTAGCTCACCGTCTCACCAGCAACCTCCTCACTACTCCTGCATCTTCCAAAAAGGAGTCAGGTGAGAAGAGGAAGGCTGAGCAGACCCCAAGGAGAAGCGACCGCAACAAGAAGACCCGTAGCACCCGAAGCAACAAGAAGACCCGTAGCACCCGAAATTTCGCTGTGACTGCCGCACATGCACCTGCACCTACACTAACACCACCTTCTGGACCCAGGCCCTTCTCTGGACCGTACCCAAAGTGCAACAAGTGCAACTTTCATCACCACGGGAACTGCCCGTTATGCTTAAGGTGCCAGAAGGTAGGCCATTTCGCCAAGTACTGCCCAGACAAGACAACCACCCCAGTTCATAAGCCGACGTGCTTTGAGTGTGGAAGCGACCAACACCTTCGAAACACCTGCCCTAAGCTGCATCGAACTCCGCAGAACCAGGGTGGACAAGGTAGGGGCCGCGCCTTTGCACTAACAGCTGAAGAAGCACGTCAGGACCCCAACGCAGTTACGGGTACGTTTCCTATCAATGATCATTTTGCTTCCGTACTATTCGACTCAGGAGCTGAGAGAAGCTCTATTTCCTTAGAATTTAGACCCCTCATTAACCTTGGATCTAAGGTTCTTAAGGATAGCTTTACCGTCGAATATGCTAACGGCCAAGAGTTTGAAGCTAAGGATATAATCTTAGGGTGTTCACTATGCTTATCTGACAAAAAAAATTTCCCCATCAATCTAATTCCTATCGAGCTCTGAAGCTTTGACGTTATTGTCGGAATGGACTGGCTATCTCGCTTTCGGGCCGAGATTGTCTGCTTCGACAAAATCATTCGCATACCTCTTTCGGAAAAAGAGACTCTCGTTGTTCAGGGAGACAAGCCTGGACGACAACTTCGCATCGTATCTTCCATCAAAATGCGCAAGTACCTTGAGAAGGACTATGCCGCATTCCTCGCCCATGTCGTCGAGCGTAAACCTACAGAAAGCCGAATCCAAGATATTCCCGTAGTCAAGGATCATCCAGAAGTCTTTCCTGAGGATTGGCCTGGGCTACCACCTCATCGACAAGTAGAATTCCGAATAGACCTTGTTCCTGGAGCAGCACCGGTCGCCAAGACCCCATACCGTCTGGAACCACCCGAAATGCTAGAACTGTCAAAACAGTTACAGGAACTCTTAGACCATGGTCTTATTCGCCCGAGCTCGTCCCCCTGGGGATCCCCAATCCTCTTTGTTAAAAAGAAAGACGGATCCCTCCGTATGTGCATCGATTACCGTGAGCTGAACAAGCTGACCGTCAAGAACCGATACCCACTCCCGAGGATCGATGATCTGTTCGACCAGTTGCAGGGTGCAACTTACTTCTCTAAAATCGACCTCCGTTCGGGATATCACCAGGTTCGTGTCAGTGAGACCGACATCCCAAAAACCGCATTTCGAACTCGTTACGGTCATTACGAATTTCTTGTCATGCCTTTTGGTCTGACCAACGCACCAGCAGTGTTCATGGACCTAATGAACAGAGTGTGTAGGCCATACCTACACAAATTCGTTATCGTATTCATAGACGACATTCTCATCTACTCAAGGAACAAGGAAGATCATGTGAAACATCTTAAGCTCATCCTAGAACTCCTCCGAGATCAGAAATTGTTTGCCAAATTCTCGAAGTGTGATTTCTGGCTCCGGGAAGTACACTTCCTTGGTCATGTGGTCAACCAAGAAGGGATTCATGTAGATCCGGCTAAGATCGAAGCGATCGAGAAGTGGCAAGCCCCGACGACTCCTACGGAAATCCGTCAATTCCTAGGGTTGGCTGGTTATTATCGAAGGTTCATCGAGAATTTCTCGAAGATCGCTAAGCCTCTCACCGAACTCACTCAGAAGGACAAGGACTTCATTTGGGGAAAGGAACAGGAGGATTCCTTCCAGAAACTCAAACATCAACTATGTCACGCACTGATTTTGTCTATGTCGGAGGGCACGGATAACTTCGTAGTGTTTTGCGATGCATCCCATCAAGGACTTGGGTGTGTTCAAATGCAGAAGGACAAGGTCATCGCTTAAGCTTCTAGGCAGCTGAAAGTGCACTAGCAGAACTATACAACACACGACTTACAGCTGGGAGCCGTCGTGTTCGCTTTAAAATTTTGGAGACACTACTTGTACGGTACTAAGTGTACGGTCTTCACTGATCATAAGAGCCTTCGGCACATTTTGGACCAGAAATGCTCAACATGAGGCAACGTAGATGGATAGAACTGCTAAGTGACTACGACTGCGAGATCAAATACCACCCGGGTAAAGCAAACGTAGTAGCAGATGCCCTGAGTCGAAAGGAAAGGGTAAAGCCATCTCGAGTTCGAGCATTAGGTATTCAAATTCCGACAAGTCTTCGAACACAGATCGTCACCGCGCAGCAAGAAGCGTTGAAACCTGAGAACATTAGGGTCGAAACGCTGCATAATCAAGAAAAGGAATTCGAACGCAAGTCCGACGGAATCGTCTACTTCAAGGGTCGAGCATGGATTCCAAAATCTGAGGATCTTCGTAAACTCGTTTTGGACGAGGGCCACCGATCTCGATATTCCATCCATCCGGGATCCGACAAGTTGTATAAGGACCTCTGAGAATATTATTGGTGGCCGGGCATGAAAAAGGACATCGCCTTGTATGTAGCCAAGTGCCTTACTTCCTCCAAGGTCAAGGCGGAATATCAAAAGCCCTCAGGTCTACTTCAGCAACCGGAAATTCCCATGTGGAAGTGGGAGCAAATATCTATGGACTTCATCACCAAGTTTCCCCGTACGGCTAGGGGTAACGACACGATTTGGGTAATCGTGGACCGTTTGACAAAATCCGCTCATTTCCTACTGGTACGAGAAAATCACTCGATGGAGAAGTTCGCTCAAATCTACATCAACGAGATCGTATCTCGTCACGGAACACCTCTCTCCATTATCTCCGATAGGGATAGTCGATTCACGTCCCGCTTTTGGAATGCCCTCCAGAAATCGTTAGGGACGCGGCTAGACCTCAGCACTGCATACCACCCTCAGACCGATGGTCAGAGTGAAAGGACGATCCAAACGCTTGAAGATATGTTGAGAGCGTGTTTAGTTGAATTCGGAGGAAGTTGGGACGCTCACCTCCCTTTGGTCGAGTTCTCCTATAACAACAACTACCATGCCAGCATCAAGTGCGCACCATTCGAGGCTCTATACAGACGCAAGTGTCGGTCACCTCTTTATTGGCTAGAAGCTGGCGATCGACAACTTACGAGGATCGACATCGTCCAGGAGACCATTGACAAGATCACCACTATCCGTGAAAGGCTAAAAACATCCCGTACCCGGCAGAAGAGCTACGCAGACAACCGGAGGAAACCCCTCGAGTTCCAAGTTGGCGATAGGGTGCTTCTCAAGATATCGCCATGGAAGGGGGTAGTCCGCTTCGGGAAGCGCGGCAAACTAAGCCCAAGGTACACCGGTCCATTCAAATTCATTGAGCGTATCGGTCTAGTTGCTTATCGTCTCCAACTCCCCTAGACTCTCTCGAACGTTCATAATGTATTCCATATCTCACACTTGAAAAAGTGTCTATCTGATGAGACCATCGCCATCCCTCTTGACGAGGTCAAAATCGATAACAAACTAAACTTCATTGAAGAACCGCTTGAAGTTGTCGACCGCGAGGTCAAACAACTCAGGCAAAGTCGTGTTCCTATTGTCAAGGTTCGGTGGAATTCCCGACGAGGTGACGAATTCACGTGGGGACGTGAGGACCAAATTCGTCAGAAATATCCACAACTGTTCGAGAACACTTCTTCATGATGGGACGAACTAAATTTCGGGACGAAATTTCTTTCAACCCGGGGAGAATGTGACAATCGTTTAATTTCAGGTGCATTTTATACTCTATGTCTCTCTTAATGTCTGTCGTTGTCTTTAACTGTTCATAAACCAGAAACGAGTCAGTGTCGGAATCACACCCGGAATCAATTTATATAAGTCCTAATACCAAGAAAACACCTAATGAACTTTCCTAAGTTCATAACGCATCATAATTAAGAACTTGTAGTTAACGAAAAGGTCCAACGAAACAATAATACAAAAACAGCAAAAACTCATAAATCATTACAAAAGAGGTCCAGGAAGACGCACACAGGCCTTGTACGCCGTCCTGGAACGACTAAATCCGCAAAATATTTGAAATTTTGCTTGGCTCGATTCCCCAACTCTCAAACCCAATCACCAACGACTCTTAGACATAATTACTGATACTTGGCAGTCCCCACACAACTTTTAATTACTTACCATCATTTTCTTTTCATTTTATCATTTTATAAAACAAAAACACCCACAAACACAAATTTTCTCTCTAAAAACCTCCCTCATTCCAGTGGTTTACAGCCATTAAAACACCATTTCTAACCATCAAAATCGTTTAGAACATCAAGGAAAGCAAGGGGGAAGCAAACTATTTTCGTTTTCAAGCACTTTCACCGATTTTGGAGCTCTAAATCCGGCCAAATCATCATCCAAGCTATTTCCTCCGGTAGATTTCTGTTATTATACTATTTTTACATAAACAAACACTTCATGTAAGATCTAAGGCTTTAAAACAAGTTTTTACAAAGATTTATGACTTATTATGGTCAAAAACGATTTTTAACCGAAATAACCTTTGGATCTATAAATTTATGGTTGAAAATGCTTTAGAAACTGTTAAAATGATGTTTTATTAAGTTTAGACCCATTGCATGTCGAAATCCGTGGCTAAAATAAACGTTTCATTAGAAAAATCAAAAAAAAACATGACATGTGCGCCGTCCAAAGGCACTAGGACGACGCAGCGGGCATATTTTCCTTCTGTGCGTCGTTCCTAAGGCCTAGGACGACGCACAAAGCTGCACCTTTTCCCGAAAATCCGTTATTTGGACGTTTTGAACTTGTTTGACCCGCTGACTTTTCGTAACTTTCATTTTGGGACTGAGTTTGACTAAATTAATAACATTAGTGACTCGTATGGACTATTTGGACTTAAAATGGACTAGATTAATATGATATCGTGTTATAGGTGATTTTGTGAGCGGAAGTGGAATTTGCATTTTTGTATATGAAACTTGGGCGCGGAAGCGCTGCCCAAATTTCCTTAGAAAAATGCAAACCACTTCAGCGAACAAAAACACTCGTAACGTGACAATAATAAACGTTAAATCGGACTTTCGGACAAAAACGTAACATTTACCGTTTCGGACTATATTGGACAATTTGGACCTTGACACTTAAAGTTTAATAAAATCTTATATATTAAATTATATAAATTAACATAATGAGGTAATAACTAATTGAACTATCTTGGTATTAATAGGCGATCCGTGATTCCCGGCTCCCGTTCCGACCGACTTTCGCATTCTTACTCTTCGCAACCCGTGAGTTACAACCCCTTTCGTTTATTGTATTTTACATATCTTTTGGGGGAAACATAAGATTTATTGGTCTTTAAAACTTTTACGAACGTTTGAAACTTTTATGAACTTATGAAACTTTTGCGAACCTTTGGAAACTCTTACAAACTTATGTAACTATTGTGAACTTTTGAGAACTATCATGAAACTATTGATCTATTTTGGAAACTTTGTGAAACTCTTATGCGTAAACACTTTTGCTAAACTAGTTATTGATTACTTGTATGCGAGACCAACCCTTGATGAGATTATAACGCGATTCTTAAGTGCCTGCTATCTTTTTGAAACAAAATTACTTTAGTGCCCACCTTTTTAGAACTCTACACACTATTAGCTTCTGAGCCGTTTAGTAATAATGGGTATCGATACTTAGGAAAGAACCGTTCCTTGCTTAGACGGCAGTCTAAGTACATATTACTATGATCATTTATATTCCCCGGAGGATGGACAGGGTAAGGGGCCTCACGGTTGAATAATCGGTTTAGTGTGAAGACTTAAGTTATAGAATGCCAAGAGGTTGATACAAGAATCTAATTAGTTACTTATACGGATATATACTCTATTTTAGCGATTGATTCCGCAACTATGATTTTACTAAGTATTGTTCTACTTGGGTCTGTACAACTTTAGGGTATTGATACGCCCGCTACTTCGAAACTTTTAAAGTATATAAACTTAAAGCGACTTTCTCCGCTAACTTTCTTTTGTGAAACTTCTTTCTTTTATATACTTAACCGAAACTTTTGTCGAGAAACCTAAACTGTAACTCACTCACTACTTTTTGTAGTTGACACTTTATCTTATGTTTCAGGAAATTTAGTGTGAGGATGAAGTGCATGGCATGGACGGGTCAAGGCGGTTGCGTGAGATCACTTTTGGGAAAAGACTTGTCCATTTCTTTTGGGAATTTTAATTGAAACTTTAAATTATGTATTCGTGTCATGAATGACTTGGTTGTTTTGACTTTTGTGAACACTTTTATTATTAAACGATGACTTGAAACCGTTATGTTTGTTATGACCCGTGTAATGATGTTCCAGCTCTTCACACTTCGTGTTTTCGCTTTAGCGGGGTGTGACAAAAATATAAATGATTTGGTTGAGGTTAAGTAAGTAAATCTATCAAGTTGTTATACATTGTCGTTTATATATTGAATTGAGCGGGAAAGTGTTAGTAAATTGGACATAAATTTTATAGCGCGGAAACGCTGCCGAAATTTTATTAGACCATATTTTAACACTTCAGAAACGAACGAATAATATAACGAGATATTATTGACCTTGAACATCGAGTGTTTTTGACATCTTTGGACTAAACGTAAATTAAACGTAATATAACAATATCGCGACGTATAAGTTTTGGTATTAAAACTTTTGACAAAAGTTAAGCATAAGAGTATAAAATATAAAATGTTAAAAGAGATCTTTAACATAAAGTAAATTAAAATAATTATCCGAGACTTGGTATTTGTGACAACCGTCTAAATTTCAGGTGAAACTTTGTACTCTATATCTTCGAGAATCTGTTTTTGTTCTTAACTGTACTGCTACCGCGAACGTGTCTGTGTCGGAATCAATATCGGAATCTATAAATGGACCATAATACCAAGAAAGCGCATAATGAACTTGCCTAAGTTCATCTCTAAACTAAATGTAAACTTGCAAATAACGAAAATACTTAACGACAACAAAAACAGATTTCAACTCGCAGCGAAACTGTGGTGTTGATTCCCATTTTTGCATGAAATTTTATTGGTGAACGGAATCTGACATCCCCACACGTGTCCAGGCCCTATTGGACCCCAAAAATTACAGAAAAACGAGATTCTTGGCTATATATACCTCTCTCTCTCTCTCTCACTCACTTTCTTCTTTTTACCACAAAAACACAAACACACATACATTTAGAACTCATTACAGCCACTTAACATCCTTTTTAGCAGTAAAATCACCAAAATAAACACCACTAAAATCGTCCATAATCAGAAGAAGGGAAGGAGCTCTCTTTTATTTGGGTTGTCTAATCGATTTCTACACTTCGGGGCCGAAATCACCAAGAAATCTCTTCAACCTCCATCAAGACACTTTTCTTTCGGTATAACTATTTTTAAACCTTCTGCTTTGTTTAATAAACTCATTGCATGTACGATCAAACTCTTAAAAATGCATTTTTATGAAGATTTGAGGTGATTTATATACAAAAACGGGTTTTTTTATTTAAATCTATAAATTTGTGACTAAAGAACTGTAAGAAACTGAGGTTTAACAATACTTTAACATACTCCTCTTGATTCATAAGTCGGAAGTACGATCTAACACCTAAAACTATGATTTTGAGGTTTTCAACCCATTCACATATAAACGGGTCGTTTCATAAATCTTAACTTTCGTGGCTTAAAAGTGGTTATAAACTGACGATTTTATTGTATTTTGAGGGTTCTATAAGTACATATCAAAATTTACCATCAAAGATGAGTTTACGATGCTGAAAACGATTTTTGAACCGAAATTGCCCGTCAGTTTCGCTGGCAGCGAAACTGACAGTTTCGCTGCGTAACTGTGATCAGACCCCGACGTCGTAATAAACTCTCTTTAAAACGTAACCTTAAGCTCGGTTTTTTTTCACGTATTGTTCCATAACTAACTGTAATGACTTTAACTAATACTAAAATGGCACTTGAACATATGAACAACTATACTTACTCAATAACTTGGTATAACTTTAGGATTCCCGTAATTCCGAAGCATTCTGACCGCTACTCACACACTCGACTCGACTCTTTGCAATCCGTGAGTTACATCCCCTCTTATTTATTGTCTTTAAATAACTCTTTTGGGGGGAAACATGAGATCTAAATGTTTTATGAACTTTTGAACATTTTTATGAACTTATATGCGTAAATTGCTTTTATTACCCCTGTTCGGCACTCTTTTGACTTTATGGCTTGTCCCCGATTGGAACTTGTTCAAACTATGATTGATTGATTTTATATTTTCCAACCCTTGATGAGAATATAACATGCTTCGTAAGTGACTACTATCATTTTAAAAATTTGCATAAGTGCCCCTTTTTAAGACGTACACACTATTAGCTATAAGTCGTTAGTATATATGGGTATCGATACTTAGGAGATGATCGCTCCTTACTTTAGATGGCAATCTAAGTACATATTACTAAGTTCAGACATACACTTCGTAGATAGTGCGAGGTGGGGTCCGATCACGATCAGGATTAATCGGTTTAGTGCGAACACTTACGTTATATTATGTCAAGAGGTTGATACAATAGTTCCAATCATTAGTTACTTTATATTTACGCATGATGTTGCGTGTATATATGTCTTAGATATACGACTTCCGCAACTAAGTTTCTACAAGTATTTGTTCTACTTGTCCGTGTACTTCCGCTTCTTTTCTTTTGAGAAATCTTTTATATATATATATATATATATATATACTTGTCGTAAACCTTTTTAGTCGTGGACTAGAAAACTGTAACTCACTCACTACTTATGTAGTTTGACACTTTATCTCATGTTTCAAGAAATCAAGTGTAAGCAATGAAGTGCATGGCATGGATGGGTCAGGCAGGTTAGGTGAAATATGAATCGAGAGAAGACCATGATCACTGTCTTTGATTTTGGGAATTTTATGAAAACATTTGATTATGTATCTGTTGTGATGAACTACTAGACACTTGGTTATTTTTGAACTTGTAAACTTTTATTTCTATTTTTAATGACTTGAAACCGTTGCATTTTATTATGACTCGTGTAATAATATTCTTGCTCTTCGCACCTCGTGTTTCCGCTTTAGCGGGGTGTGTCAGTATGTTTCTAGGATTCCCGTGATTCCGACACGCTCGATTCCTTTCCGCACGAGACTTACTCTCCGCAATCCGTGAGTTACATCCCCACTTTTATTACTGTTTTTACATAACTCTTTTGGGGGAAACATGAGAACTAAACTTTTATGAACTTTGAACCGTTTGTGAACTTACGAACCTATGTACGTTTTATGAACTTATATGCGTATGTATCTTATTTTTCCATGCTCGGCACTTGTTCGAAACTATGATTGATTGTATAGATTCCAACCCTTGATGAGAATATAATGTGATTCATAAGTGCCTACTATCATTTTAAAAATTGCATTAGTGCCCAGTTTCATTTCATTGCACACTATTAGCTTTACGCCGTTAGTAATTATGGGTATCGATACTTAGGAAAGAACCGTTCCTTACTTAGGCGGCAGTCTAAGTACATATTACTAAGAAATGAGATATTCCCCGTAGATAGTGCGGGGTAAGGGGCCTCACGGTTGGTAATTCGGTTTAGTGTGAACACTTATGTTATATTATGCCAAGAGGTTGATACAATGGATTCCAATCATTAGTTACTTTTATTTTACGCATATTGTTGCGCGTATGTAGTTAGAGATATACGAGATTCCGCAACTATTTTTACAAGTATTGATTCTACTTGTCCGTGAACATGTTTATAAGGTATTGATACACCTTGTAGCAACGTGAACATTTTTACAAGTGTATATATTTTAAGCGTCGTATTCGCTTCATTTCTTTTGAGAAATCTTTTGTACTTATATACTTGTCGTGAAACGTTTTAGTCGAGGACTAGAAAACTATAGTTCGCTCACTACTTTATGTAGTTGACACTTTTTCTCATGTTTCAGGAAACCAAGTGTAAGGACAGAAGTGCATATCGTGGACGAGTCAGGCAAGTCATGTGAACCATGAATCGGGAGCAGACCTATTTGTTCAGTTATTTTGGGAATGTGTTGGAAATGTACTATGATTTTCATTTGTGTTGAAACGTTAAATACTTGGTTAATTTCGGACATGTAACTTTTATCTTTTAAAAATGACTTGAAACCGTTATGCTTTGCTATGACTCGTGTTATGATATCTTTACTCTTCGCACCTAGTGTTTCCGCTTTAGCGGGGTGTGACAAAGGGTAATGACGTGATCTGGGTTATAGTGGATCGACTAACGAAGTCAACACACTTTATTCCCATCAAGGAAAGTTTTAGCGTGGAAAAACTTGTCCAGATATACATCAACGAGGTAGTGACTCATCACGGAATTCCCACGTCAATTATCTCGGACAGAGATACTCGCTTCACTTCCAGATTTTGATAGGCATTCCAAGAATCGTTTGGAAATCGATTAGATTTAAGCACGGCTTACCATCCACAGACCGATGGTCAAAGTGAGCGTACTATACAAACACTAGAGGATATGCTAAGAGCATGTGTTATTGACTTTGGAGGAAGTTGGGATAACCACCTACCACTGATAGAGTTTTCCTATAATAACAGTTATCATGCTAGCATCAATCGTACGCTCTTTGAATCTCTTTATGAAAGGAAATTCCGATCTCCACTGTGTTGGTTGGAACCAGGAGATCGACAACTAATTAGCATGGATGTAGTACAAGAAACGATCGATAAGATTACCACGATTAAGGAACGACTTAAGACTGCGAGGAGTCGTCAAAAGAGTTACGCTGATATGCGCAGAAAAGACTTAGAATTTCAAGTCGGTGACAAAGTACTTCTAAAGGTGTAACCTTGGAAAAGTGCAATACGTCGTGGAAATCATGGAAAACTTAGTCCAAGATATGTAGGACCATTTGAGATACTCGAAAGGGTAGGTCCAGTTGTGTATCGTTTGGAACTACCTCAAGAACTCGGTAACATACATAACACTTTTCATGTGTCGAGACTGAAAAAGTGTTTATCGGACGAAACACTAATCACACATTTAGAAGAAGTACAATTGGACGAAAAACTCCAATTTTTCGAGGAACCGATTGAAATCATAGATCGCAAGACTAAGAAACTAAGACATAGTCGAATCCCTATAGTAAGGGTACGTTGGAACGCAAAAACGTGACCCCGAATACCCTTGGGAACGGGAGTATCAAATGTTGCATAAGTATCCTCATCTCTTCACTTCTCCCACAACGAATACTACAAGTTGAAATTTTGGGACGAAATTCTTTCAACGTGGGGAGAATGTGACAACCGTCGAAAACTCAGGTTGAGTGTACTAACTGATAACCTCGTATACTTAATTGATATTTTCTATAACCGATTTTATGTGTTACGTGGTTACGTAAACATAACTCTTTAAGCTAAGCTCGATGTAACTCATACAAAACTTTTAACGTAGGTTTACGTTACTTAAACATTAAACATTTGCGTCTCGGAATAGGAATCGGAAATCGGAATCAAATCATTAAATGAAACTGTTAGGTCTCAATAAGATCTCAAACACTAGATAATCAATTACAAATAAGTATTTAGACGTTAATTGTTACGAATCGATTAAGTTCTCAGTTTCTTAGTTTATTATAGCGGAAATATAATAACGAAACAATGAAAATAACACACAGTTATATTTCTCCAAAAGGTACAACGATTACAAAGCTCAAGCTCACTATTTATACACAATAATAGTGAGCTTGATAAGTACGAATCCTAGTAAATCTTCTACAAAGATAGAAGATTTAGTCTAACAAACATACCTAAAATAAAGCATTACGTTTCATTATGAAGTTGAGTAGTCAGCTCCATAATGCCTTAGTTGCATTTAGTCACTCAGACTCAGAGTCACTCAGACTCAGAGTCACTCAGACTCAAATCACTTAGACTAAGACTTTAATAAACAGATTTATTAACTTGGGTTAAATCGTTGATTTTCCCAACAATCTCCCTCTATCTGTTTGGATTAAAGTCTTTTACAATTCATGCATCAAAAATAAACACAAACTTAAATTGTTTACATAAAATTGTTTGTGAACAAAAAGACACATAGTACGCATCACTTCCTCTTCTTGACAGATCTTTTCTTCTTCAAAGGCACCTCCCATGGAGTAGGCTTCTTCACTTCCTTTGCCCATTTTATCCTCTCATTTTTCTAGTCAAGCAGCTTTTCCATTTCAGCATCAGATTTATGAAACAATACTTGATACTCTTTCTTGATCAGATCAACCTTGTCCATCAAAGTCCCCATTTCTTCAATTCGTATAAGGTTATTGAATAACCAACTAATCAGCTTCATTCGGAAGGGGATGCATTGATCAGACTCACATTCGCTTAGCAGAGCAATGCAATGGTAGATGGAGGCCATATTCATTCTGTCTTTGGCTTGGAAGCATTCTTCTCCCCCACAGTCAACATAACACAAGCCCTCATGTTTTTCAGTCTTCACATAAGTCTTGTCTTGAAATATGACACCTTTGGGAACAGGATGCATATAGCTTGTTTCCAGACCAAGAGATTTAGCCCCAGCTCTCACTCTATTGACAGTACAAAATGCTCTATAGTCCTCATCTGAGATCAGCTTCAGCATATGCGCAACATTAACATTTGAAACAGCCTCTCTCTTTACTTCAAATCTGTGAGCAATGTTTGTTATGACTGAGCTCAGACTAGCAATTGCCTTCCATTCTTCCAGACCCAAAGTGTGCATTCTGTGTACCCCAACTCTGAAAGATCCATCTTTGTGATAACATGTGAGCATGAGGTCAGATCCACCAGTATCAGCACAATCCAGGCTTGGAATTTTATTCTTATTCTTCCTTACTGCAAAATTTGACTCAATGTAGTCCAGTATGGCTTCTTCTCTTAACACTTGTTTAGCCATTTGTCTGTCAGCCTCAATCCTCTGCTGTTCTTCATCAATGGCCAGCTCCTCCTCTTCTTTCATCTCAGCTTCAAGAGTCTCAGCTGCTTTCATAGACTGGTCTTGTGGATTTTCCTCAAATTTCTCCATATAAAGCCCTTTGACATACTCTTTGTATTGTTCAACTGTCATCCCAGCATTATGAGCATACCTTTGA
Organism: Senecio squalidus; assembly: GCA_910822075.1. Classification (NCBI taxonomy): domain Eukaryota; kingdom Viridiplantae; phylum Streptophyta; class Magnoliopsida; order Asterales; family Asteraceae; genus Senecio; species Senecio squalidus. The sequence continues at coordinate 53,821,493 of CAJVGC010000591.1, forward strand.
AGCTTAGCCAGTTTCTCAGCTTCATCTTGTCTTTTCTTGATTTCAATTTCTTGCTCAGTCTGTACAGTTGGTGGCTCTTCCATTTCCATTTCCTCCTCAGTATGATCAGTATCACTGTCAACTCCAACTTTGCCTTTTCCCTCCTTGTCTTCTTTTTCAGATTCAGTACTTGATAAGTCACTGTAATCAGTCTCATAGAAAACTTCAGACTGACCAGTTTTCAGATTGAATCTGGTAGTTTTGTAGTATTTCTTCTCCCCTTCATCCCTCTTTCTTTTCAAGTCTTGCTTGGGGAGGTCAGACTCATCAGTTGGTATAACTGTTTTCTCCCCCTGAGTCTGAGCATCCCCTTGTGATACCTCAGCAACTTGTTTCCCCTTTCTTAGCATGATGATCTCAGAAGTCAGCTTCAATACCATTCCCTTCAACTCCTCCATCTCCTCAGTATTTTGACATTTCATGGCTTGTAACTTAGTCTGCATTGCACTCAGCTTGACATCAAACTGAGTGGACATGTCCTTAATGGCTTGTAACAGCACAGGGACAGTCAAAGCAACCTCAGACTGAGGGAGAATAGTAACAGTTGGGATTAAAACAGGTGGTACAGCTTCACTCCCTCCTTGTTGTTAGGAGACTTG
>CAJVGC010000591.1:53822230-53850195 GCA_910822075.1 Senecio squalidus
GTATCATCAGTCTGAGTGTCATCAGACTGAGTAGTTTGGAGCTGAGTTTGGTCAGACTGAGGAGTGTCAGTCTGAGTCTCATCTGTTTCATTTGACTCAGTATTTTCAACATTGGGGACACTCTGGAATGATGATTCATCTGGTTCACTGTCAGATGCTTGATGTGGATGAGCGTTGGCATCATTCTGATCTTCAGCCTGAGAGTCAGCTTCAAATGTGGTTACAAGTATTTCATCACAAAGCTGATTGATTGTAGCTATGTCAGTCTGTGATGATGATTCATCTTTATCAGACTGAGTAGTGTCATCAAAAGTGACATTAATGCTTTCTTCTACAACCTTTCTTCTTTCATTGTAGACTCTGAATGCTTTTGCGATGCTTGAGTATCCAACGAACAATCCTTCATCGGCTTTAGGGGACATTTTACACAACAAGTCCCTTTGGTTTAAAATATAACATCTACTTCCAAAGATATGGAAATAACGAATAGAAGGAACCTTGTTGTGGTACAATTCATATGATGTTTTTCCATGTCTCTTCACTATGATGGATCTATTCTGTGTAAAGCAGGCAGTGTTCACAGCTTCAGCCCAGAATTTTATCTTCATGTTCCCATAACACAGCATTGTTCTGGCAGCTTCAATTAGTGTTCTATTTCTTCGCTCCGCAACTCCATTTTGTTGAGGAGTTCGTACTGAGACAAAGTTTTGGACTATTCCTAATTGATCACAAAAATCTATCAAGACTGAGTTTTTGAACTCAGTTCCATGGTCACTTCTCATCTGGCGAACAAGAGTGTTTTTCTGTCGCTGTTCTCTTTTTATCAGACTGATGATTTCCTCAGCTGCATCACTTTTAGCCCTTAAGAATATAACCCAAGTGTCACACCCCGCTTGGAAGCGGAAACGCGAGATGTTCCAGTTATAATATCAAAGTCAAGATTACAACAATATAACCGATAAACAAAACATCAAATTAAATTGATCATGCCAAATGTTACAAAATACATCAATAAGTCAAGGCGATGAGACGCCAAGTACAAATACAACTCCAAAAGAGATAAACAAACGGATCGTCATGGAAATTACAATAAACAATATAAATTCAAATTTCCCAAAAGCAAGCGATCCGAAAATAAACTATGGCATGATCAACGGAAATCCTCAATTTCCTGCAAAGCGTTAAAACGACATCAACAACTTATTCGCAATTTTAAAATAAAAGTGACCCATCGACAAGTTTCAATAAACATTATAATTTCCCATACCCTATCTCAAATCTTTTCATTTCAAAACATATCTTTTCAAACCATATCTTGTTTTCAACCCTAGTGAGGATCCCATGCTTAGATTAGTTATACATCGAACCTTGCCAGTCCTAAAGACGCAATTCCTAAGGCAGTGTCAACCAAAGGCAACCATAAATCAAATCCGGTCATAACATCCACACATAGATACCTACTGAGGGATGAGGGTCAGGCGAAATAACCCATATAGCTATATATATGTAACCGTTGGGCATCAAGCTTAACGAGTGTATAAGACACCCAATCTAAAGCAGACCTATTCTACTAGGTAAACAAGATAATCAATAACATTCCGCATACGCAGACAGTTTTAAAATACACTACAAAATGATAAATAACGTTCCGCATACGCAGACAGTTTTAAAATAAACCACAAGATGATTAATAACATTCCCGCAGACAGTTTTAAAATACACTATAAGATAATTAATAACATTCCGCATACGCAGACAATTTTAAAATACGCTTTACAGCCCAAAAATAGTAAGACAAGGGCTACGAATAACTCACAATACAATTCCAGCAAATCTCGGGTAAATAATCACAGGATCACAATTCCACCGTCTAAGTGCCTTAAACAATAAACAACATAGTCTCAGTATCTCTATAAGTCTAGATCCGGTTTAGCCTTGTCGGTTAAGATTACGTTTAATATAATATTCCAACGTTTAATAAATCGAATAAGGATGACGGATTAAGAAGACGATGTTCCGCGCCAGAAAAGGGCCGATCGGTAAGATATCGATCTTTCACGTCAACAGCGACCGTTGGAAGCAAACGATAACTCCGAGTCGAAAGGATTATTAATATAAATGCTCATTAAGTTGACCAAGATTAAAGGTGTTGGCTTATAAAAGTCAAAGGTCAATTATGTTGACTTATGAAAGTCAAATTTAAATCATGTTGACTTATAAGAGTCAAATGTCAATTAAGTTGACTTATTAAAGTCAAAATCAAATTAAAAGTCCAATTGACACTTAGAATAATTTGAAGTCTTTTCATACCAAAAATGTTTTGAGTAAAATGTCTTTCAAAACCATTTATAAAGTTTGTCGTAAAATCACATTTTGACGACTTAAAACAATGATCAATTGAGGCGAAGTTTAAAGTATCACAAAAAGATTTAAAAGGTCCGTTTAAGTAATATTATGACATTCGAGATTGCGTTGGTGTCTTTGAGTCCAAAGACAATGTTATTGTAAAATATGTTACTTTGGTATACAATTTATTTATATAAGTGTTTTAAGTCGTAAAAAGTTGCGAGTTGAAATTTCGGCAGAGCTTCCGCGTCATAAAATATTAGTCCATTTACTCAATCACTTTCCCGCTTATCAACAATGCATTTTAAACCATCATACATAATACATAATACCATATTTAGCTTTACATAATACTTTGGTTACTTATATTTTAACATCTTGTCCAACTTTAGTCCAAATCGATCAAACGCACGAGTGTTGGTCTAATAATTTATCCTAACCGATTTTCAAGGCTAAAACCGAATAATACACATATAATGAAATCACAAGATTCACAAGAGTAACAAGTTATACCGCTAACTCCACTTGATTTGACCAGAATTCGGAATGACAACTTCGGTGGTACAACGATGAGAATATCCGCCTCCGAAATACAAGACAAACGCCACAAATTAGCAATACGAAGGATTTGAATACACAAAATGTCACCATTATTACTGTTTTTACTCATCTCAGCCCCACAATATTATTGACAAAAGTCCAGAACGTGAAAACAAGTTTTAAATCGAGTAAACGACACATTTTCGGGAGGTCAGCAGCCCGGTGCTGCGCACCTGGGCACAGGTGCGGCGCACCTGGCTGCTGCCTTCTTCCCGATTTGCGTTTTTCTTGCTAAAATCGTTTGTAAACTTAAAGATTTCGACATGCAACCAGTAGATAACTCATAAAACATCATTTTTATAGTTTCTATATAACTTTTACCCATAAAAACATAGATCTAAGTAGTGTTCATATGAAAATCGTTTTTGTAAACAAAGTGATATAAATCTTTACAAAAACTCGTTTTTGTGGCTTAGATCATACATGCAATTAATAAAAACAGTAAATAATGATAAGAAAGTGATTTCTACCGGATGAAAATGAATGGATGGTCTTTTGGACGGATTTAGAGCTCCAAATGTGAAGAAATATGCTTGAATCCGAAAATACTTTGCTCCTCCTTGTTTGCTTTGATGATCAAACGATTTTGATGGATGGTTTATGTGTTTTTAGTGGCTGGGATCTCTGGTTTAGAATGAAGGTTTGTAGAGAAAACTAGAGAGAAAATGGAACTAGGTGTTTTTTTGTGTGTATTTCTTGATTGTAAAAATGAAAAAGAAAAGAAACTAAAAGGGAAGTGTAATGATACACTTTGGGCAGGCAAAAATAGCAGTAAAAGAGCACATGGTCGATCATTGATTGGTTGGCTTGTTACAAAAACGAGGCAAGGACCAAAAGTGTAAAATATTTGAATTCTGGCAAGGTGGTGCTGCGCACCTAAGACCTGGTGCTGCGCACCGGGTGATTTCCAGCATTTCCTGATTTTCGTTTGCGATCGTTAAGGAGTTTCGTTCGTCGAAAGTTCCCGATTCTTTTTGCGTTGAACTTAGGAAAGTTCACACTTTGATTTACCTTATATTAGGTTCATTTAATTTTATATTTTCACTTTCGATTTCGAGATTCGCACGATTTCGGTAAAAGAGTAAACAAGAGTAAAAGTGCGATAACTCGCGGATAAAGGATCCGATAACCGACAAATTTGGCATAAACCTTCTAACTTATATTTATGAGGATACTAACTAATTGGCACTTAGATAAACTAATATTATTACGTCTCGAGGGACAATTTAGCAAATACAGAAAACCCGGTACTCAATAACAGAAAATCGTGAGCAAAACAAGCGAAACACAAGGGTCGAAATAAATTGCGAATAAAATATAAATAATAACGGTAACATAAGTACTTCAAATTGACGGGACGTCACAGCCTCCCCCAGTTAAAAGAATTTCGTCCTCGAAATTAATAAAGAGCATCGATAGAAGGAAAAAAAAAGATGGGGCGGTAACTATTGTAGTATGAAAGCCCGGCTAACAGAAGATGTCGATCCCAACTTCCGCCAAAGTCTAAAACGTACGCGCGTAGCGATCAAGAATGACGGAAAAAAATCTCGTCAATAAGCAATCTAAAAGGTTTCTCTATTCGGTAATCTTCTCGAATAGGCAGGAAAAGTGCTGTCTTAGTCAGCCGATCCATGATAATCCAAATGATATAATCCTCGGTGAGGGCCTCCTGATCTAACAACAGTCTCTCCAGCGATAAAGGTATGCAGATATTCTTCTCGAATCATATAACCTCTGCACGGTGCGTCGACAACCAACCCATGCTCATAATAACGTCGAATCTACCAACGGATAACTCTATTTCGAAGGAAGACGCTAAGGGTAAAGACGTACAAGGAAACATAGTCCTAAACGCATCAAATATGAAATTCTTCGAATGATGGAATAAAATTGGAGATCAGTAGAATTGAGAGATATTGACTCAAAAACTGTTAACAATAGGAATTACGTTCCGGTCTTGCATAATTTATTCAAAACTAGGCGTAGTTGGCCAAATTACGCGTAGTTCGTAATGAACCATGCAATTGCGGAATTAATCCACTAAGGTTTAAAAGTACACGAAACGATTATTAGCAAGTCGAAGCAAGGTGATGGATTAAAATTTGAATTCGAACTCCTCGGAATCACACTCGTAGGACAACCTCGTCTCGTCGACTTCTTTGCAGATAGGAGCTTCCTTCGGTTCCAACGCAGTAGGGGCGTACAAAGGAAATGACATACAAGGATGCGAAAAGAGAAGTGTGCAATCCGACGATACTAAGACTAAGCATCAAATATCAAATAGGATAAACGTAGGTTGAACTTAGATAGGAGGAATATATGTACCGGCTGGAGCTAACTCGGGACAGTTGGCCTTAAGATGCTCAGGAGATCCACATTCATAACATTTTCCCTTCATGGTCTTACAATACCTCCCTGTGTGACCAAGTTTCTTACATTTATCGCATTTCCAACAAGCCAACTCCCTAGCGTGGTGACTACCACACTGATCACATTGTGGAGGCCCACCTCTGACATTCGGAGCCACTACTGCATATACTTGCACATCTTGAGGAGTATCCTGCTTCCTAGGTCTCTTCTGCGAATCCCCATAACGGTCTTCACCACCCCGTTTCCCTTCGGAGTTTAGCTTAACAATCATCGGGGGTAACTCACCATCCCGAACCGCATTCTGAGTCAAAGTAATCGCAATTTCCACCGCGCTCTGAAAGGTGCTCGGTTTGCTGGATAGTACACTCTTACGAATTGCTGGGGGTAATCCGTGAGTGTAGCGGCCTATACGTCTAAGCTCCGGTCGAACCAAGTGCGGCACTAGCTGGGACAAGGCGTGGAAACGCGAAGTGTACCCTTGGATGTCTGACCCAACCATGGTCAAGTTCCATAACTCATCTTCCAACTTCTGAATCTCGGATTCAGGCACATACTCAGTAATCATCAATTCCTTCAGCTGCTCCCAAGTCATGGTGTTAATCTCCGCCCGGCCTCGTACATTCACGACCGAGTTCCACCATGTTAAAGCCGTTCCCTGAAATACAAATGCAGCAAATCGGACTTGATCTTTGTCCGCACAGTCAATAGCATCGAAAATATATTCCATCTTTTCCATCCACTGGAGCGTTCCAGTCGCTCCTTCATTGCCTCGATACTCTGGGGCCTTACAGCTCATGAAAGTCTTCAGCGTGCAACCATCGCGTCGAGCTGAGCCCTCTACTCTACCTGATCCAGTGATCACGACTTCGGGACCCTCATTATTAACAACCAACTCAGGACCTTCATTATTAACCACCGGCTCAGGACCCTCATTGTTGACAACCGGCTCGGGATTTCCAGAACCCGAACCACCACCAGTTCCTTGGGCTGCGCCCTCCCTCAGTTGAGCTATAAGCTCGAGCATCATTGCCGCTATCTGTTGAGCAATCATCTGTGCCATGTCAGGATTCGTATCGTTCTCCACATTGTTCCTTCTCGCATTGGACGTATTAGCTCTCGCGTTCGAAGCATTATTTCTCGCGTTCGAATTCGCGGTATTCGCTCTCGCATTCGCAGTAGCACGTCGCGCGGAACTTCGTGTCGCAACTCTCCTCGTAGGCTCCATCGTCCTAAAATAAAAGAGGAAAAGACTCGATCAGCAAATGTGTGCAACACAAAAACAAGGCCAAATGCCAAAACACAACGCGAAATTAAACACGTATAAAAATAGTGCACACATTGCTATCAGAGTAAAAATCGATTTAAAAAGCCTATGGTCATAGTCCAAGTGATTTACTCAGTTTAAATCACCCGGTTCGCTATAACCTTTGGCTCTGATACCAACTTCTGTCACACCCCGCTTGGAAGCGGAAACGCGAGATGTTCCAGTTATAATATCAAAGTCAAGATTACAACAATATAACCGATAAACAAAACATCAAATTAAATTGATCATGCCAAATGTTACAAAATACATCAATAAGTCAAGGCGATGAGACGCCAAGTACAAATACAACTCCAAAAGAGATAAACAAACGGATCGTCATGGAAATTACAATAAACAATATAAATTCAAATTTCCCAAAAGCAAGCGATCCGAAAATAAACTATGGCATGATCAACGGAAATCCTCAATTTCCTGCAAAGCGTTAAAACGACATCAACAACATGTTGGTGAATTATTCGCAATTTTAAAATAAAAGTGACCCATCGACAAGTTTCAATAAACATTATAATTTCCCATACCCTATCTCAAATCTTTTCATTTCAAAACATATCTTTTCAAACCATATCTTGTTTTCAACCCTAGTGAGGATCCCATGCTTAGATTAGTTATACATCGAACCTTGCCAGTCCTAAAGACGCAATTCCTAAGGCAGTGTCAACCAAAGGCAACCATAAATCAAATCCGGTCATAACATCCACACATAGATACCTACTGAGGGATGAGGGTCAGGCGAAATAACCCATATAGCTATATATATGTAACCGTTGGGCATCAAGCTTAACGAGTGTATAAGACACCCAATCTAAAGCAGACCTATTCTACTAGGTAAACAAGATAATCAATAACATTCCGCATACGCAGACAGTTTTAAAATACACTACAAAATGATAAATAACGTTCCGCATACGCAGACAGTTTTAAAATAAACCACAAGATGATTAATAACATTCCGCATACGCAGACAGTTTTAAAATACACTATAAGATAATTAATAACATTCCGCATACGCAGACAATTTTAAAATACGCTTTACAGCCCAAAAATAGTAAGACAAGGGCTACGAATAACTCACAATACAATTCCAGCAAATCTCGGGTAAATAATCACAGGATCACAATTCCACCGTCTAAGTGCCTTAAACAATAAACAACATAGTCTCAGTATCTCTATAAGTCTAGATCCGGTTTAGCCTTGTCGGTTAAGATTACGTTTAATATAATATTCCAACGTTTAATAAATCGAATAAGGATGACGGATTAAGAAGACGATGTTCCGCGCCAGAAAAGGGCCGATCGGTAAGATATCGATCTTTCACGTCAACAGCGACCGTTGGAAGCAAACGATAACTCCGAGTCGAAAGGATTATTAATATAAATGCTCATTAAGTTGACCAAGATTAAAGGTGTTGGCTTATAAAAGTCAAAGGTCAATTATGTTGACTTATGAAAGTCAAATTTAAATCATGTTGACTTATAAGAGTCAAATGTCAATTAAGTTGACTTATTAAAGTCAAAATCAAATTAAAAGTCCAATTGACACTTAGAATAATTTGAAGTCTTTTCATACCAAAATGTTTTGAGTAAAATGTCTTTCAAAACCATTTATAAAGTTTGTCGTAAAATCACATTTTGACGACTTAAAACAATGATCAATTGAGGCGAAGTTTAAAGTATCACAAAAAGATTTAAAAGGTCCGTTTAAGTAATATTATGACATTCGAGATTGCGTTGGTGTCTTTGAGTCCAAAGACAATGTTATTGTAAAATATGTTACTTTGGTATACAATTTATTTATATAAGTGTTTTAAGTCGTAAAAAGTTGCGAGTTGAAATTTCGGCAGAGCTTCTGCGTCATAAAATATTAGTCCATTTACTCAATCACTTTCCCGCTTATCAACAATGCATTTTAAACCATCATACATAATACATAATACCATATTTAGCTTTACATAATACTTTGGTTACTTATATTTTAACATCTTGTCCAACTTTAGTCCAAATCGATCAAACGCACGAGTGTTGGTCTAATAATTTATCCTAACCGATTTTCAAGGCTAAAACCGAATAATACACATATAATGAAATCACAAGATTCACAAGAGTAACAAGTTATACCGCTAACTCCGCTTGATTTGACCAGAATTCGGAATGACAACTTCGGTGGTACAACGATGAGAATATCCGCCTCCGAAATACAAGACAAACGCCACAAATTAGCAATACGAAGGATTTGAATACACAAAATGTCACCATTATTACTGTTTTTAGTCATCTCAGCCCCACAATATTATTGACAAAAGTCCAGAACGTGAAAACAAGTTTTTAATCGAGTAAACGACACATTTTCGGGAGGTCAGCAGCCCGGTGCTGCGCACCTGGGCACAGGTGCGGCGCACCTGGCTGCTGCCTTCTTCCCGATTTGCGTTTTTCTTGCTAAAATCGTTTGTAAACTTAAAGATTTCGACATGCAACCAGTAGATAACTCATAAAACATCATTTTTATAGTTTCTATATAACTTTTACCCATAAAAACATAGATCTAAGTAGTGTTCATATGAAAATCGTTTTTGTAAACAAAGTGATATAAATCTTTACAAAAACTCGTTTTTAAGGCTTAGATCATACATGCAATTAATAAAAACAGTAAAGAATGATAAGAAAGTGATTTCTACCGGATGAAAATGAATGGATGGTGTTTTGGACGGATTTAGAGCTCCAAATGTGAAGAAATATGCTTGAATCCGAAAATACTTTGCTCCTCCTTGTTTGCTTTGATGATCAAACGATTTTGATGGATGGTTTATGTGTTTTTAGTGGCTGGGATCTCTGGTTTAGAATGAAGGTTTGTAGAGAAAACTAGAGAGAAAATGGAACTAGGTGTTTTTTTGTGTGTATTTCTTGATTGTAAAAATGAAAAAGAAAAGAAACTAAAAGGGAAGTGTAATGATACACTTTGGGCAGGCAAAAATAGCAGTAAAAGAGCACATGGTCGATCATTGATTGGTTGGCTTGTTACAAAAACGAGGCAAGGACCAAAAGTGTAAAATATTTGAATTCTGGCAAGGTGGTGCTGCGCACCTAAGACCTGGTGCTGCGCACCGGGTGATTTCCAGCATTTCCTGATTTTCGTTTGCGATCGTTAAGGAGTTTCGTTCGTCGAAAGTTCCCGATTCTTTTTGCGTTGAACTTAGGAAAGTTCACTCTTTGATTTACCTTATATTAGGTTCATTTAATTTTATATTTTCACTTTCGATTTCGAGATTCGCACGATTTCGGTAAAAGAGTAAACAAGAGTAAAAGTGCGATAACTCGCGGATAAAGGATCCGATAACCGACAAATTTGGCATAAACCTTCTAACTTATATTTATGAGGATACTAACTAATTGGCACTTAGATAAACTAATATTATTACGTCTCGAGGGACAATTTAGCAAATACAGAAAACCCGGTACTCAATAACAGAAAATCGTGAGCAAAACAAGCGAAACACAAGGGTCGAAATAAATTGCGAATAAAATATAAATAATAACGGTAACATAAGTACTTCAAATTGACGGGACGTCACACCAAGTAAATCTAGTAAATTCATCAACAATTACAAGGGTATATTTCTTTCCTCCTTGACTCTCAATCCCAATTGGTCCAAACAAATCCATATGTAGCATGAATAAAGGTTCATCAATTGAATGCAGCATTTTGGATGAGAATTGAGTCTTTGTTTGCTTTCCAAGCACACAAGCTGAGCAAACTTTGCCTTTGGTATAGGTCAGTTCAGGAAGACCTCTAACCAATTTACTTTTTGACAAGGCATTTATGTTCTTGAAGTTTAAATGGGATAACCTTCGATGCCATAGCCAATTAAGTTCTTCTTTTGTTTCTGTGAACAGACATGTCTCAGCCTCATCATTGGCAGTACTCAGATCCAGACAAAAGACATCTCTTTCTCTCTTGGCAAGTAGTAATGGTTTTCCCTTGGCACTGTAGATTATTCCAGCTTTCTTTCTGAATCTGACTTCATGGTCTTCATCAGTAATTTGACTCACACTTAGTTAGTTATGTTGTAAGCCTTCCACATATGCAACTCTCTGGAAAGTGACAGCTCCAACATGAATCTTTCCATATCCTCGTGTCATTGATACCCCGTTGTCACCATATCTAACTTGAGGCCTATCTTCTTCTTTATAGTCTTGTAGAAAAGACTTCATTCCAGTCATGTGCCTTGAAGCTCCACTATCTAGATACCATTTTATAGAGTCCTGCACATGAAATAAAGAATATTAGTTCCTTTTGGGTACCCACTTTAGAGTGGATCCATGAACTGAAGCAGATTTAAGTTCAGGTTCAGTCTTGCAGACAGTTTTGGAGTTGGTGTAGTTCCATTTATTTATTTCCTTCATACAGTTAACAGAATAATGACCTATGACACCACAGTATTTACATGGAGTATCTTTGAGACTGACTCGAGATGAAACTGACTTAGTCTTGGTGGGTTTCACAGATGTTATCTTTGATGGAGATGTGCTTCTTTGCTTTTGAGATGAAACTAACTTTGGTGAAACTGACCTAGGCTTTGGTGAAACTGACTTATGTATGGGTGGAGCTGACCAATGTTTTGGTGAGACTGACTTTTGAAAAACGTTTTTCTGTGATCTAGACTGGGTCAGTTGTTTACAAAACACAGCTTCATGTCATTTTTCACCACAATTGTAGCAAATTCTCTTAGGAGGAGTCTTGGGCCTGATGTGATTAGGTGATTTGTTCCTGACTAGAGTTTTTACTATGTTAGTTAGTTCCAACAGTTGATTCCCCAATTTATCAATGGTTTTTGTTTCACGGCTTTTGTTAGGAATTTTGGAACTGACTTGACACTGAATTTTAGGTTTACTCACAACCTTGGGCAAGCCATTATTTAAATGTACAAAATCTTTTTCAGCATGCACATTTGTATCAGTTTCAGATAAGTTAACACATTCAGACTGAGAAGAAGATGAAGAATCACTTTTATTAAAAACTTGGGAAATTACAGGTTTGACAAAAGCATTTGACATCATTGTTTTTTCTCCTTTCATATACGTGAAAGTATTTGGAAGAATTTCTGGTTTGAAAACAATTTTTTCTCTTTCAGCTTTTTCAGCTTCTTCTTCTTCTTCAGTCATATGCTTCTTCAGACCAAAGTCCTCACCCAACACAGCTTGAACTTGTTTGGGTACCTGTCTGCTCAAACAATCTTCATTTTTTAAGGATGATATGCACCATGACTTACAAATTCTTTTATAATGCTCAGTTTCTTCTCTAAATTTATAATTTTCTTTTGCAAGATCACTATAAGCTTCAATCTGAGCATTTAAGAGAACTTTATAACTTTATAGTTCAATTATTTTATCATCTTTAATTTTCAAAGTTTTTTCAAGATCTTTAATCTTTTGTTTGAATTCAGATTGTTCTTCTAAAGTGGTGGTTAAATCAACAAAGATATACTCAAACATTTGAAGTTTTTGTTCATTTGTATAAGAGTCAAAATTGTGTACCTTATAAAGCTTTGATTTATTCCAGTCTGAGTTACAACTCAGTCTCTCAGCTTCCTTCAGATCCTTCTCGAACTGAGAGGAAGATTTCTCAGCTTCAGTTACTTCTTCTGTGAACGCCATTAACCATTTATCCACCACTTCCTCATCCTTATCAGAAGACAGTTCCTCATCTAGCCATTCTTCAGCAAAGAATGTCGTTTGCTCAGTTTGAGGCTTTTGTGTACTTGAACTGTTGCCTTTCTTGTATTTAAGATACTTCTGTCAGTATCTTTGGGCCCTCTCAGCAACCTCGTCCATGTGTTCAGTCTGAGCATTCTTTACTTTACAGTCAGCAGCCATGTGACCATATTCATTGCATTTAAAACATTTCACCTTCTTCAGATCGAAAGGTTTCTTTCCTTTGTAGCCTGTCTTCTGTTCAAGTTTCATAGTTAACAGAGCCAGCTGACTTTTCAGCTTTTTGACCTCAGTTTCATTATCTGATTCTGAGTCTGAGTGTGACTCAGACTCAGATGAGTCAGCTTGAGAATAAATTTCTTTATTCCTTTTATTGGTAGCAACTAATGCAGCTTCTGGATCTCTTGTGGTCCTTCTTGTATTTATCTTTTTCCTCTCTTGAGCTTCTTCAAAGTTCAGCAACAATCCGAAGAGACCAGGCAGCTTATAGGTGGACAGTTTTTCACTAACCACAAGAGATGTAATCACAGATTCAAATTTGTTGGGCAAGATGTCAACAAACTTTTTGCAGATTTCATCATCTTCTTTCATCATTCCTAGTGCAGATAGGTCCTTCAACAGTACTTGGAACCTTGTATGCACGTCAGCTAAGGTTTCTTTGTCTTTTACATAGAAATTTTCATAATTCCTAATCAGACTATTTAACCTTTGTTCTCTTACAATCGGGACTCCTTCATAAGATACAATTAAAGTATCCCATATTTCTTTGGCTGATCTGCATCCAGCTATCTTGGAGAATATTTGTTCTGAAACAGCATTACCTAGAATGCTTCTTGCTCTTGGATCTAGATTGAAGAGAAGCTTATCAACATCTGTCCATTGTGATTTAGGAGTTTGAACCCACCTTGCACGTTGGACAACTTTGTCTCCTTCCTTGACCTCATCAATGTGCTTTCCTGGAATTATAGGTCCTTCCGTTACAGTCCTCATCATTTCTTCATGAATTCCGGACAAGTGCCACTCAGCTTTAAGTTTCCTGTGAGCAAAGTTGTGACCACTGAAAATAGGAATACCTTTTCCAGCCATAGCAGGTGTGTCGGATGAAGATGATGACATTGTATTTGCGATTTTAAGTATTGATCGTTTAAGATTAGTAAATTTATTATAATTTAAATCTTATTTGCTCTGATACCAGTTGTTAGGTCTCAATAAGATCTCAAACACTAGCTAATCAATTACAAATAAGTATTTAGACGTTAATTGTTACGAATCGATTAAGTTCTCAGTTTCTTAGTTTATTATAGCGGAAATATAATAACGAAACAATGAAAATAACACACAGTTATATTTCTCCAAAAGGTACAACGATTACAAAGCTCAAGCTCACTATTTATACACAATAATAGTGAGCTTGATAAGTACGAATCCTAGTAAATCTTCTACAAAGATAGAAGATTTAGTCTAACAAACATACCTAAAATAAAGGATTACGTTTCATTATGAAGCTGAGTAGTCAGCTCCATAATGCCTTAGTTGCATTTAGTCACTCAGACTCAGAGTCACTCAGACTCAGAGTCACTCAGACTCAAATCACTCAGACTAAGACTTTAATAAACAGATTTATTAACTTGGGTTAAATCGTTGATTTTCCCAACAGAATCCTAATACCAAGAACACATATAATGAACTTGCCTAAGTTCATTGAAAAACAAACGAGAACTCTAAACGAATGCATGTACATAACGATAACACAAACGAAAAACGAAGAAGCCATTTCTGGCCCCAAATGCGCCCCACCATACTCCCAATGTGCCGCATTGGGAGGTGCAGACAGCTCATGGTGTTTGTTGAGTGAGTCACCCAAACACGTGTCAAACATCTCGACACATGTCCTACAGGTGTCAAGACCTCTTTAGATACAAATTTTATCACCCTAATCTATCATACAAGTCCTTCACTTTCAATTAACATTACACACACACAAATCTCATTGCAAGGAAGACAAACACACACATTAACAAACACATACACAATCAAGAAACTATTTCACTCCCTTTCATTTACAGCCATAATTGCAGAATAAAATCATCAAAAACATCACATAAAAACGTTGGTGTCATCAAGGATAACAAGAGGTTTTAAACACTTTGATCACATACGTCATTTCCTAACATTCGGAGTCGAAAATCACCGTCAAGTCACTCTAGATCATCCCCTTACATTTCTTCCGGTATAATCATTTCTCTTCTGTTTATATATATATATATATATATATATATATATATATATATATATATATATATATAATATATATATATATATATATATATATATATATATATATATATATATATATATATATATATATATATATATAACTTTGCATGAGGAATCTATCACTTGAAAATATGTTTTCATGAAGTTTTATGGTTAAAAACGTAAGAAAACGATTTTTATAAATATATACAAATATCTTTGTTTAAATGGTTAAAAAGCTTACATAAATTGTTATAAAGATGTATTTTGATGATTATACCACTTTCATGTCGAAATCCACCATCAAAATGAGAATTTTAGCAACAAAAACGATTTTAGCCATAAACAGGGCCCTGAATGGTTCAGATTGCCGGAAATAGTCGTCTAATCGATAAAACATAACCTTGAACATATACAATTAAAACCCGCATAAAACTTATTGTAATGAAATTTAACTTGTGTTTAAAGGGACTTGTTCACATATAAATATTATGTTGTGGTTATAAATAAAAGTGAATATAGTATTAACGTTTGTGTGACAACCGTCGAAAATTCAGGATAATTTTGTGTTCAATATCTTCGAGATATCTGGGTTTTTTTTAACTGTACTTAGACCGTAAACATGTTTGTGTCGGAATCGATATCGGAATCAATAAATGAACCCTAATACCAAGAAACGCATAATGAACTGCCTAAGTTCACTTCATATCAAATTGTAAACTTTCAACTAACGAAAATGCTTAACGATAGCGAAAAACGAAAAAATTTCAGAAACCACGCGTAACTAGCTGGAATAGTTACGCAGCGTAACTATGCAGTTACGCAGCGTAACTATAGTTACGCAGCGTAACTATAGTTACCCTAGCGTAACTAGCGTGCTGAGTCACTTTTGCATGTAAATCGATTGGTGCATTTGTCTTGACGTCCCCAACACCTGTAATGCACCGATTCGACCTCCCTAGTGATGAAGAGTTGTACCCATCACAGTCTCTTTACCTCATTCCTCTTATTTTCTTCCATATCTATTAAAAAAACAACAAACACACACTCAATACACACACAAACATTTATCCCTGAAACTCCATACTTTCCAGTCATTTGGGCAGCAAGAAACACCATAAAAACTCCACTAAAAACGTTCTAATACGCAAGGGTAGCAAGGAGTGTCATTTATTTGGGTTATATAGTCGTTTTCTACATTCTTGGAGCCGAAAATTGTCACCAAGACCCTCCAAAGCTTCATTCCTCCATTTCCCTTCGGTTCCTTCGATTTCCGACGCGTTCGACTTCCTTTTCGTACACGCTAATTCTTCGCAATCCTTGAGTTACATCCCCACTCTTTTTACCCTTTTTGTACTACTTTTGGGGGAAGCATGAGAACGAACTATTTGTGAACTTATGAACCATTTTATGAACTTGCGAACTTTTAAACCATCTTTTTAACTTATATGCGTATACTTTTTAATTGCCACACTCGGCACTCTTATAAACTAAACGATTGATTGTATGTTTCTTTTACAATCAATATCCTCTATACGCATATATATATATATATATATATATATATATATATATATATATATATATATATATATATATCTATATATATATATATATATATATATATATATATATATATATTTTCAAATGGTCGCTCGGTATATATTTTAAACTTAATAATTAATCGTACGTCCTTTAAATGCCATGATTCCGGCATCTCTATTGTCTCTTAGTAAGGATATAGCTAGACGTAAGTGCCTACCATGAAAACAGTGCTCGGACTCTTTACACACTATTAGCTTGGTTAAGCCGCTTAGTGTATGGCTATCGATACCTAGTTTATGACTATCCCTTCTTTCGGCGTGAACCTAAGTACGTATTACTCGATTGTCTCTCGGAATTAACCTAAGTACATATTTCTCGATCGTCTTTTGGCATTAACCTAAGTACATATTATTCGATCGTCTCTTGGCGTTAACCTAAGTACACAGTATCAACTCGTTCAACATCTCGTATGATAATACGAGAGAAGGACCTCCCGGTCAACTCGTTCAACGTCTCGTATGATAATGCGAGAGAAGGACCTCTAGGTCAACTCGTTCAACATCTCGTATGATAATACGAGAGAAGGACCTCCCAGTCAACTCGTTCAACATCTCGTATGATAATACGAGAGAAGGACCTCCCGGTCAACTCGTTCAACATCTCGTATGATAATGCGAGAGAAGGACCTCTCGGTCAACTCGTTTAACATCTCGTATGATAATGCGAGAGAAGGACCTCTCGGTCAACTCGTTCAACATCTCGTATGATAATGCGAGAGAAGGACCTCTCGGTCAACTCGCTCAACATCTCGTATGATAATGCGAGAGAAGGACTTCTCGGTCAACTCGTTCAACATCTCGTATGATAATGCGAGAGAAGGACCTCCCGGTCAACTCGTTCAACATCTCGTATGATAATGCGAGAGAAGGACTTCACGGTCAACACGTACAACATCTCGTATGATAATGCGAGAGAAGGATTTCACGGTCAACTCGTTCATCTCCTCGAATACGGCGCGGGGAAAATGGAGGCCGCTCGCGGCACTTACCGTTATATTTTATTAAGAGGACGATATTTAGTTCACAATCAATATTTCTTTTTGCGGAAACTTCTATTCAAGTATTGATATTCTTACCCGAAAACATCTTTACAAAGTATTGCTATACTTTGCCGAAACTATTTTTAGTCGAGGATTAGAAAACTGTAACTCACTCACTACTTTTGTAGTTGACACTTTTTCTCATGTTTTCAGGATACGCAGTGTAAGAACTCGAAGTGCTTCCTTTGGTCCTGGGTCAGGCAAGTCACGTATTCAAGAATCGGAAAGACCATAATTGTTACTTTGGGATATTTCATGAAGTCTTTACTTATGTATTTTGTTTGTAATGAAATGCTAAATAATTGGTTATTATTGAACTTTGTAAACACTTTTATATATTCTGATGACATGAAAATCCTTTGTATTTTATTATATCTCGTGTAATGATATCGATGCTCTTCACATCTCGTGTTTCCGCTTTAGCGGTGTGAGACAGACTTGGTATCAGAGCACAAGGTTATAGTGAATACGGGCTTTCAAAATTTTCAAAACCAAACTATAACCAAGGCTTTTTCGAAAAATTAGTACACGAGTTTTAAACTTTAGTGTTTTAATTCCGCAAATGCACGGTTAATTACTAACTACGCGTAATTTGGCCAAAAACTACGCCTAGTTCGGAATAAGCTATGCAAGAACGGAACGTAATTGCTATTGTTAACAATTTTCGAGTCAAGAGTTCCCGGTCCCCACTGATTCCCAATTCTCACGTGACCGACCCGTACATGCACTGCCATTTACATTTTTTTTCCTTTTTCCCCTATACTCACGTGTACCGTCTATTCGTAGTTACGACATGTCTCGATCGTCACATTCTCGTTCGCACTTCTACTCCCGAACGGTATTCTCGACTGAGGTTTCTGACGACGTCACCGTTTCGGGAGCTCAGCACCACGACCCTACTGACTCTTCGGAGGAGAGTTCTAGGGCCATTTCCAGTAACCACGATACATCCGGTCCGAGGACTGTCCTACCTACCGTCCCACCGGTTCCCGTCGCATCTCCTCAACGACGAGGACCGCGCATCCGTGCGATTGCTCGTAAGCAGGTCATACTACCCGATCGACTACCATACCACCTGATGGGACAAGAAACTCCCAACCCAGTCAGAGCTACACCTCCCCATATCCCACTACACCCCGAAGATCCGTACGCGGCATCGCCTACGCCGACGATGGATCGCTACATGTGGGAGCGGCTCCACGGCCACTCGACGCAGCGCCACGACGGAGCAGGACTATCCCGACCACCGCCCACGATATCACCCGATCGGAGGGTTACTCCAGACGAGTACCACTCACTCCGTATGGAATTGCAAGGACTCACACAGGAGGCCGAGCAGCAGGCTCATCTCCTGTACCAGGTCTCCGACACCACTCACCGTCTATCCGAGCAGTCCCTTCGAGTCGTCTCCTCGACTCGGTCGACACCAAGGACTAATCAGCGCCTAGTGAGCGTGTGTTTGGTGAAGGGTACCCTGATTACCGTTATTTTCCCGAAGATGTTCCTAGACATGCTGTTGGTGCAAGAATGCAATGACTGGATGTTCTATTATGTTACGTTTATTTATCACTGTATTAGTTTGTATAGATTTAGCTTTATGGGCTGCTCACGGACTTGCATGTCCGTGAGGCCCAGTAAAGCCCAAGCCCAAACTGGCTGGACATGTTACTCTATAAATAGAGGTGTTCATATCAGTTTAGGGTTGTTGGTTTAGAGAGAATTCGGAGTTAATGCTTTTGGATTGTAACAGTTTTTGTTAATCAAAGTATTAAGAATTCGGTAATTGTGTTTTTGTGTTTATTGCATTCGATTATAATCTGCGTGTTTTATTGATTACGAGATTCCGCCTCGTAATTGGTATAGTTTAATCCTGTAGATCGGACCACTTGGACCTACAATTGGTATCAGAGCAAACGCATTGTTTGCTCTCTATCGAGATTTGGTTCAGGGTTAAATTCAGGTTTTAATCGATTCTGGAGATTAGGGTTCTTATTACATCTTCGGCGGCTGTTCGTGAAAATTAGGGTTATTCTTACATCTTTGGCGGCGGTTTGTTAAAGATTAGGGTTTTGTGCATGTTTGTGGATCAACGTTCGTGGACCTAGTTCGTGGATTAAATTCGTGGAGACATCTTCGTGGATTTCCTCGTGAACATCTTCGTAGTGGATCATCTTCGTGAACATCTTCGTAGTGGATCATCTTCGTGAACATCTTCGTAGTGGATCATCTTCGTGAACATCTTCGTAGTGGATCATCTTCGAGAACATCTTCGTTGTGAATCATCTTCGTTCGTGGATCATCCAAGTCTGTGAA
Organism: Senecio squalidus; assembly: GCA_910822075.1. Lineage (NCBI taxonomy): Eukaryota > Viridiplantae > Streptophyta > Magnoliopsida > Asterales > Asteraceae > Senecio > Senecio squalidus. The sequence continues at coordinate 53,841,792 of CAJVGC010000591.1, forward strand.
CATCTTCGCCGAATATCATCTTCGTGATCCATCGCTGAACACCATCTTCGTGACTGACAACCATCTTCGCCGAACACCATCTTCGTGACTGACAACCATCTTCGCCGAACACCATCTTCGTGACTGACAACCATCTTCGCCGAACACCATCTTCGTGACTGACAACCATCTTCGCCGAACACCATGTTCGTGACTCATCATCTTCGTGACTGCCACTCATCTTCGACGAACATCGTCTTCGTGAACTACCATCATATTCGTTATGGATTCAAAATAATCAGTTAATACTCCTCCCAAGTTACTCAATGCATCACAATATTACGAATGGACTGATAAATTTGAATCTTTTTGTCGTTACAATGATGCACAAATGTGGGTATGTGTTCAAGAGGTATATGAACATCCGCGTCATACAGTAAACGGTGTAACTGGAAAAGTTCCCATTAACAAACTCTCACCTGAGCTTCGACGAGAATATGACGCTGAAAACAGAGCATTAGCAAGTCTAAAGATGGCCTTGCTAGTTGAAATGCAACATCTTTACAAAACCAACAGTAAAACTTCAAATGATCTGTGGAACGCTATTGAAAAACATTATGCTGGAACTGCTGCTCAGAAAAAGAGTCGAGGGAACCTTCTTAAAAGACAATTCGATACATTTAGATCAGGAGTAAATGAACCTTTTGAAGATACTGTCACCAGATACTACAATCTTCTTGCAGAACTTACCAGATATAAAATAGACGTAGAAAGCGAAAAAGTTGAGAGATTTTTGGACGCTTTGCCTAAGCGTTGGGAGATTTACGTAAATATAATAAAATATGAAATTGATAAAAACGCTGACGAAGTATTGACTTTGGAGAAATTGCTAGAACGATTCAGAGGTTATGAGTTGACACGCTTCACAACAACTATGATTGCAGATCAAACACCCTATGGACAAACATCAGAGTCAAATTCCTCTGAAACTGCAACTGCTTTCTTTTCGGATAAGGATCAAACGACTCATGACACACATTCAGGCACCCGACCAACTACAGCAACACCAAATGTTCCTGCCACACATCAGAAAATGCCAATGAGTGTTAAATCAGCAGAGGAAAGTCTGGAAATTTTATCTTGTTTTTTGACTGCTTATGGAAATCAAGTTCAAGGAAAAATCGCTGATCCAGGGCTATGGGATGAGGATTTTAGTCAAGTTGATCAGGATGACCTCGAAGAAATGGACTTACGCTATGATTACCAATAAAATCAAGAGATTTATGGCAAGAACAGGACGCATTCTAAGAACAGGAAAAGCAGGTTTTGATAAGTCAAAGGTACGATGCTACAACTGTCAAGGACACGGTCATTTTGCAAGGGAATGTCAACAGCCCAAAGTGGAACGTACCTCAAATCAAGACAAACATGGATCCCCTTCTTCTCAACCACAGCGTAGTTTAGCCTCACAAGCAATGATAGTCCAACATGATGATCACACATATGATTGGAAAATTTGCAATGATCAAGCAGTCATGGCCTCCGTCGAAGAAATACGCAGTGAGACAAGTGACTCAGGTTCCGATAATGACACAAGTTCAAATGAAGACAATCTGAATGTTGAAGACAATAAAGACAAGGAAACGCTCTGCAGCTGTACAGTGGATCTGTCCATCGACAACTTCATCGCAACAATGGCTAGTCTCCAAACTGACAAGTCCAAGGTACTTCTTGACTTTAAATATGTGAAGGAACTGTGTAAATCCTTCACTATCTTAACTCTTCAAAATGATAACTTGACCAAGTCAGTATCTACTCTGGAAACACAGCAAACTAAGCTTGAAAATGAAGTGTCAATCCAAGTTTTTTTAAAAGATGACTGCGCTAGAAAATTTAATCAAAACGAAAAAACAAGAATGGAACTTTTATCAGATGTAGGCGTTTTAACACTAAAAGTCGACATGTTATATGAAAGTCTTGAAAATGAAAAGAAAAGTTTTGCTGCAAAAGTCCAAGAGTTAAATGACTGTCAAATAAGATTAACTGAACAGGAAAGGAAGATCGAACAATTCCACACCTCTTCCAGCACTCTGAATTCAATCTTAAGTCGTCAACGTGCTTCTGGTAAAACTGAAGGTTTACGCTATAACGAAACTCCACCTCCATACAATAATGACTTTAGCTTTTTCAAAACTGGGCCTCCAAAGAATGACGAATGCGAATCATCAAACAGAAAAGCCCAGGACTCTGCACCATCTCAAGAAAAGCAACCCGAAAAGGTTCAACCTCAAGACTCATCAACTGTACCAACTTCCGATGGTGAACCAACTCCACAAAACAAAATGGAAACTTTAAACTACTTCAAATGTCGTGAAAGAGGGCATGTGGCCTCGGTATGTACTAATAAACGAAAGGAACCTCAGGTTAAAGCCACGCCCCCACAGCAATCTAAATTCATTCCCACCAAACCCGTTCACATCCTACGAAATCCACAACATGAACACCCCGCTACAAATTCTCGAAATTTTGGGTATAATAAACCGTGTACGGGAAGCTTTAACCAAAGATCTCACCAACGGCCTCAAGAACCATTTGTTCCATCCTATCGTCAACATAATTATGACCAACGCTTTCAAAGTCCTCCACGATACCATCATGACAATTATCACCACATTCCTCCACGAACTCACTATGAACCACGTCATCATCATTTCAATAACAACCGTTATAGTTCCTCACAAATGAGTCATAGAGTTCCATATAACTCTAACAGTCATTACTCTCCACGCCACACATCTCACGTTTCTCATCAAAATAAGGGAGTTTACAAAAGGGTCACGTATGTGACTGACAATGGTCAATCCAGGTCTGCTATGGCCTGGGTTCCCCATGAGAATTAATGATTTAATTTTCTGTGCAGGAACCGAGTCACCGACTCGTCAACAACTGGTACATTGACAGTGGCTGTTCCAGGCACATGACAGGAGAAAGAAAGTTGCTCAATAACTTCGAATCAGGAAAGAAAGGACGCGTAAATTTTGCTGGAGATAAAGGTGGAGAAATAACTGGAATTGGATCAGTTACAAATGGTAAAATAACACTGAAGGATGTGTTTTACGTTAAGCAGCTAGAACAAAATTTGCTGAGTGTCTCTCAAATCTGCGACAACGATAATCCCGTGTATTTCACCAAGAAGGAAGTTTTGATTCTCAAATCAGGAATTGATATCCCTGAGGACATGATATTAATGCGTGCCCCTAGAACGAAAAACACGTACATTATGGATATGAACAACACTGAAATCACCGCCGATTCAACATGTCTATTGTCAAAGTCAACTAGTGAAGAAGCCATGATTTGGCACAGAAAGATGGCACATTTACACTTTCGGAAAATGAATGAGATCACAAAGAAAGGGCTAGTCAATGGAGTTCCACTCAAACGTTTTGAGTATGAAGATAAATGTATTCCATGCAAACTCGGAAAGCAACACAAGCAACATCACAAATCCAAGGCCATTAACACAATCGAGACACCATTTGAGCTACTGCACACTGATCTTTTCGGCCCCATTGCACAAAGAAGTTTCGGAGGGAAATATTACTGTCTAGTGATCACCGATGATTACACTCGCTACTCTTGGGTTTACTTTTTAGCCACTAAGAGTGAAACAGCTGGCACGCTAATCAACTTCTTTGACATGATAAAAAACGTATACAAAGCAAATGTCAAGCGTTTGTGCAGCGATTACGGGACAGAATTCAAAAACTCCACGATGACCTTCTATTGTCTTGCAAATGGAATAGTTCAACAACACATCGCTCCATATGAACCACAACAAAATGGAGTCGCTGAAAGGAAAAACAGAACCTTGATAGAGGCTGCACGTACTATGCTAGCTGACTCACTTATCCCCGTTACGTTTTGGGGGGAGGCCGTAAATACAGCTTGTTACGTCCTCAATCGGGTTTTAACAGTGAAACGGTTTGATAAAACAAGTTATGAATTGCTTAATAGTCGTACGCCAAATCTTGCTGGACTGGAACCATTTGGGGCTCCATGCACTGTTTTGAAAACAAATTACACCACCAAGTTCGCACCTAAAGCCGTCCAGGGATACTTTCTTGGATATGTTAAGGGGTGCGCAAACAAAAGAGTTTATCTAAAACCTTCACGCACAGTGGAAATTGTTTTTAAATGGAAATAACTAGTTACACTTTTGAAAAACAAAACGGTCCAGATATCGCTTTCGACTATGATGCATTATTTAAATCATTTAACCTTTCTCCTAGTGTGACTTATACAGGAACAGAGAACCCGAGCTTCTCGTTTGATGATGAAGATTCAGTTTTTCCTCGTACACAAGTTATTCAAGAAATCGTTGCTGAACCTGCTGACACCGACGCTCAAGCAGATGATCAAGACGTTGTGGCAGAACCACTCGTTGATGACACTCCAGCCGATGATCAAAAAAATGTGGCAGACCCACTCACTGCAAACGCTCAAGACGATGCGGCAGAACCGCACGTCGTTTCTCTAATTCACCAAGATCACCCATTCGAAAACATTATTGGCGATCCCAACGCAAATGTTCAAACTAGAGCGCAACTAGAGGATCTGCACGGCATGTATGCCTTTGCCACGACCTCCGAGGATTTCAACAACTGTCGCTATTTCTGCTTCGTTTCCCAAGAAGTCCCTGCCAATATCCATATGGCCCTCAAAGACGCAAATTGGGTACACGCCTGTCAAGAAGAATTAGCTCAGTTTGAGAAGCTAGGGGTCTGGGTACTCGTGATCTTACCCGACGATGCCTATGCTATAGGCACTAAATGGGTTTTTCGATGCAAACGGGATGACCGTGGAATTATCACTCGCAATAAAGCTCGCTTAGTGGTACAAGGCTTTTATCAAGAAGAAGGATTGGATTTTCAGGATGTATTCGCCCCAGTCGCTCGCCTCGAGGCAGTCCGCCTCTTTTTAGCTTATGCCTCTCACATGGGACTTACGGTTTACCAGCTTGATGTTAAGAGCGCTTTCCTATATGGTAAAATCGATTACACCGTCTATGTTCAGCAGCCCCCCGGTTTCGAAGACCCACAACACCCTGACAGAGTATACAAACTCAACAAAGCTTTATACGGTCTTCATCAAGCCCCTCGTCTGTGATATGGAACATTATCTACTTTTCTCTTAGAATCCGGTTTCAAGAGAGGTCGTATCGATAGCACTCTTTTCATCAAAGATTCGCCCAAGGCTAAACTATTGGTTCAAGTCTACGTAGACGACATTATCTTCGGTTCCACTGATAATCAAATGTGTAAGGATTTTGAAAAGCTTATGAAAGACAAATTCGAGATGAGCGTCATGGGAGAACTCAAGCTCTTTCTAGGGTTACAAGTCGAGCAACTACCCGACGGAATGTTTGTCCATCAATCCAACTACGTCACCGAAATGCTCAAGAAATTCAACATGACCGACGCCAAGTCCATTGCTACTCCCATTCCTCAGCGGCACAATCTGGAACCAAACGCACAAAATGATCCTGACGTGGATCCGACTGTTTATCGCGGCATTATAGGCTCTTTAATGTATCTTACTGCATCTCGTCCTGACATAATGTTTGTTGTATGTTTATGTGCCAGGTTTCAAGCTTGTCCAAAGATGTCTCATCACTCTGCTGTAAAGAGGATTCTTCGCTATCTCAAAGGCCGACCGCGGCTGGGTCTCTGGTATCCCAAGGGAAGCGACCTCTTTCTCGAAGCATTCACCGACTCGGATTTGGGTGGATGCAATATCGATCGAAAGTCAACCTCCGGTGGTTGTCAATTTCTCGGAGGACGTCTCGTGTCTTGGCAATGCAAGAAACAGACAACTGTTTCCGTCTCATCATGTGAAGCCGAATACATCGCTGCGGGTAGCTGTGTGTCACAGGTTCTCTGGATTCAACAACAGATGTTGGATTACGGTTTATTCTATACCTCTACTCCTATTAATATAGATAATGAGGCTGCCGTTTCCGTTATTAAAAATCCTGTTAAACATAGCAAGACCCGTCACATAGATTTTAAGCACCACTTCATTCGAGACTATTATGAAAAGAAACTCATCGATATAATTCGTGACTCTTCCGAAAACAATATGGCCGATCTTTTTACCAAACCCTTTGACAAATCTCGCTTTGAATCACTCATTCACCGTATTGGACTACGCAACTTAGATTAACCAACGTTTACTTAAAAAAAAAAAATTAGTTTAACTTTGTTTGAAATCTTAAATTCGAGATGAAGATAACTTTTGCTTATGACTCTTAGTCTTAGATCGGGTTTTCGCTATTACATGCGTTTATAATTCTCCATAGTTTTTAGTTTAAACTCCAGTGTCTTGTGGCCTTTCGTCTTTCGTTGTTCTCGATAGTGTGGTTTGTCTGTTTTAAATACCTCTTATTTCTTACATTAAACGACTTAATTTTGTTTGCTACAATAAAGGTTGAGATTAGATTTTTGTTACGAGTCATATGTTGCGCTCACAGATGGGATTTGCTCATGTTGAATTACCAATAAGTAATGTGCTCATAAGTTACTGAATTCATATAAGCGGCCTTTGAAATCTGAGTCAGTATACCCTTGGGGTGCCCTTGTTCACCTAGCCACCTAAGGCCTTTACGGTTTGGGATCGGTTGGTAGAAAGCTTGCCATATGATTTCATAGAAAGTCAGCAGAATTCTTTAATCTTATCAAACTTCATTGAAGTTAGTCTTTGACTAGCACAAAAACAATTGTTCTAACATTTAATATGAGCTATCTCTTCGCCAGTTTCATATGCTGCCCTTGTCTAGGTTGGTAACCACTCCATACCACTCGTAACTTAAAATACTTCACAAATATCTTGAGTGCACTCCGAATTTTGTCGAATGTCTGACTTACGTGGGTGCTTTTAAGCTTAAACTTTAAATCAGCTTACTTGTAATTAAAACACTATCTTACGACTATAAGACTGAACGGTTAAATTGGACAACTACACAAACATGGATTTAAATTAAATTATCTTTGGAACCCCGATAGGCAATCTGATCGAATTATATTTCATAACTGTATACTACCGTTTTTATGCTTATTTAAAGTTTTTACTGTTCCTTATTCTTTTATTTTTGTAATTTTATTATGTTTACTTCTTTATCTAAAACGTTGGTTAAATATCTTTCACATAGTCCATCGGGCCCAACATCCTTGGCCCAGTCCTACAAGGCCCACAGGCCCACTAATGGCCTATAAATACTCAAAAAGTGAATTCACTTTTTCACTTTTCACTTTTTACTTGGAGCCATACGAATCTCATAATTTTTCTCTCACGAAGTTCATCTTTCGTTCGATCATACTCATGTAAGTTTCTTATGTTCGTTCAAACTTCGTATATGTTCGTCAAAAACTGCTATACTTTGCTCATAGTTGCTCAAGTTGTTCGTGTTTATGCTCATAATCTGGGAATTACCCTTCATGATTCTTGCTAAACTTGTTCGTATTCCTGATGTGTTCATCCATATTTGCTATAATCTGCTATGATGATCTTCTTCGTTGATGTTATTGCTTGCCTTGTTCGTGTGTTCATCTTCGCCCTCTTAGGTGCCCAGAATATAAATGCCTTAGAATTTTTTCTCATGCACAAGGACGAACACACTTGTTCGTCACCTTGGACGAACACCCTTGTTCGTCCCCTTGGACGAACACACTTGTTCGTCCCCATGCTAGTGACTTGGACGAAGATACTTGTTCGTCACCATGCTTGTGACTTGGACGAACATACTTGTTCGTCGCCATGCTTGTGACTTGGACGAACATACTTGTTCGTCACCATGCTTGTGATTTGGACGAACATACTTGTTCGTCACCATGCTTATGACTTGGACGAACATGCTTGTTCGTCACCATACTTGTGACTTGGACGACCATCTTGCTCATTGTTTTTGACGAACACCTTGTTCGTCCCCATACATGTTCGTGCTTTCTTTCTACGAACACACATGTTCGTTATACGTGGCTTACTTGCTTATCTGTTACACGAACATGCATGCTCGCCAACTTTCATGTTCGGCATACATGTTCGTGACTATCAAATCTAACGTCTTCGTTTATGCAGATTTTACAGATGGAGAGATATTTTGATAAAAGGCACAATCAGGCAGTTAGTTTCGCACTGACCGATCCTTCATCCCTTCGTTTTCGTGAGACGATTCTATTTCTCCAACACTCAAGGATGGCTTATATTCTCAGCGAAGATCTTCCAATCAATATTCCGTTGGTCAAAGAGTTTCTCCGCAATCTCATCTATGTCGATCTCACACCTCCGGGTTCCGATAAGGGCAAAGATGGTTTACGCACGGTTTTCAATGATATTGAAATCACTTTTAGTAACACGACCCTCCGCC